>MU228075.1:3670549-3714888 GCA_018584345.1 Thuja plicata
CTCACCTTCTTCTGATTCTAATGGTACCTCAGATGGCTTGCTGCTGCAACTTGATTCTTCTTGGACATAGTTAACTCTTTTCCCACCTCCTTGAGAAGTAGAACCTTTTTTAGGACACCGATATGCAAGATGGCCAAATTGTTGACAGTTGTAACACTTCATTGAAGAGAAGTAAGATCCTCTTCCTTGGTTATTAGTTCTTCCTCTTGAACTACTATTTGAACCTCTTCCACAGTTATAACCACCTCTCATATTACTGGATTCTCCTTGATTCTCAGTGAGTTTGGACTCACTCTGATTTCTTCCTCCATATCCTCCTCTATGACCTCTATTGTCTCTTCCTCTTCCTCTGCTATTTTAATCTTGCTTCTTCTTAAATTTTTCCTCCACTTTGAGGGCTAGCTAGTAAAATTGGTGTACTGTCTTGGGGTTTAAGAGACTAATTTCCTCTTGGATACTCCACTTGAGACCATTCAAGTACCTAGCTAGTTTCAGGCTTTCTTCTTCCATCATATGTGACCTTAAGCATAGTTTGTGAAATTCTTTGGTGTAGGAACTGACTTCTAAATCTTTTTGTCTCATATTCTGTCTCTTTTTGTGCAACTGCACTTCATAATAATTAGGAAGGTAATTTTCCTTCATCTTGGACAAACTTCCACCAAGTGAGAGCAGTTCCTCTCAACCTTGTCTTGGCTATTCTTACTTTCTGAGCTTCAATCACATTATCACCATCAAAGTGATTTTAAAGACCTTCTATCCATTCCATGACTAATTCTGGTTCCATCTTGCCACTAAATAGAGGCATACCTTCTAAGGACTTACCACTCATTGCCTTCAATGCTTTTAAGAATGGATCTTCTTGAAGCACAGGGTCTGGCTCTAGAATAATGTCTTCCTCTGCCACTACTTTACCCTTTTCATCAGCTTCTCTCATCTGTTCCCTGACTACTACAGTCCTAAGCTACACTTCTTCCAACTTAGTCACCATTTCAGCTAACTGTTCTTTCAGCAGTCTATTCTCCTCCTTTTTCTCTTCCACATCTTTTGCAAGTTCCGCATTGGTCACCATCTTGGATGAGTTGACAGACGTTTCTATAGATAACATCCAAACAAGATAGGCCCAAATATTTTAGGGCTCTGATACCAATATAATGTGGACAGAAGTCTTGTTGTTGCTACAGAACAAGCTTGGCTCTACTCTGAGATCTTTCTCCTAGATCTCTTAGGGTATTCCCTACCCAAATTAGAGGTAAGTCACTCACGAATTTACCTTCTCTTCAAGACTCAGTCCCCCATCAAAATTCTCTTCAACTTCTCCTCACTGAACCTACACAAATAGATTCATTCCACCAATGTTTTTAGAACATTGCTCTCATTCTCTTCCCTAGTCGGACTATCACCAAGCTCGCCTAGGGTAAGATCTCTAGATTTGTTGTTGTTTTTTCTCCTACAAAAAACAAAAAGGAAAATATGTACAAGTGCTCCTCTCGAGTTCCATCCCAACACATGACTCTCACCATGGATTCAGGAATCTCGAGTGGCCATTACTACTTGCAACCCAAAACGGGTGAAGACCTAATAGATTACAAAACAGAAAATAAAATAACTAATCTAGTTGCATGCAAAATGAATAATAAAATTTATATTCACTAAACACACACTCTGCAACTTCTCATTACTAGAAACAAAAAAAATAGTACAATAATTTGCAACTCTACAACATTTTCTATAGCTTCTCCTCTTCTTCAATCTCTACTCTCTCTAGATCTCCCAAATGAAGGCTTGGGATGTTATTAATAACCATCCTCTCAATGGAATGACCCTAACTATCCACATATTCGCAAGCATCTATTTAGGAAATGTTACAACTGACCATACTGTCCATAAAAGATGAGATCCACTTTTCACAGGTCGTTACAACTGACTTTACCAAGAAATAGTAACGTAAAACCGATCACCAGTCTAAATTAACCGATAGTGTTAACCGATACAGTGTTAACCGACACAGTGTTAACCGACAGTGTTAACCGACAATCAAGAAAACAACTAAGAAACATAGCTAAACATGGATTGACATAGTCATATCCATCTTATGGAAAGCAAATGACCTTCTAAGGTCCACACAAACTCTCCTGACTTGGCTAGAGTCAGTACATGCCAGAAATAAAGAGCTAAGGGTTTGAGCTAGGTGTGCTTCTGCACCACTTAAGCATGTCTTAGAAAGATCTTTCCAATATCTTTACTTCCTCATTCTAAGTCTTTACCAATATATCACTCACATGAATTATTCCATTCAATGCAAAAGAAGATGTTTCTATTTCCTTTAACTCTATAAACATGTACCAGTGAGAGCCTTTGTTATCTTCTCCATGTCTGAAAGGTGTATCTCAAGAATTGATAACTTAGGAGGAATCAAAATATTTAGCATACCAAATATTCCCATTACTCTCCTTTTCTCTGTCTCCAATGCACTCAATTTTTCCAATAGTCTGGACACTTCTTTGTCTAACTCTAATACAATGTGTGAGGAGGTCTTACAATTGTGCATTATTTTATCTAGAGTCTGTCTATCATTTTCTATTATGTCCTAAATGTTTTCATTAAGTAAAAATAGGTTTTACAAGGACTCAAAACCTTAACAAAGAGTTAAAAGATAGCATTAGAGTTTAATAGGAACTGTGCCACAACACCCAAAAACTAAATCCTGAAAACAAACCAAAACAACAGGCTAACCCCAAAATAAGACAACAAAAAGATAGGACAATAGAAAAAACAACTAGATGTTTTTCATTAAGTCTTCAGTCTGGACCACCATAACCTGCATCAGAGCAATAGAGTTCTTGATCTCCTCCAGCTCCTTATCTTCTTCTATACCATTCTTCCTTGTGATAGCCCATGTATGCTTTCCCATTCTAATAGTGTCCTTCAGATCCTTTCCCTCTTTTTCAGCCATTTCTTGTTCCATCTTACCCACCAAGAACTTAGAATGTTCTATGTATTCTTTGAGACTAAAAATGATTTTCTCCCCAATTTTACACATGGTTTCTTCCATTTTTTCCACTGTGTTCTGCATCATTTGAAGATTTCCCTTTTAATCCCCAACATTATGTCCTCAATGTTCTTAAGATGTCTGATAGGTTTTATAAAGTAACTATATAACATCCTTCCATGTGTCACACAACTCTGTGTTTTAGTCATTGTTTTTCCTAGTATGCCCAAGTCCCATGAAATAGACTTGCATACTTCCTCTAACTTCTTTGCTAAGTATTTTTGTTCTATTTTTTATTTTTTGATCTTCTCTAAGGACTCATAGTGACTATCAAAGTCATCCAATGCCTTGTTCAAGTTATCTGCATTGTCATTTCATTGTAAAGTAAGAGGTATAGGTAGGAGTTTGTAGATGGTATTAACTGCCTTGTCCAATACCATTGACTTCTTCTATGTTTTATGCTCTGATCTCTCCTTATCTTTTACATATATGATGTAAGATAGCTTCATCACCTTATCTTCATTCATAATTTCCACATATGTACTCAATGGTCTCTCTCTACTTGCCAATAATAAGGTTGAAGAAATAGGTGTCATTATTTCTTGTTTCACTTCAGCCTTAATTTGTGGTTCCTTCGCAACCTCAGCAAGCTTTCTTGCTTGCTCTTGAATCTTAGAGGTTTCTCCCTTAGTATATTTTACCTTTTCTTTATCAAACTCAGCCACCGTGTTAATTTTTTTTCTTCAAAAGGATCAACTGTATCCACCGAGGTGTCCAAAACCACATGTGCATCAGCAAAAAAAAATCTGGTTTCTTTACTGTACTAACAAACTGACTATTATCCTCTCCATCCTTAGGTGAATCAATGTGGCTTATTGAAGGCTTGGAGGACTCTCCCATTAGGTTATTTTTAGGCTTATTACCCTTAGTTCTAGGAGGTGTGAGCTTCTTAGATTCAACTTCCATAAGAATTTTGTCTATTGCCTTGTGAGTATCCTCAATTACCTCATCATACTTTCTTGCCATTATCTTGATCAGCCTGAACTTATTTCTTAATAGGGGTTTTAGTGCATTCATAATTATTTTATTCTCATCAAATGATATTACTGGTAATATATGCTCAATATATTTTACCCTTATTTGATCATCTTCTTGAAGTGCTAATTGTTTCCTCACTTCAAGTTTATCATACAGATCCTGAGAAATGCTTCCATTCATCTCTAACAAGTTCTTTTTGAAAATTAACATGTGCTTAATCAAAATATCTTATATAAGGATATTATCATTAGAATCATATATGTCATAAAATTTTCTTACTTGAATTAACTTGCCTTGGTCCACAACTCTTTTCTCCATCATTTTCAAGTCAGGTTTCCAGAGTTGTTTGCTCACTGTTTTGTCTTATGATTTCTTCTCTTGTAATTCTTTCTTATTCTCTTCTTCCTTCTCTACATATCATTGATTTTATTCATCTATCCTCTATTTCTTGGGTGAGGATCTTGTTCTCTTTGCAGGGGTCTCTGCAACCTTCATAGTCTCTGATGTCTCCATTGGTACTTTTTCCATAGTAGAGGGTGGACTAGAATTTTTTTCAGTGTCTAGAGTTGGAAGAGTTGCAGTTGAAGAGCTCACCAATACATGTTCTCTCAGTCATCTTCCTTATTATCTCCTTCATCTCTTCTTTAGTATTGCTAACTTTACCTACTAGAGTATCTACAACATTTTCAATTTTCTTCTTCCCGGCTTTCCTTGTCTGTTCTTTGATGATCTTAGAGGATTCCTCCTCATATGTACCCCATCTTTCCTCTAATGAATCCAACTCTGAAGATATTATATGCTCAACCTGAATAGTTATTACTTCTTTACTCACTTCATACCCCATCGGGTAACACCACTTCATCCTTGGTTCAGCTGCCTCAAAACAAATACAATCAATTTCAACCATGAAACATATATTCTCCTTGTACTTTTCTACCATTCCTCTAGCATCCTTATTCTCTGTTTCATCTCTCTCTCTAGGATTTTGATCATTACAAATAGTTCTCCATCTACCCATGTGCTATTATTTCTTGTGTAGGTATTTGATACTTGTTGACTAGTGGGTTAATTATCTTTCCAAGCTCTAGGGTGCATACCTAGAAACTTATGCACAATGTATATATAAATATGTAGCAAAAGTGATCCAAATCTAAATGATTTATTTATATCTCTCTTTGTTTGCTTCACATTCTCCATGAATTGTTGTGCAAGAAATTTTCATAGGTTATACTTGATGTTTTCTTTTACCATCTTATACACCATCATTATAACACCAGTAGAAACTGAGTTGGGTCGGCTGCTATAATGAATTTTGTATCCAAGAATTGTCACAACTAGTTTAACATCTTGCTAGAAAATGTCAACCACTATCATTTCCCACTTATCCCATTTTGAGTGAGTTAGGGATTCAATATCTCCTAAGGATTCATACTTGTAGTGGATATAAGCCCTAATATCCTCTACATGAAGAACTTTGTAGGGCGTTTGCAAAAATGCTCCTTCCGGATCATCCTCAGTGGATTTGTAAGGATGTCTTTTAAATTTGTATCTAGGTCTTTCAGCAACATCAAATATCATCGATGTATCTATATTCACAAGTTTGTGAGTGACATAAATACCTTTTGATTGCTGATACTATGAATTTTTGCTTTGTCCAATCACTCAATGCACTGGTTTCTTTTTCCTTCTTTCTCAAATCTATGTTCTTCTTCATATCTGCTCTTTGAATGATGATTATATAAGTTACTTTGATTTTCCTTATACTTCATTGTGTTAAGAAATGACACAGTTCCCCATAAAATTATTTCTGCAAATGATCTAGTCAATTGACAATCTGGCAATCATGGGATATAGACTATAAAGCTATGTGATCATAGATATATCATCCATAACATTTTTACATACTCTCCCTAAGCTCACAATAGCTTAATCCTCATAATCAGGGGCTAGATAGATTTTTGATGCTCCTTTCCAATTCTCCCCCTAAGGCCATGCTTGACCATCTAGGTTGATGTAGAAATGTTAGCATCAAGCGAAGAATCAGTAGCATCTACTCACTCTCCCTAAACCTTTTCCTCACTTGGTTCCTTTACCTTCCATACCTTATTACTATTCATATCTCCTTCCTTTTTTAAATGATTGTTAAATTCATCCATGCAGACTGCAATACTCTTACCAATGTCTCCAATATTCTTCTTTGCTACAATAGGTGGAGGTCCACATATGTTATTAGTTCCATTATATCTAAAAAAATTTGCTATGTGTCCTGGATTTTTTCTTTTGTAGCATGTAGGAGGTGGTTTGTTCTAATCATTCTGCAACTTACAATAATTTGCAATGTTTCCAAACTTATTGAATTTGTAGCATGTGATCTTAGTTGATGTTCCTTCTCTAATGTAATCTTGCTTGGTTCTTTATTGATCAGGTTTTTTGCATTGTGTCTTCTTGTGTCCATACCCATGACAATTGAAACAATAGCCAGAAAAGAGTTTGTAAGGAATTTTACCTCTGCAGTCTCTCTTCATGTGTCCAATATTTTTGCATCCAAAACATCTACCTCTACAAGGTATGATCTTCTCTCTATATTCTCTATGATTATGTATTTCTTCATCAGTCTTCACTTCATATTGTTCTTCCTGAGACTTTGAACTTTTAGCTTCATTGAAGCCATCTCCGGTCATGTCTCCTTTAGGTTTCTGTCTATCTCTCTGCTCATCAATATTATCACTACTCATATGAAGTTTTTCAATATGTTTCTTAGCCTCAACAAGTTCTCCTTTTATGATCTGATTGTATTTCTCTAATTCCAAATATTTTTTATTTTAGTCATCAAGTTCAATCTGCATTTTTCCCATCTGAATATTAGCACCTTTTAAGGTTTCTTCAATTTTTTTTCTTTCATCCTTTACATGTTGAATCTCTTTAGCCATTTGAAAAGAAGTAGTTTCATGATCAACCTTCAAAGTATCTTTCTCTTTTTCAATTTGTTTTATCTTATCTGATGTATCATTGTCAGAATCATCTTTTATCTTATATGTAAGATCTTGTCTCCGACTCCTAGATAATTCAACTTGTTCCTTTATTGTCTTGATGAAACCTTTTGATCTTCTCAATTTGAATTTCAAGTCACCATTTTCTACTTTAGCCTTATCAAGGTCTTCAAGTGCTCCTTCAAAGTTTTCTTCCAAAATTTTGGAATCCATCTTGATCTCCCTTAAGCTATTATATTTTCTCTCCAAGGGCCAATAGCTCTAATACCAATTGTTAGGATTAAGTAATACCGAGTGGGGGGTGAATCAGTATTACAACACTTTAGACTTAAACTTATCAAATTCCAACTTAACCTGATAATTGTTGAAATGAAAAGAAAATAAACACAAAGCACACAACTCATAACACTATGAAATTGTTCAAGGAAACCATGGCCAAGTGAAAACCCCAATTTGGATGGTACCCACAAATATGCACTAAAAGTATTATGTCCCTATTAGGAGACCTAGCCCTATTAGGAGCTGAATATTACATTTGTACATTTCCTTGTTAAAGGAATACAAAACCCTGTTAAAGGTATACACTGAGCTCACTGCTCATACAATCATAAATATGTTTATGTTAAATTTTTTTATAAAAATAAACACAAAAAAGAATATTTTATACTTAATTAATTTTAGTTGTAGCTCGTATCACCATCTGTCTGATTCTGACATCACAATGCATCCATTCATCTATTTTTCATACATACATACGCTGCTTCTCAAAACATCTTCATATATATACTTTATTAGATACCCAACTGACTCCCAAATACATCACAAAATGGAACCAATAGTTATACAAAAATTAAGTACAAATTAGGTGATCATACACTACCAAAATATAGGTGATACACAATCTAAATCCAACATAGAAGGTTTGTATTCCATGTTACACTCCAATCATCATGACCATTCAACTACTCTATTGTAATGTATCATTGTCTTCACATGAATTCAAACATCTGTATCTTTCATCTCTAAAATCCAAAACTCAAGAAACCTTAAATGAAGGTCTATCATATCCCAAAATAGATTCCTCTAAGCTCTCATGTCTTCATTCATCATATTAAGTTTTCGCTACCTAAAACTATACTCTTGTACCCTATAAACTACTTTCTGGACTTAGTCATTTTTACAAGCCTTAACTCCAAAAATATGTTCCACTCCAAGCGATCATTCATTACTAATGTGTTTCCATAAATGACAACCCTAATGTGTTCCTAAACACTCTTGAATGAGCCACTTTCCAACATCCCCACTACATTTTTTCCCTCTCACCAAGGGTTTTCTGCGATACCAAAATATTGTGTTAAGTGCCTGAATTTTTATGTGTTACATATTTTTTAAATTGAAAGTTATCAGTTATCAGTTAATATAACAAGAGTTATCGGAAGAAGACATGATAGATATCGGTATCGGTAAATATAAGAGTATAATTTTGAGATTGATACAGAAAAAGTGTGAATTGTTTGAGGTACGGATTCACCCCTCCCTCTCATTCCCTAACCTAAATATTTCCAAAAAATCAAAAATCAAAACTTATTTTTTCTTAAAAGTGTGTAGAATGGAGTCTATTTTCTAAAAAGTAACTTGTTGCAAAATTCGATGAACAAGCCAAAATCTAAGCCCAAAGTACTACATGTTGGTTTTTGACAAAAATGGGACATACATACAAAAGAAATTAGAGATAAAAAGTTTAACATAATCATAATTCAAAATAAATTATATGGTTAGATACCTAACAGAGAGATCTACAATATCATGTAATCTGATTTTATCGTTATTAAACCATGAGTAAACATGAAAGAGAGCACACAAAAAAGATGTGAATTTTTGTATGTTTGCTGGAAAACATGTCTTGGACCTATTTGAATCCTCCAAGCCTTTGGGTTTGATCTCCAAGGAAAATCCAAGCCTTGGGCTTGGTGGATTTGAAATCTTTCAAAAGTGCATACGCATAATAGTGCGTACACTTTATTCAAATTTATGGTTTACATAACACATACACACTATAGCACATATGCACTATAGCATGTATGCACTATATAACAATAGGAAAAGGCTTAAGGGAAGGAGAGAAAGAGTGAGAATGTGCGGGTGAGAGAGGGAGAGAGTGGGAGAGTGAAAAGGGTAGGGGGAGAGAGAAAGAGAGAGAGAGGTAGATAGGGAGAGAGCGTGAGAAGGTGAGAGAGAGAGAGAGAGAGAGAGAGAGAGAGAGAGAGAGAGAGAGAGAGAGAGAGAGAGAGAGAGAGAGTTTGTATAAAGTGACTAAAAATGGTTTGTATTACAAAATTTTAAGAATTTTTTACACCTTTGATACAATATTATTGTGTCAAGTTAGGCTCGATTGCATTGCATGGCCCTTAAATTATTCAGAATCCTTGGAAATTCATTGAATATAAAAGATTTATTTCCATCTAGTCCATGCCTAGTGCACATGTTGTTTCCTAATGGGTTGTATGTGGTCCTAGGACCCCTTAGGTCCTATTCCAACCTATTAGGACACATTAGGACACCTTAGGACCCATTAGGACCCCTTACCACACATTAGTATATTGAATAGATGTAGATTCAATCCCATGTTCATCAAGAATATTCCTTGCACCATGGAGTAATATAGATCATTAAATTTCTTAATGGGTCCTAAGGTTCCCAAGGACTTCCTACGACCCATTATGACCCATTTTGATATATTAGGGCCACTTAGAACAACTTAGTGTGTCCTATAATGGCTAATGTGTTCTAAGGGATCCTAAAGGGTTATAATGTGTCTTGATGGGTCCTAATGTGTCACAAGGGATCACAATGGCTTGTAGGTGGTCCTTGGACCCCTTAGGCCTATCAGGACATATTAGGACCCATTAGGAAACCTTAGGACCCTTATCTCTTCATTTCCAATAATTTTGATATTGAGGGCCCTTAGGGCCCTTTAAGACTGCTAAGAATACATTTTAGGGGTCCTAAGACACATTGATCCCCTTAAGACCCCTTACAACCCTTTAGGACACCTAAGAATACATATTAGGGGTCCTAAGGGGTAGTAAGGGGTCATAAGGTGTCCTAGGACCCCTTAAGACCCCTTAAAACTCCTTAGGAGCCTTTAGAATACATCTTAGGGGTCCTAGGGGGTCATAAGGTCCCCTAGGACCCATCAAGACCCCTTACAACCCTTGAGGACCCCTAAGAATACCTCTTAGGGGTCCTAAGGGACCATTAGGGGTCATAAAGTGTCATAGGACCCTTTAATACCCCTTACAACCCCTAATAATACAATTTAAGGTTCCTAAGGGGTCGTAAGGGGTTATAAGGTGTCATAGGACCTCTTTAGAGCCCTTTTGACCAATTAAAACCTCTAAGAATACATCTTAGGATCTTTAAGGGGTTGTAAGAATTCATAAGGTGTCCTAAGACCCCTTAGGAACCTTTATGACCCTTGCGGGGCCCTAAGAATAAATCTTAGGGGTCGTAAAGGGTCATAAGGTGTCAAAGAACCCCTTAATACCCCTTACGACCCTTTAGCACCCCTAAGAATACATCTTAGTAGTCTTAAGGGATCATAAAGTGTCCTAAGACCCCTTAAGATGTCATACAACCCCTTAGGACCTATAAGATGGTTGTAAGGGATCATAAGGGCCTATTAAAGAGTCTTAGGACCCCTTGCAACACATTACAACCCCTAAGAATACATTTTAGGGGTTGTAAGGGGTCCTAATGGGTCATAAGGTGTCATATGATCCCTTAAGACCCCTTACGACCCATTGTGACTCCTAAGAATTCATCTTAGGTGGTCCTAAGGGGTCATAATGGGTTATAAGGTGTCATAGGAACCCTTAAGACCCCTTATAACCCCTTAAGAGTTGTAAGATGTATCGTAAGGGGTCCTAAGGGGTCCTAAGGGGTCATAAGGGATCTAAGGACATATTAATGTTTCATAGGACCCATTAAAAACCTTACTACCCCTAATATGTATGGTAATGGGTTCTAAAGGGTTCTAAGGGGTCATAAGGGGTCCTATGACACATTAACATGTCCTAGGACCCCTTATGACCCCTTAGTACCCCTTACCATACATCTTAGGGGTCATACATGGTCATAACAACTCTTAAGATTAAAACATATTAATATGTCCTAAGACCCCTAAGGACCCTTTATGACCCTAAAAATACATCTTAGTGGTCATAAAGGGTTCTTAGAAGTCATATGGGGTCCTAGGACACATTAATGTGTTATAGAACCCCTTAACAACCCTTACAACCCCTAAGATATATGGTAAGGGTTCCTAAGTGGTCATAAGGGTCCTAGGACACATTAATTCATTCGAGGATCCCTTATAACCTCTTAGGACTCTTTAGGATCCCTTACCATACATTTTAGGGGTCCTAAAGGCTCCTAAGGGGTCTTAGGACACATTAATGTGTCCTAAAGGCTCCTAAGGGGTCTTAGGACACATTAATGTGTCCTATGACCCCTTATGACCCTATAGGACCATTTAGAACCCCTAAGAATACATATTAGGGGTTCTAAGGGGTCATAAGGGGCCCTAGAACACATTAATGTTTCATAGGACCACTTAACAACCCTTATGACTCCTAATATGTATGGTAATGGGTCTTAAGGGGTCATAAGAGCACATTAATGACCCCTTAGGACCATTTAAGACCTCTTACCATACATATTAGGGGTTATAAAGGGTCCTAAGGGTTCATAAGGGGCCCTAGGACACATTAATGTGTCATAGGACCCCTTAACAATGCTTATGACCCCTAATAATGAAGAGCACACTGTAAGAAGTGATGTGATGGGTCTTTCTCTCTTGCTACACCCCAAATGTAACTTATTCAAAATCTGAATCCTTGGTCTTTTTGGACACAATTTATTCTACCAAACAAAGGTGATTGAATGCTTTTCCAACTCCTACAAGGTGAGCAATGCTCCAAACAATATCCTCCAATTTTGTGATTTAGAGATTGTAGCCCTATGCTAAGCCAAACTCTGAAAACCTTCACCAGTGACTTCACACAACCAAACCAATGATTGGGACACCTTAATTATGATGTAAGGATAGGTAATCAATCCCCAGACTGATCCTACACTTTCTGCAATATGTCAAACCTCGACTGTAGTAGAATTCCTTGTAGGTCTATCCAACTGGTTTTCTGGGCATAAATTTTCTTCCTAGTCACACCTAAGAAAACTAAGGGTAGATTCAGACACTCTTTTGGAATTTATGATGATCCCAAAATCCTTAGGTTCAAACTCCACTCCTACAACACCTAACTCTTACAAAACTCATAGACCTAATTGGCTGGACTAGGTTTGGAAATAAAAGTAAGTTCTACAAAATGGGTGCATGGGATTGCTGCAGGGCTTCAGATCTTCTAGAACTAATGATCACATTAGAATAAGGAATCAAAAGGATTATAAGATTTCCTTAGAGATCCTTTACCACACAAGTGGATCCAAAAAAAAAAAAGGATTATCTCTAGGATCTATCCATTTATTACAAACAAAAAATCATGAAATCAATGACTATCATGGGTGCATTTCACCATACTCCCCAATACAAAGAGAACTCAAGTCCCTTGAGTTGGGATATCTTCTAATGCTAATATATCTTTCTTGATTTATTCAAGATTCATCCAAGTAGCATCCTACAAGGAATGGTGTTTCTATTTTACTACATACTCATAGTATGTAGACCTCCTGGTTTGTTTTTTTATCCTTTTATCCAGAATGCATTCAATTTATTGCAAAGGTGGTTGAGGTAGTTCTTGTAGCTCCTTGTCCTATTGAAGCTCTTGATTTCCTATAATATACACATCATTAATAGGACCCTTGTAGGAATATAGACCAACCACATTGAAGATTGGGGATAAACCAACATTGGAAGGCAACTCAATCCTATATGCATTGTTGCCACATTTCTTCAAGATTTTAAAAGGGGCAATCTTCTTCATCATGATCTTGGTTTATTTTTATTTAGGTATTCTTTCCTTCTACAGGTGAACCATAAACATATCTCATACCTTGAATTGGACATCTCTTCTCTTGACATCTACTGCTTGTTTGTATTTCTCAGAGGTATGTTGAAGTCTCTCCTTGACTTGTTGGTGTATTTTCTTCATGACTTCTGCAAAGTCATCAACTTGAGCACTCCTCTGACCAAGGTTTTGAATATATCTTAGCTCCATACACCCCTAGGGTGTGATCCATAGACAATTTGAAAATGATTAAGTCCTAAACTCCTATTGACACAATCATTATAGGAGAATTATGCTTTTGGAAGGAGTTAATACCATGCTACCTCATACTCCTTTGTTATACTTCTTAGGAGATTTCCCAAAGATCTATTGATGAATTCAATCTTTCTATCTGACTAAGGATGATAGGCATATGACATGGCTAAGTTTTTTCCAAGTCTCTTCCATAGGGTATCCCAGAAATGTCCCAAGAATTTTGGATCTCTGTTTGAGAAAATGGTGAGAGGTAAACCATGGAGTCTTATGATTTCTTTGAATAATAACCCTACAATGCTTGAAGAATCATGTGTATTCTTGCAAGGTAAGAAGTGTGCCATCTGGGAGAATCTATCCACAACCACATAAACACTGTCATAACCTACTTTGGTCCTTGGAAGACCCAATACAAAGTCCATTCTTATGGAGTCCCAAAGTTTACTAGGGATTTGCAATGGTGTGTACAAGCCTACAATGGGAATTTTTCCTTTGGATTTTTGACAAACTAAACAACACTCTAAAAATCTCCTTATATCAGACTGTACCTTGGGCCATAAATATAATCTTCTCACCAATTCAAGTGTCTTGTCAAGACCAAAATGGCCTGATAGACATCCATAATGCTTATCTTTTATAATGTTCTCTCTCATGGAACAATCATGGATACAAATATGACTCCCTTTAAACAAAATTCTTTCTTGAATCATGTAGTCTGCAAATTTAGTGTGATATCTATCTCCTAGTTCCAAGCAAACTATGTAAACTTCTTTGAAATATCCATCATTGGGATACATATCTTTGAGGAGAGAGATACCTATGCTTTCTAAAGTGATTTATTGTACAAACAATTTTATTCTACTCAAGGAATTAGCTACCTTATTAGTCACCCCTTTCTTGTGTTTAATGGTGAAAGTGAATGCTTGCAAGTACTCCATCCACTTGAGGTGTCTATGGTTCAATTTCTTCTGCCTATTAAGAAAACTCAAAGCATGATTGTGAGTATATACAATAAATTCCTTGGTAAATAAGTAATTCCTTGACTTCCTAAGTGACTAAACCATGACATACATCTCCAACTCATATGTAGAGTAATTATGCTTTGCTTCATTAAATTTTTCACTAAAAAATTCCACAAGTCTCCCTTCTTTACTAAGAATACTCCCAATAGATTTCTTACTAGCAACACATTCAATGGTGAAGAATTATGTTAAAATCATGGTGTATTAATATAGGTTGTTGAGAGACTCTTGTCTTCAAATATTCAAATGACTTGTCAACAACATCAGTCCATCTAAATTTACATTTCCTTCCCCCTTTGATGGTATCTATCATTGGTGCACTCACCCCACTGAAATTCTTGACAAACTTTCTATAAAAACTAGCAAGACCATGAAAGCTCTTTACCTCACTAGAAGATTTTGGAGTGGGCCAATTCACTGTGGCTTCAACCTTGGAAGGGTCCATTTTCAAGCTGCCCTTAGAGATGAAAAAACCAAGAAATATAATCTCTTCTTGCAAAAACACACTTTTGTCCAAATTGATTCTTAACTTTTCCTCATGTAATATTTTCATCGCCATGTCTATATGTATCAGATGCTCATCCTTATCCTTACTAAATATTAATATGTCATCTAAGGAAAAAACAACAAAATGATTGAGAAAGGGCTTAAGGACTTCATTAATCAACCTCATAAAGGTGCTAGGAGCATTTGAAAGACCAAAAGGCATCACCTCCCACTCAAACAATCCCTCATTGGTTTGGAAAGTTTTCTTCCACTCATCTCCTTATCTTATCCTAATTTGATGATACCCACTCTTTAAGTCAATTTTTGAGTAGTATTTTTCTCCTCCTAGACAATCCATAAGATCTTCTATCCTTGGCATAGGAAACCTATATCTAATGGTTATCCTATTGATGTCTCTAGATTTAGTACATATCCTCCATTTACCCTCCTTCTTAGGGGCTAGGACTACAGGAACTGCACAAGGGCTTATGCTCTTCCTAATGAGGACTTTCTCTAATAATCCTTGAATCTATCTTGCAACTTCTGCATTTTTTTCAAGGGTCAGTTTATAAGAAGCCTTATTGGGAAATGTAGAACCAGGTATGAAGTCTATATAGTGTCTAATATCCCTGTGTGGTAGCAAAGTGTCTGTACTATTGTCTGCAACTATCCCTTTATATTTGTTCAACAAATCTTGCACTTCCTTTGGACCAAAATTTCTCTAAGGTTCTTAATCTATTGGCATATTCTTGGGCTTTGTCTTTGGCTTGACTATGATACAAAAACAAGGCCTATCTTTCTTCTTAAGGACATTAAAATTTTCATTTTCTCCTACTAAGATAACACTGTTTGTTAAGTCTATGTCCTTATCAGAATCAAGGAGAGGTGTCATGGTGCAACTTATCCCATTTTTGGTCAATGTGTAGACATTTTTCTTACCCCCATGTTGGGAATAAACATCATATTTCCATGGTTTTCCTAAAAGGAGATGGCATACATCTATATTCACAACTTCACATAAGAATTTATCTCTATATTATCCTACTTGAAATTCTACCCAACATTGTTCATCTACCGAGGTTTGTTGATCCTTATTAAGCCAAGATACTATATAAGGGCTTGGATGGAATTTTATTTAAACCAAGTTTACTTATCATCTCATTAGAAAACAAATTATCAGTAGAACCAAAATCAACAATAATTTTACAAATTTTTCCATGTACCTTGCAGTGGGTTCTGAATAAACTCTTCCTTTGTAGAGGCTCCTTGCAGGGATTTGGCATCTTCAAGAGTGTCCCATTGAACATTATTCACTCTCTTTGTCCAGGGTCTATAGGTCAAGATCTAGTGGTATGATATGAATTTATGCTTTGATAGTCTTCATCTTGAGTGATTTGTACTCGCCTATCTCCTCATGGTGTTTTGAAGCTTGTACTAGACTTTCTTGGGCATCTAAAAGATTGGTGACCAATCTGGTTGTAGGAGAAACACTTGCCAGTGAACACAGTGGCGCATCTACCTCTTGATCTTCCTCTATGGTTTCCTCTACCACCTCAAAAATTTCCTCTGTGACTCTGATCTCTGTCAGACTCCTAGTGACTTGATTCTTCTTGTGGTCTTGGTGATGCCCCCCTTCCTTGGAATCTTCCTCTACCTCTGAAACCATTACCTCTTCCTCTAAAATTATTTTGTTCCCCTCTCCTTTTTTTCCTTCAATCTTCATTTCCATTTTATAAAAATGGTGTACAGACTAAGGAATAAACAAACTTAATTCATCTTGGATATTGTATTTAAGTCCATTAAAATACCTAGCAAGCTTTTGCTTTTAATTTTTAGGGACCTTGGCCTTTGTTATGATTTTTTGAAATTCATAAGTATAGGATCCTACATCAAGATCCTTTTTCTTCAAATTTTGTAACTTCTTATGCATATTTACCTCATAATCATATGGGAAAAATTGGTTTTTAATCTCCCTAAGCATCGTCTTCCATGTGGTTATTGGCTCCTTCTCTTTTTCCACTCTCTCCCTCTGTAAGAAATTCCACTTGCTTAGTGTCGGTCCCGTCATATTAGACTTGGAAATCTTGGTTCTTTATTGAGAAGGAATGTCTTCACATTAAAAATATTTTTCTAAGGATTCTACCCAATCCATACACTCCTCGAGGTCCATCTTTCCCATAAACATTAGTAAATTTGGTTTGTTACCTCTCCTGCCCACTATCTCTAAGGCTTCTAAAAGTCTTTGATCTTCTGATACTCTTACCCTATCAAATTCAGGGCTTTCTTATTCTCTGTTTGATTCAGAGTCTTCACTAGTGGGTGTGATGGTCTATGATATTTTCAAATTTGCAATCTCTTCTTTTATCTTCTTGTTCTTAGCTACTTGTTCCCTCACAATTTTAGCTAGATCAACATTTGTAATCCTCAAAGGTATCTTATGCAGAGCAAGAAGCCCCACAACCTAGATTGGTCCTCCTTTACTAGAAGAACCTAAAATAATTACCTTGAGCCTCCTCCTTAATCTAGAAAATCCTTGAGGGTCTATACATCCCCTCTCAAGTGGACTTACTATTCCACAACTCACCCTGACTCCTAGGGACTTCTCACAACTTGGATCCAATTTAGGCTTTAGGGATGAATTCCCTCAAATAAACCAAAATGAAGGGTTTATATTAAAAATATATGGGAATTAAATTCAATGGTGGGAAGCTCTTATCCTGACCTAATACACTTGGAATCACCCACTTTTGGAGTTTCTAAACACCCACAACCTATACTACTCAAATTAGGACAGTCAATCTACTAGCCCTTCTTTCACTATTTTTGGTAGACAACTCCCAAATTCCCCAAGTGACTTGGAAATATCCATACCTTTTCAGATACCCTTTATCATTTTCCTATTGACCCCAAGAGATGGATTTATGACTTCACTCCTGCAGTATCAAACTCTCACTCTGTCCATAGGCCTAATTAGCCAAATCAGACTTGGATAAAAAATAAAAGGTTTGAAAATGAGTTCATGAAACCAAAAAAAACCCTTAGGAATCTTCCCTATACTCAAAATGGTTGATCCCAACCATTTTCCAAGTCATTTCAATCACTGAGATTGGTTTTCCACCCTATCTCCTACTTTCCTAGTCAAATACATAGAGATATTTGACCTAAGGCTGGGTGGAAAACCCCTCCAAAATAATCCTCTAGTTATGTGATTTAGGAATATCCAAGGTACCCTCCCTAAATTGCATTCCCCAAATGGCCATGATTTTTCCATGGTGGGAAAACAAGTTAGGGCTCCATGAACAAAATATGTTAAGTTTCTGGAGTTGCAGGAACCAGTGACCTTCAATTTTACTGATCTCTCACCAAACCAAACCAAATTACTCCAAACCAAAGGCACATACTAGGTAGATGTTTAGGAAAACAAAATCACTTGTATTTCCATCTGTACCAATCCGTATAGTACCTGCAAACTCAAGAAACACAGTAACTAAACACCAAATAACATAATTCTTTATTAGTTCACCCTTCTAAAAGTCCATGCAATCATTTCTAACCCATGAATGGTCTTCATTCATGTTTAAAAAAAAATTTAAATATTCATAGCTACAATTCAAATCATTATGGACCAAATTTGCAACTCTCAACTATACCAAGCAACTTTTTGAAAAGCTGTCAATGTTGTCAAACTAGATTTTTGACAATTTTGTGAATTTGCAACTTTTTGCACACTAGGACCTTCTAGGCTTATGTAATGCCACAAATGGATTCAAAAATATTTCCTAAGGACCTAGACCTAGTGAGAAACCTATAAATCACAATTTTATGCAAGAAAAGGCCCATTTGATCATTTTGGCATCGTGGCTTATAATTGCACCTAGGATCCAAAAGATCAAACACTTGGGCTTATTACACTATTCTCACCTACCAACTGATCCCAAAGGATCCTAATCTATCCTAGGGAAGGACATAGATTTTGTGCCCTTCACCATACACCTCTGGCCACTAAAACTCAAGTCCTTTGATTTTTAGTGTCTGTAAGTTGGAGTCCCATCTTCTCAATATCCTTCTCTGTTAGCCATGTAGCATCTTCTAATGAATTTTCCTTCCACTTGATTAGATAATCATGATATAATATCCTCTTTGTTTGTTTACTGACCCTCATGTCCAAGAGGGCTTCAACTTGAGGTTGATTTGGATGAGGAAGTTGTTGAAGTATTGTAGCTTCATGTGTTCCTTTTAGACCTGCATCAAAGACATCAGAACCTTTATAGGCATAAATATCACATACATTGAAGGTGTTAAGAAAATACAATGTCTGGAGATAAATCAATTTTATAGGCATCGTTGCCACATTTCTGTAATATCTTGAAGGGTCCCATCTTCTTCATCATTAATTTTGTATACTTCCCTTTAGGAAGTCTCTCTGCTCAGAGGTGGATCATCACCATGTCCCCTACCTTATACTGCACATCCCTTCTTCTTTTATCTTCTATCTCTTTGTACTTCCCTGAATTTTTCTCAAGTCCGCTCCTAACTTCCATAGTAATGATGTTTCTTAACTCAATTACACCTCTAGGGTGTGTTCCATATACAAGTTGGAATGAGTTATGACCAGCGCTCCTATTTACTAAGTCATTATAGGAAAATTCTGCCTGCGGTAGTACTGAATCCCATGTGGCTCCATGGTGTTTTGTCGGGCATCTCAATAGGTTTCCAAGTGACCTATTTATGACCTCTCTTTGTCCATCTATTTAACGATGATATGTCGATGATTACGATAGGTTGGTCCCTAATCTTTTCCACAGTGTTCTCCAAAAATGTCCAAGGAATTTTGGGTCCCTATCAGAGACTATGGTCATTGGTAATCCATGCAACTTCACTACATCCTTGAAGAATATCCCTGCTATATGAGAGGCATCATGGATTTTTTTACAAGGTAGGAAATGGGCCATTTTGGAAAATGTATCTACTACAACATAGATACTATCGTATCCCTGTTTGGTTCTTCGTAGGCCCAACAAAAAGTCCATGTTGATGGAGTCCCAAGGTTTCATTGGGATGGGTAGAGGGTTATAAAATCCTACATTGGATGATCTACCCTTGGCCTTTTGACAAACCATACACTTCTCAACAAACTCTCTTACCTCTATCTTCATTTTGGGCTAGAAATAGAACCTTCTCACCATCTCCAAAGTTTTTTACAATCCAAAGTGACCTCCTAAGCCTCCACAATGCTTCTCTCTTATGATGTTCTCTCTCATGGATCCCCTTGGAATACAAAGTTGACTTCCTCTGAAAATTAATTCCTCCTAAAACATGTAGTCTGCAAAATTACTATGATATATATCACTCATATCATTGCCTACTTGGTATGCCTCTGAAAATTCTTCATCTTGTTCATACATCCCTTTCATTGAATTTATTCCAAAACTCTCCAATCTGACTTCTTGAATGGTCAGATTGCTTCTACTAAGGGCATCTGCAACCTTATTGGTTATAACCTTCTTGTATTTTATGGTGGAATTGTATCCTTGGATGTATGCCATCCACTTTATGTGCCTGTGGTTTAATTTATCTTGTCTATTCAAAAATCTCAAAGCATGATTATCAGTATAAACTATGAACTCCTTAGGCAACAAATAATGCCTTCATTTTCTTAAATACTGAACCATTGCATACATTTACAAATCATAGGTTGAGTATCTTTTTTTTCCTCATTCAACTTCTCACTAAAGAAGGCTACTAGTTTTCCTTCTTGACTTAGGACCTCCCACTATGGCCCTATTGCTAGCATCACATTCTATTGTGAACATTTTCTTGAAATAAGGAAAAACTAATATGGGTTCTTCTGCTACCCTCCTTTTCAAGTACTCAAAAGATTTCTCTGCTTCACTTGTCCATGCAAAATGACACTTTCTTCCACCTTTGATTGTGTCAATCATAGGGGTACAAAAATTTCTAAAAGCCCTAATAAATTTCCTATAAAAAATGGCTATTCCATGAAAACGTTTTACCTCACTATTAGTCCTTAGTGTCGGCCAATTGAGTATGGCTTCCACCTTCTCTGGATCCATTTTGAGATTTACCTTTGAAATGAAAAATCCAAGGAACGTCAACTCTCCCTTCAAGAAGACACATTTATCTAAATTGACCTTTAACTTTTCTTGTTTGAGCCTTTCCAAAACCAAATCCAAGTGGCATAGATGTTCTAGTCTACTTCTACTAAAAATCAATATGTCATCTAGATATACAACCACAAAATGATTGATAAAAGGTTTTAATACTTCATTCATGAGCCTCATGAATGTGCTTGGAGAGTTTGAGAGGCCAAAGGGAGTCACCAACCATTCATAGAGCCCTTCATTGGCCTTGAATGTAGTCTTCCACTCATCCCCTTGTCTAATCCAGATATGATGGTACCCACTTTTCAAATCCAACTTGGAGTAATATCTAGCCCCTACTAGGAAATCCATCAAGTCCTCCATTCTAGGCATAGGGAACCTATATCTGATAGTGATTTTTTTATGGCTCTAGAGTCAGTACATAGTCTCCATGTACCTTCTTGATTTGGAGCCAATAGTGTAGGGACTGCACAAGGATTGAAACTCCTTCTAATGAACCATTTCTTGAGAAATTATTCAACTTGTATAGCTAATTCCTCATTCTAATCTAGTGTCAATTTATAAGCAGCCTTATTAGAAAATGTGGACCCTGGTATAAGATCAATATAGTGACTTACATCTCTGACTGATGGAAGTGTATCTGTGGTACTTTCTGCAATAATCTCTTTGTACATCTTTAGAAAAATTTGTACTTCCTTGGGTCCTACTGTGCTCTCTTGTTCCTTTTCTCTTACTACTTTCTTGTCTTCTCTTCTCAGTTTTACCACACTAGAAAAATAAGGGGTGTTATTTCCTTTAAGGGTCTTCAAAAACTCCTTTTCTCCTACAACTAGCATACTAGTCACTTGGTGTGTTTCTTTCCTATCATCTGGAAAGGGCCTCATTGTATACTCCCTTCCATCTTTAGTAAGCACATAAACATTTATTCTCCCATCATGTTTTTATTTCACATCATACTACTAAGGCCTTCCTAATAATAGGTGGTAGGCATCCATCTCTACAACATCATACAAAATCTTGTCCTTGTAGTCTCCTACCTGAAACTACACATAAACTTGTTCATTGAAAAAATCTTATTTCTCTTTGTTTAACCATGAGACCTATAGGGGTTAGGGTGAGGTAACTTCTTCAAACCAAGATTTCTAACCATTTCTACGGATGCAAGATTATTTGTTGAACCAAAATCTATTATTACCTTACACACCTTACCTTTCACCTTGCATGTTGTCCTAAAGAGATTCTTTCTCTGAGGTGGTTCTTTGTCTATAATTGTATTTAATAGATTCCTTTTGAACATCAAGCATTCACCTTCTTCTGGATCAATATTCCCTCTTGGTTCCTATACACTTTGTGTGTCTTCTTCTTGGGCAAGGTGGACTCTTCTTTCTCTCCCTTGGTTATTCCCTCCATTCTTCTCTAAACATCTAGAGGACTGGTGTCCTGTCAGGTTACAAGTGAAACATATGCTAGTGAATACTCTTGGTGTCCTTCCTCCAAATTTTCCTCTCTCATTGAGTCTCGTTCCTCTAAATCCTCCTCTAGGATTTTTCTCTCCTTCCTAGTATTCTTGACCACTAGTTTCTCCCAAAAACTTGTTAGATTGTCCTCTACCACCAAACCTTCCTCTACCTTTAAAGTTTCCACCTCTCCATCTATTTTGGGAGTCACTCTTCCTCCTTTGTTTATCCTCTATCTTTAGTTCTATTTGATAGCACAGATGTACAATTTTGGGGTTGAACAAAGCCAACTCATCTCTTATTGAGTACTTGAGCCCATTCAAGTACCTAGCCAACTTTTGATTCTAATTCTCAGGGACTTTGGATCTCATGGTGAGTTTTTGAAACTCCTCAGTATATGAATTCACATCTAAGTCCTTTTGCCTTAGACTTTGTAACTTCTAGTGCATTAGGATTTCATAGTCTTCAGGTATGAATCGTTTCCTCATCTCTATCTTCATTCTCCTCCAAGTGGCTATTTTTTCCTTCCCTTCATCAAGCCTCTTGTTTTGAAGGAAGTTCCACCAAGGGCCAAGCCCTTCATTTTTGACTTTGTAATTCTCATCTTTTGGTTTTTAGGTACCCTATCAAATTCAAAGTGATTGTCTAGGGCTTCAACTCAATCCACACATTCTTCTAGATTTAATTTTCCACAAAACACAGGGAGGTCAACCTTGTTGTCTTTTCGCTCTACCCTCTCAAGGGCTTCCAATATGGCTCTTTGATCTGCAATTAGTGCTTGTCTATCTAGTGGAGGTTCTTCCTCTTCACCTTCTTCTTCTTCTTCAGAGTCTTCTTGTACTCCTCTATCCACTTTACCTCTCATTTTATCCAACTCTCTCTTCATGGCTTTGTTCTCTTCTCTCAATGCCTTTCTTTTTTCCATTTATTCCTTGACCAGTTTGGCCAACTCAACATTGGTTATTTATAAAGGGATCTCCCTCTCTCCTTCCTCATTTTTAGAAATCTTGTCTTCACTTCTTCTTTACAATCAGGTTCTTAGTGGCTCTGATACCACTTGATGCAGAGCAAACATACACACAACCTAGATTGGTCATCCTTTACTAGAAGAACATAAAATCCCTACCTTGAGCCTCCTCCTTGATCCAAAAATTCCTTGAGGGTCTATACCTCCCCTCTCAAGTGGAATTACTATTCCACAACTCATCCTAACTAGTGTAGGAGCACCTAAGGTTATAGACATTTCTAGGATAGAAGGTTTTTTTGGTTTGTAAGGTGTTTTGTTCTACCATTCTTGTAATGACTAAGGTCAGCCGGTGAAAAAACACCATAGTTTCTTAGGTAGTTGTTTCCTAGTTAAGATGTGTGTTGAGGTATCTTATAAACCTCTATAAATGAAACAAGGCTCTAGCAAACAAAGATCAATGCTTTGCAGTCAAGTTATACTATGCTCAGGAATCTCCGTCGGTTTCTGTTCGTCGGTGTTGCTTGTTGGTGTTTCTCATCGGTGATCTTCGTCAATGATGTCCATTGGTTTATGTTCATCGACGATGCTTGTTGGTGATGCCCATTGGCATCTATGTTTGTTTTTGGGTTCGTGGTCTAACACTCAAGATTGGAAACCGACGATGTTTCTATTGTTCAAAAAGTCAACTCTGGCGCTTGGTAATGTCGACTGAAGACCCAAGAAACATAGGATGTGACGTTTGTGACCAGTTGGCTCATTTTCAATGACTCTCTATGTGTCATTTTTGATTGATATGATTAGGGACCCCTATTCCTATTCTAGAAGGGTCATTTATTTCTCAGTGTGGCTACCTATGCAGGGTTGTTGAAATTGTCCATGAGTATCAGATATTTTTGATGGTTGGATATATAGCTAAAAAGATTTTGTAGTTAAAAAGAGGAATGAGAAACAACATAGATAGAAGAAAAAATATATCATCTTGTAATAGATTAGTTCTTGTGAAAAAAAAGAACATACTTAATGGATTCTGTGTGCAGTGTTTATTGTTGTGTTCTTCAGGTTGAACCCATTGGTTTAGCTTGGAAGAGGGACCTATCCTTATAGGTTCCATAGCATGAAATAGTAGCTTTATGGTGTAAGCCTAGTCTAGGGCACTCAAGGTGAAGACCTTAGTGAATTACTCAAGCTAGGGTAAGATAATACCCTATAAGGTTTGTGCAAGAGACCTTAGAGCAGAGTCAAGCTGACTCTTGGTAACAACTGGACCTGGGCCTAACATCAGATTGGTATCAGAGAAAGTTTGAGAATTGGGCTTGTGTTGTTTGGGTGTGATTTTTAGAAGAGTCTGAAAATTAATCCAAAATGGTGACCAATGTAGAGCTATCAAGGAATGTGGATGAGAAAAGAGAGGAGAACAAACTCCTGAAGGAGCAGTTAGCCGAAATGGCATACAAGCTAGAAGAAGTACAACTTCAGACTACAATAGTTAGTGAACTGATGAGAGGAGCTGATGAGAAGGGTAAAAAAATGGCTAAGGAGGACATGATCCTAGAGCTAGACCTGATACTTCAAGAAGAACCATTCTTGAAATCATTAAAGACAATGAGTGGTAAGTCCTTAGAAGGTGTGCCTTTATTTAGTGGCAAAATGGATCCAAAATTAATCATGGAGTGGATAGAAGGTCTTGAAAATCACTTCGATTGTGATAATGTGACTGAAGATCAGAAAGTTAGAGTAGCCAAGAAAACATTGAGAGGGACTCCCCTCACTTGGTGAAAATTTGTCCAAGATGAAAGGACAAAGGGAGGCAAGAACCCCATAACTAATTGGAAAGGTATGGTGATGAAAATGAAGGAAACTTACCTTCCTGACAATTATGAAGTGCAACTGCATAAGAAAAGGAAAAATCTGAGGCAGAAAGACTTAGAGGTTAGTGCCTATATAGAATAATTCCATAAGCTATGCCTAAGGTCCCATATAATGGAAGAAGAAAACCTAAAAGTGGCAAGGTATTAGAATGGACTTAAATAGAGCATTCAAGAAGAAATTAGTCTCTTAAGCCCCAAGACTGTCCACCAATGCTATCAATTAGTCCTTAAAGTGGAAGAGAAGTTAAAAAAGAAATAGGACTCAAAAAATAGAGGTAGAGGAAGAGACAATAAAGGCCATAGAGGATGATATGGAGGAAGAAATATTGAAGTTAAAAATCAGAGTGAGAACAGGCTCACAGAGAATCAGGGAGAAACCAGTAACACTAGAGGTGGTTACAAAAGAGGAAGAGGCTTGAACAACAGTTCAAGAGGAAAGACTGATAGCCAAGGAAGAGGATCTTATTTCTCTTCTATGAAGTGCTATAATTGTTAGCAACTTGGGCACCTTGCATATCGGTGTCTTGCAAAGAGATCTACTTCCCAAGGAGAGAAAAGAGCTAACTATGTGCAAGAAGAGTCTTCTCCCAACAAGACTGCAAATATCCTCATAGGATCAGAGATGGGAAAGAATTTGATGGTCTAGAGAACACTCCTAAAAGAGCCCATCAAGGAATAGCCAAGCCAAAGAAGATCTTTGTTTTGAGTCAATTGCAAAATGCTCGGTAAGGTCTGTAAAGTTATCATAGATTCAGGATCTACTGATAATATTGTTTCTTTAGAAGCTATTGAGAATTTAAAATTGACAAGGATTCCTCACACTAATCCTTATAAGGTTACTTGGTTGAATAGAGATCAACATGTAATAGTCAATGAACAAGCTTGGGTAGAATTTTCCATAGGGAGATATAAGGATAGAATTTTGTGTGATATCCTACCCATGGATGTGTGTTATTTGCTATTGGGTAGACCTTGGCAGTATGACCGATGTGCAGTCCACAATGGAGTTGAGAACTTCTATTCATTCAAGAAGGATGGAATGACTTTCAGGGTACAGTCAATCTTGGAAGAAGAGAAGGAAATAAAGAGAGATCCCAACCTGCTGGTGGTCGGTGAGAAAGAATTCCTAAAAACATTGGAAGGAGATGGAGTAGGTCTTGCTTTGGTCCTAAAACCAAAAGGTGAGAAGAGGAATGAAAGAGAGGAGTTTCCTTTAGAGATCTAAAGCTTTTTAACTCAATATTAGGCTATAGTTAGTGATGGTCATCCAGCTACACTACCACCTGATAGATCTATTAGTCATCAAATTGACTTCATTCTAGGAGCCTCACTTCAAAATAAAGCTTCTTATAAGATGAATCCACTGCAAAATGTAGAGATTTCTAACCAAATATAGGAACTAATTGACCAAGGGTTGATTAGAGAAAGCATAAGTCCTTGTGCTATTCCCACAGTCTTATCGCCAAATAAAGATGGTACTTGGAGGTTGTGTACTGATTCCAGGGCCATAAATAGGATTACTATCCGGTATAGGTTTCCAATACCTAGGATAGAAGATTTGATGGATTGTCTTGGTGGAGCTAGATATTACTCCAAGATAGATCTTAAGAGTGGATATCATTAGATAAGAATTAAAGGGGGAGATGAGTGGAAGACTACTTTTAAGACTATTGAAGGATTGTATGAATGGCTAGTTATGTCTTTTGGATTGTCAAATGCCCCAAGAAAATTTATGAGATTGATGAATGAGGTTTTGAAGGACTTCATTGGAAAATGGATTGTAGTATACTTAGATGAGATCCTAGTGTTTAGCAAGACAAAAGAGGATCATCTTAGACATTTACAATTGGTAATGCAGAGATTGCTTGAAGAAAAGTTGACAATCAACTTGGAAAAGAGTGAGTTCATGAAGCAAGAATTGGTATATCTCAATTTTTTTATCTCAGAAGGTAATTTGAAGATGGATGTAAGCAAGGTGGAAGCAATCTTGAATTGGCCTACACCAAAATCAGCTACAGAGGTAAGAAGCTTCCATGGTTTGGGACAATTTTACCAAAAGTTCATCAAACAGTTCAGTGAGATTAGTGCACCTATTTTAGATACCATCAAAGGAGGTATGAAAGCCAAGTTCCAATGGAATGAGAAGGCTGATGAAGGATTTGAGAATCTGAAGAAAAAAATTGCATCTCAACCGATTTTGACACTTCCTAGTTTTAACAAATTGTTTATTGTGGAATGTGATGCTAGTAATATTGCTGTCGGTGCAGTATTGAATCAAGAGGGAAAACCAATAGCTTTTCATAGTGAGAAACTTAGTGATGCAAAGAAAAAGTATTCCTCATATGATTTGGAATTATATGCATTAGTGTAAGAACTATGGAAATGGAGACATTATCTCCTTCCCAAACAATTTTTTGTCTTTACCAACAATCAGGCTTTGAGTTTTCTGAGTTCACAAGATAAACTAAGTCATAAGCACATGAAATGGGTAGAATACATCCAAGCCTTTACCTTCACAATAAAGAATAATAAGGGAGTGCAGAATAAAGTGGTAGATGCATTGAGTAGAAGGTTAATCATAGTACAAGAAGTTCAACTAAGAAGCATTGGCATTGAAAGCTTCAAAGATCTGTATCTAGCAGATGAAGATTTTGCAACAGCATACAAGGTATGTCAAGAGTATCAGAATCATTTTCATAGTGAGTATTCAGAGTATACTATTCAAGAAGGTATTCTATTTAAGGGAGAACAACTTTGTGTACCAAGAGGTTCCATGAGGGAGAATCTAGTACAGGAAAAGCATAATGGTTCCTTAAGTGGACATTTTGGGTTGAACAAAACTCTAGAATTGGTCAAGAGGTATTACTATTGGACAAGAATGAATTGAGACATCCAAAAGTATGTACAGAATTGTCTGGTTTGTCAGAAGGCAAAAGGGAATTCATCCAATGTAGGATTATATCATCCCCTTCCTATTCCAAATAGACCATGGAATGCCTTAGTATGGATTTTGTTGTTGGACTACCGAAGACCAAGCAAGGAATGGACAACATCCTTTTAATTGTTGATAGGTTCAGAAAGATAGCTCATTTTGTACCATGTAAGACCACACATGATGCTTGTTACATAGCCAATCTATTCTTTAGAGAAGCAGTATGGATACATGGATTTCCTTTGAGTATTGTATCTGACAGGGACTCCAATTTTATGAGTCATTTTTGGAAAACTTTATGGCAGAAGCTTGGTACAAATCTTTCTTTTAGATCCGCCTATCACCCACAAACCGATGGCCAGACTAAAGTGGTGAAATGAAGCCTAGGTAATCTTTTGAGATGCATTACAAAGGAGTATGGACAATCATGGGATCAGTTACTTGCTCAAGCAGAATTTTCCTACAATGATACAGTCAATAGGTCCACTAGAAAGAGCCCTTTTGAAATTGTGTATGGGATTCCTCCCAGGGGTATATGTGAATTAAGGGATCTTGGTAGAAATATAGAGAGGAGTGGGTATGCTAAAGATTTTGTTCAATCCATGAAAGAGGTCCATGACTCAGTTAAAACAACATTGATAGAGAGTACAAATCATATCAAGCAGAAGGTAGATGCAAGGAGAAGAGATGTTCAATTTTAGGTTGGAGATTTGGTCATGGTACACCTCAATAAGGCAAGGTTGCAAAAAGGATTTTCAAGTAAACTTTAGATGAGGAAGATATGCCCTTGTAAAATATTGGCAAAATATGGGTCTAATGCTTATAAAGTTGATCATCCTGCAGACATAGGATTATCTCCTATTTTTAATGTGATAGATTTGGTATCCTATAAAGGACCACTTCCTGAAGGAGATTCTGATCTCATAGGAGATACTAAGGATCTCAAAGTACTTAAACTTCCTGTTACACCAAAACTGAAGGCAGACATGATTCTGAATTCAAGAGTTGCCAAGCAGACTAGACGACTGACCTATATGGAACATCTAGTCAAATGGAAAGACAAAGCTGATTCAGAGGCTACATGGGTACAAGAAACCGATTTTAAGAAGTTGGGGATCAATCCTGACTTACTCCAATCACCTGGAAGTTGATTTTTTTTTTTTTGGGGAGTATGGTGCAGGAGCACCTAAGGTTACAAATATTTCTAGGATAGAAGGTTTTTTTAGTTTGTAAGGTGTTTTGTTCTACCATTCTTGTAATGACTAAGGTCAGCCGGTGAACAAACACCATAGTTTCTTAGGTAGTTGTTTCCTAGTTAAGATGTGTGTTGAGGTATCTTATAAACCTCTGGAAATGCAAAAAGGCTCTAGAAAATGAAGATTGATGCTTTGTAGTCAAGTTATACTGATACTTGGGAATCTCCATCAGTTTCTATTCGTCACTGTTACTTGTTGGTGTTTCTCATTGGTGATGTTCGTTGGTGATGTCTGTCAGTTTCTATTTGTTGGTGATGCCCATTGGCATCTATGTTTGTTTTTGAGTTTGTGGTCTAACGCTCAGGGTTGGAAACCGACGATGTTTTTGTTGTTCAAAAAGTCAACTCTGGTGCTCAATAATGTCGGCTGAAGACCCAGGAAACATGGGATGTGACGTTTGTGACCAGTTAGGTCATTTTTAATGACTCTCTACATGTCCTTTTTGATTGATATGATCAAGGACCCCTATTCCTATTCTAGAAGGGTCATTTATTTATTAGTGTGGCCGCCTATGTAGGGTGGTTGAAATTGTCCATGAGTATCAAATATTTTGGAGATATTTTTGATGGTTTGATATATAGCTTAAAATATTTTGTAGTTAAAAAGAGGAATGAGAAATGACATAGATAGAAGAAAAAAGATATCATCTTGTAATAGATTAGTTCTTGTGAAAAAAAAACATACTTAATGGATTCTGTGTGCAGTGTGTATTGTCATTTTCTTCAGGTTGAACCCATTGGTTTAGCTTGGAAGAGGGACCTATCCTTATAGGTTCCATAGCATGAAATAGTAGCTTTACAGTGTAAGCTTGGTCTAGGGCACTCATGGTGAAGACCTTGGTGAATTCCTCAAGCTAGGGTAAGATAATACCCTATAAGGTCTATGCAAGAGACCTTAGAGAAGAGTAAAGTTGTCTCTTGGTAACAACTAGACTTGGGCCTTAGATCACTAACTCCTAGGGACTTCTAACAAATTGGATCTAGTTTAGGATTTAGGGATAAATTCCCTCAAATAGACCAAAATGAAGGATTTCTATCCAAACTATATGGGAATTAAATTCAATAGTGGGAAGGTCTTATCCCAACCTAATACACTAGGAATCAACCACTTTTGGAGTCCTAAACACCCACAACCTATCCTACTCAAATTAGGACAGTCAATCTACTAGCCCTTCTTTTTCTATTTTTGGTAGACAAATCCCAAATGCCCCAGGTGACTTGGAAATATCCTTACCTTTTTAGATACCCTTTATCCTTTTGCTACTAACCCCAAGAGATGGATTTTTGACTTCACTCCTACAGTATCAAACTCTCACTCTGTCCACATGCGTAATTGGCCAAACTAGGCTTGGATAACAAATCAAAGGTTTGAAAATGGGTTCATGAAACCAAAAAAACCCCTTAGGAATATTCCCTATATCCAAATGGTTGATCCCAACCATTTCCCAAGTCACTTCAATCACTGAGACTGGTTCTCCACCCTATCTCCTACTTTTTGGTCAAATACATAGAGATATTTGACCTAGGGCTAGGTGGAAAAACCCTCCAACATAATCCTCTAGTTTTGTGCTTCAGGAATCTCCAAGGTTCCATCCCTAACTTGCATTCCCCAAAGGGCCATACTTTTTCCATGGTGGGAAAGCAAGTTAGGGCTCCATGAAATAAATACGTTCAGTTTCTGGAGTTGCAGGAACTAGTGACCTTGAATTTTACTGATCTCTCACCAAACCAAACCAAATTACTCCAAACAGAAGGAAAATACTAGGTAGATGTTTAAGAAAATTAAATAACATGGATTTCCATCTGTAGCAATCCATACAGTACCTGCAAACTCAAGAAACATAGTAACTGAACACCAAATAACATAATTCTTTATTAGTTCACCCTTCCAAATGTCCATACAATCATTGCCAACCCATGAATGGTCTTCATTAATGTTTAAATACCAGTTGCAATGGTCATAAATATAGTTCAAATCCTTATGGACTGAATTTGCAACTTTGAAACTATATTGAGCAAATTTTTGAAAAGTTGTCAATGTTGTCAAACAACATTTTTGACAATTTTGCCAGTTTGCAACTTTTTGCACACTAGGCCCTTCTAGGATTATATAATTCCACAAATGGATTCAAAAACATTTCGTTAAGGACCTAGACCTAGCGAGAAACCTAGAAATGACACTTTTATGTAAGAAAAGGCCCATTTGATAATTTTGGCATCCTAGCTTATAATTGCACCTAGGATCTAAAAGATCTTACACTTGGGCCTATTACATTGTTCTCACCTACCAACTGATCCCAGAGGATCCTATTCTATCCTAGGGAAGGACATAGATTTTGTTCCCTACACCAGTATCTCCTCCTCTTCCTTGTCATCAACTTGATTTTCCATTGTTGTTCCCAAGATCTTTTCTAAGCTCTGATTCCACCTAATGCAGAGCACATTGCAAGAAGTGATGTGATGTGTCTTTCTCTTTTCCTACACCCCAAATGTAACTTATTCAAAATTTGGCTCCTTGGTAATTTTTGACACAATTTATTCTACTACACAAAGGTGATTGAATGCTTTTCCAACTCCTGCAAGGTGAGAAATGCTCCAACCAATATCCTATAATTTTCTGATTTAGGGATCGTAACCCTATTCTAAGCCAAAATATGAAAACCTTCACCAGTGGCTTCACACAACCCAACCAATTATTGGGAAACCTTACTTATGATGTAAGGATAGGGAATAAATCCTTAGACTGATCCTCCAACTTCAACAATATGTCAAACCTTGACTATCCTACAATTCCTTATAGGTCTATCCAAATGGTTTTATGGGCATAAATTTTCTTCCTGATCACACCTAAGAAAAATAAGGGTAGATTCAGACACCCTTTTGGAAGTTATGATTATCCCCAAAGCCTTAGGTTCCAACCACACTCCTACAACAGCTAACTCTTACAAAGCTCACAGACCTAATTGGCCATACTAGGTTTGGAAATCAAAGCAAGTTCTAGGAAATGGGTGCATGGGATTGGTACAAGGCTTCTGATCTTCTCTCCTAACTCCAAAAAACTCAAATCTACCTCTATCTTACTCCAACAATTCAAATCTTCAAAATAACAACAATGTTACATTCATTCCTGGCTAAATACATAGAGATATTCAGCCTAGGGCTTGATGCATGAATCTCTTTCCCTTTGAGCCACACTCTGACCTTTAGGAAAATATAAATTTACCTTCCTAACTTTAATTTTCCATAAGGGTGAGAAATTTCACTGATTCAAATGCAAGTTAGGACTTCATTTGTGAAACAAGCTCCTAATAGGCCTCTTCCTGGATTGGTTTTAGAAAATCAACTCAAAAACACTTCTACTCTAAATTAATAAATCCCAAATCAATTGAAAATGTTAAGGTAACACCAAGTAGCTTCAAATTATAAACTTATCTTGCAAGGAAAACACTAGACATGGCTATACCAGTCAATAAAGCTCAGAAAAACTCTTCATCTTCCATTCCATTTGCATCAGAACATCAAAACAAAACTTCTAACCACTTGAGGTCAAAGAGACAACTTAAATCGACTTCATAAGTGAATTCAAAATGATCCAAATCCTTTTGTGACTATTTTTATTCCATCTTGTAACTCTCAAGAAACATTTGGAAGTTGCATGAGCAACATTTTGACATCTTTTGCAACATTTTGCAAATTTTGTCTTTTTGCAACTCGGAGAGTTTTGATTTGGATTATAACCTATAAATTTGACAAAACATCATCAAAATGATATGAATCTACTAAAATCAATGCTAAGACTCATTTAGAGCATCAACACACCTAAATCAACATAGTTCTAGAACTAATGATCCCATTGGACTAAGGCATCACAAGGCTTATAAGAGTGCCTTAGAGATCCTTGACCACACAAGTGGATCCAAAACAAAAATAGGATGATCTCTAGGATATATCGAGTTATTACACATATAAAATCATGAAATCAGTGACTTCCATGGGTGCACTGCACCACCTAAGATCTATTATAAGGGGTGTTTAAAGGTTCTAAGGGGTCATAAGGGGTCCTAGGACACATTAATGTGTCATAGAACTTCTTAACAACACTTATGACTACTAATATGTGTGGTAAGGGGTCCTAAAGAGTTATAAGGGGTTATAAGAGGTCCTAGGACACATGAATGTGTCATACGACCCCTTACAACCCCTTAGGACCCCTTAACATACATATTAGGGTTCCTAAGGGGTCATAAGGTGTCCTTGGACACATTAATGTGTCATAGGACTCGCTTACAATCCTTACATCCCATAAGATGTATTGTAAGGGGATCTAAAAGCTCCTAAGGGGTTATAAGGGGTCCTAAGACACATTAATGTGTCAAAGGAGCCGTTAAAAAACCTTATGACCCCTAAAATGTATGGTAAGAGGACCTAAAGGCTGCTAAGGGGTCATAATGGGTCCTAGAACAAATTAATGTGTCCTAGGACCCCTTAGGAGCACTCAAAATACATCTCAAGGGTCGTAAGGGTTCATAAGGGTCCCTAAGACACATTAATGTGTTGTAGGACCCTTAACAACCCTTATGATCCCTAAGATGTATGGTAAGGATTCCAAAAGGGTCCTAATGGGTCATAATGGGTTATAGGACACATTAATGTGTCCGCCAACCCCTTAGGATCTCTAACCATACACTAATGTATGGTAATGGTGAATAAGTGGTCTTACAACACATTGATGTGTCATGGGATGTCTTAACATCCCTTACGACCCCTAAGATCTATGGTAAGGGGTCTTAAGGGGTCATAAGGGGTCTTAGGACACATTAATGTATCATATGACCCCTTAAGACACTTTAGGACCCCTTTCCATACAACTTAGGGGTCCTAAAGGGTCATAAGGGGTCCTAAGACATATTAATGTGTCATAGGACCCCTTAACAACCCTTACAACCCCTAAGATGTATGGTAAGGGGTCCTAATGGGTCATAAGGGGTCCTAAGACACATTAATGTGTCCTAGGACCCCTTATGACCTTATAGGACCCCTTACCATACATCTTAGGGGTCCTTAAGGGTCCTAAGGGGTAATAAGGGGTCTTAGGACATGTTAATGTGTCATGTGACACATTAACAACCCTTATGACCCCTAGGATGTATGATGAGAGGTCCTAAGGGGTCCTAGCACACATTAAAATGTACTGGGACCCCTTAGGACCTTTTTTTGACCCCTAAGAATGCATTTTAGGGGTCCTAAATGGTCCTAACGGGTATTAGGACACATTAATGTGTCATAGGACCCCTTAACAACCCTTACAACCCCTAAGATATATGGTAAGGGTCCCTAATGGGTCATAAGGGGTTCTCTGACACATTAATTTATCCTATCACCTCTCTCTCTCTCTTTTGTTATTCTTACATAGGGTATACACCCTATAGGGAGTATGCCCTATACAATAATAGGAAAAATGATAAAAAGATACCCTCTATATTTAGTTTTTTCAATAGTGCGTATGTTGTATAGCACGTACGCACTATAGGGTGCATGATTTATTGATTGGATTTCCCAAGCCTTAGGCTCGGGCAATCCAAGCCATAGGGTGTGCGCCCTATGCATGTATTCCCTATTGCTTTTGGGGGACCAAAAAAACATTTGGCACCTTTTTGGTCCCTCATCTTTGTGCACTTACCTAGTATTAATAATTAGATATATCAAACATAACATCAAGTATTACAGAAACATATGAATCAAACATAATTCTTTGTTGCAAATGCACAAGGAAAAAAACTAACACTATTCTAGGACAAGTATTCATGTTATATTAATAAAAAATTACAATGGTAAATCAATTATTGCATTCTTCACCAATAACATTCTTTCCAATTCCATCATGTTCCTTTTAGGCCATTATTAATGAGGCACACTTGACAATTTGTGAAAAATACCGTCCTTGGTAACGCATGAAAATGAACAATCATGTCAATCAAATATCACTCATGTTGAATATGGACCCTTTTGTAAGATATGTGGAATTAATGTGAGTAATGATTAGTGAGATTCGTCAATTATGGATTGAGAGAAAACATAAATAAAAAATAAAATCAAATGAGAAAACTCTGACGGGGTTATTTTTTAAATTAAAAAGTTATAATCTATTCAAACGAGGCAATAGTTGGGTGAACGATAATTTTCAAAACTTCCCAAGTAAACAGATTATTCACACCATAATCAAAGTTGACGATTCAACAATAAGTGATTTTGTAGGTATGTGAAGAAAAAAATGTAGACATTCAAAATAAAGAACCATAGAGTTTTTCACTTTATTGATTTCTGAAAAAAGTGTATGATGTTAGTATTAATAATTAGATATATCAAACAAAACTTTAAAAGTATTACAGAAACATACAAATCAAACAAAATTCTTTGCTAAAAATGCACGAGGAAAAACACTAACACTATTCCAAGACAAGTATTAATGTTATATTAATAATAAATTACAATGGTAAATAAATTGTTGCATCCTTCACCAATTTCTTTCCATTTTTGTCCATTCTAACTTAGACTGATAGTAGTCTCTCCTTTTCTAAAAGCAACATATGTATGGACTTTTTTGGGTAGATATGAGGGGGTTTTTGAATTCACTACATTTGAAGAATTTATCTAAACTTCCATTTCTAAGTGAAATATGTGGTATTGCAAGACATAATTGATGTGTTCATTCACTGCCCTGTTGTTGATGGAGCACTTTTAGGAGCTCCAATTTTAATGTCACACTAGTTGAAAATAAATACTTCCACCACCATCATTCTTTTCAGTTTTGATAATTTATTTGCATCATCATCATCATCTTCTTGAGCATCTCTAGCTCTTTAGATCTTTGTCTTTCGCAGGAAGGTTAAGCACTCAGAAGAAGAATAATAGAAAATTTAAATGGAAACTTTGTTGATGGAATGATAGACCCCTAAGCCATCTTAATATTACTCTAAAGTTATTTTGAAATAATATTTTCTTCTCGTATTATTTCCAATTCCATCTATTCTATGTCTCACTACAATTGGTATGTCCTTAGTTTTCAAAGTACATAAGTGTAGGTAACATGATTTCCTGCAACTGCTCCATGGAATTATGATCCTTAACCTAATAACCATTTTACAAGGAAAGATAGACACAAAACATAGAAACTTATGACCGTTGGTGAGTATTTATAATAAATTTATCTATTTTATTGGTCTATAAAAGATAGGATTCCCTAATCAATTAAAGAAAATCATTAAATATCCCTAATATATTCTATTTTGATGGTGTCAATTTTTTGAGCAGTGAAATTGATAATTATCATGCTTCAAAATGTACAATCATATAAATCAACATTTCTTGTCGTGAAAGTGGATTTCTTTAAAAAATGTAATATAAGCGTTAGTGGTGGAATAACAAGATAAAAAATTAACTTTAAGTTAGACAACATAAATGTTAGGAATGGTTCATCAGTGACAATGAGTTAAGTCTATAGAAGTTTGAAGGAAAGTTCTCTAGTAGTTTGGCAAGAGAAGATAAATAATTTGGTACAAATATCTTAGAGGAGTAACAAAAATTTGAAAAGAATCCATGTTGGATTAACCTTGGTTCGTACAAAATGTAGTTCAAAATTACTTGTCGGACATCGACATTGGATATAAAAGTAAAGTATGATGTCGTTATGAGAAACAAAAAATTTCAAGAAATTGTGTGACATTAACCTAGGTGTGTGGAAAACATAGTTGAAAAATAATTGTAGGCCATGTGCATTCCTTGCAGAGATAAATTCAGGGTACCATATACAAATGATAAAATTAGTTGAAAAAAAATGTTTGACGAGTTTTGTTGCAGAAAAAAATTTAGTTGTCATTAATAAAACTAAATGAATGGTTCTTTGTATAGCATGATAGATCCATCCCTCGATTCCAAACAAAGAAAAATACACTTTATATAGTTTGCAAGATACCATAAGCTAATAGTAATCCATAACTTGAAAAAAAAGTTTGCACAATTGGCCTATTGACGATTTTTGTTAATAAAACTTCTCTTCAAAAAGAAGAAATTGCATGGTTCAAAAGACACTTACATGGTTACATGATTTCATATTTTAGTACCCTCCATGTTAGTACCATTTAAGATAGAAAAAATATATTATATTATTATAACTAAATACATTAAAATGTAGAAGGTTGAGTGTGTTAATGGAAATTAACACATTTACAAAGAATAACAAAAAATGCAAAATTGTGCATTAAGAGTAAACCCTTTTTAGTTGTGTTTGTATCTGGCTATGGAAATAAGAAATTGCTAAAAAATGGGTGGAATACCACTAAAACATGACATACCTATAGTATTCATTTGCACTATAGAAATATGCAAAAATACAAAACAAAAATGTGGAAAGATAACATTTAATTACAGGGTATGTGGAGTCACCAAAAATTTAAGAGCCTACAAATCCACGTCAAACCTAGTTGGTTTAGAATAATTTTTTTTTGTATCATCACATTGACCAACACCAGCACTCTGATCATCACTTCCCTCAATAATCTATCTATCGTCTAAAATTTTGACACCAAAGAGTTCCACCTCTAAGTTGTCGTTTAGACCTTCTTCATGAAGGTATACTTTAATCAACTCCATGTCTTCAATGAGCCTCATACCAAAAAGGTTTTGGAGAGACTCCAAGATCCCGAGAATCTCCACCCTACAATTCTAAAGAATGTGCATAGGTTGAGGGGTAAGAATAGGGAACCTTGTATTTACTTGAGGCCCTATATGAACACCAATGTAGTCTTGTAGGAGAGGAATTGTATGATTCTCATCAATGTTGGCCAACACTAAATCCAACTCACCCATAAACACATCCTTGAACAATTTTTGGAATAAAATTCCAGTAGAGACTTTACAATCCTTAACTGAGATAACTATGGCTAAAAAATGTCTATGATATATGTTTTGACTCTATATCTATGATCGACCATGAGGAAAGGTCCTCCCAAATATGTTTCACTGCATGCACAATAAGAAAACTAAGGTGCTTCAAAATTTGTTGCACTCGCTTGTTTGTAACTTCATTGAGAAAAGATATTTGTGGTTTTCTACAAACCAAGTGTATAGGATAATCCATGGCCAAAAAACATAAAATTAAATAGAGCTAATAAATACAAAAAAAAAACTCCAATAGGGGCTGTATATGTCAATACAATAGGGAGGGTACAATATAAAGAGTTTTCATACTACCAATAAATAAATACCTTACGTGTTACTTTCTCTTCCTATTGTACATACACAATCTAGACATTACAAAATATAATACACTAAATCTAGAAAAAAATCATTTCAATATATAACTATTAATGATTACATATATCGAGAAAAAGTTGAAATATCACACAAATATGCACATAATAAAGATATTTTTTAAACAACTATTGATTACATATTAATGATGAATTACAATATTTTTGAAAAAAGTAGTAGCAAGAGGGTGCTGGCCCGAGGTACACAAACAACACTCTAGAGAGAGATTAATAGTAATTAACCAAACCTAGAGTGCAATTCAAAGAAAAACATCATAGTCATCTGCCTCTATCAAAAACTAAAATAAAAAAACCAACAACACCAACACACATGCTTGGTAATAAAAACTACCAAGTTCAGAGTATAGAGATAAAACATATTAAAAACATGCCACGCAGGGTTGTAAACCATCAATAAAGTCTTAGTGCTAAAACTAAAGATAGAAAAAAAACCATAGCCAAAAGGGCTAGCCACTACATCATCAGAAGCTAGGAGCAGGATAAGTTTTCCTTCCAAAAGCATTTTGACAATGAAAATTCCACCCACTCCTCCTGCAGAAACCTGAAGAGATCGTGGGGGTTTCCTTCCTCTAACACCTTCCCATCAGAGGCATTCTTGTTTAACATACACATGGTGCTAGAGGAGGCGTGCATGACCTTTAAAGAAAACTTTTTGATGTCCATCAGTCATTTATTGGTATCCTCAATTTCCATCTTCAACTGTGTCACATTCTTCTCCAGTTGGGAAATCTAATGTTTAAATTTTCCCACCACCCCGCTTGTGCCGGTCTTACCAACATCCTCATAAGGAATTTTTGTCTCCCCCGCTTCTTCTTTGGAAATGTTATGGTTAATGTCTTTATCCTTCACCAGGTTCATAATAGTATCAAGACCTTCATGGCTATCAGAGCCCACTGAGACATCCTCCTGGTTCAACAGATTTTGTATTGCTTTTCTTCCCTTTTCCTTTGCCAATCTGGTAGAACACCAAGTTTGGCCAAGCTGGGGGTCCACGGTCTCAGTGGTTTCTAGATTGATTAAAAATTTCTTGCATTTATTGCTAGGGAACTAGTTGGAGGTTTCAAGGGTAAGATCCCACTTGGAGCTAACCAGGGAGTCAGGGGCTAGGTGAGTTTGAGAGAAATGGGGGCTGGCAATAAGGGTAGAACAACTCTTAGAACCAGAGGGAGTAGGAAATATTCCCTTATTCAGAGAAATTGAGGGCGAAGGATGTGGTTGGGTGTTCATATCCACAAAGACGATGGGAGGAGGGAAAAGGGCCCTATGAAAATTATAAATCCTCAACATTATGCCCTAGTGAAGGATAACCAACTTATTCCCCAGAGACTTGGCTTCTGCCACATTGGCAACATTATTCTCCATGGAGTGTAAAATAAAGACCAGAATAGAAATTACAATCTTATACCTTAGGTGGTTTAAAAAAGATAGATGGTAGTTGTAAAAGGTCCCATACCGTCCCTCTAGTGTGAAGTACTTTATGACAAGCTTGCACATCTAAGGCAAAAACTTAGGGAGCTCATAAATGTTGTAACCGCCATGTTTAAGAACATGGATCTCCTGAGGGCTGCGAAAGAACTAGATGAGGTCCATCTTGGCTGGGACTTTGCTAGTCTTTTTCCATTTTTGTCCTATCGTGGCCAAATGAGTGGCCTTGCCAATAACATCTTTGTTAATTTCAAACAAAATACCATTCACCAAAACCCTCCTTTCTCTCATTGATTCCACAAACTATTTGGAGATTATTTCATCATGCCCTATCATGCTTTCCATGAAGGGAAGGATACAACCTTCCATGCAGAAGTTCATAAGCATCAGGTCGGAGGTAACTTCCTCCTCAAATTTGTTCGGTTCCACTCTATGTCTTTTGCCACCCATTTCAAGCCAAGTATAGCACAGTAGACAGGGTGCCCACCCAAAGAGAAAAATGTAGCTCTTAAGGTAAATCTCATGCAATAGGAAAGAAACTTTGCAAGAATACCAGGAAAAAAAATTATTGTCAAAACCACTCTAGTGAAAATCTAAGAAGGTAAAGAAATCATAGCCTATCAAATAAGTAATCACCTCATAATTAAACCCATTAATAGGGTAGTAATTATGCTTCCCTTCAAAATGCAATGCCATAACTGCATGGAGAGTTAATATGTGAGAATGGCACGACAACCGGTAAAATCCATCAAGAAAATACACCCCAAATATGTGACAACTTTCCGTAATTCACACTTGCCACGAAGCCATCATTTCAAAATAATGACACAAATAAAATTTTGGACTTAGGATATGCCATGTAAAAACCTACACAATGATCATAGAAGTGTCTAGGTGGAAAAATGTATCATACCCATCACAAGTGGCTGGAAAGGGAGAGATGGTGGACCCAACCATAGTCTGCCAAATCAAAAAGTGGATTTCAAACATCATAGTGAGTATTATTACTAATTACTATTTGCTACATAAGCAAGTGGTGTAGGAGCACCCTTGAGAAACCAGTAAGTTGGTGGTGTCATGCAATTTTGGGGTGTGTAAGTGTGTGAAAGACCCTCTTTTAGGTCAATGTAAATACATAAGATCATGTGGACCAAGAGTGTTTTAGGTAGGTTTCATTTTATGCTTCATGTCATGAGAAAATAACTCTTTTTGGCTCTATTTAGTGAATTGTACTTGATGATGTCATCAAATGTCAAGGTGATGTCATAGAGGTTCTTAGGGTCCTTGGTTACCCTAGGTGGTCTAGCTAAGGTTAGATAAGTTAGATTGGTGGAAAAACACTTAAAAATTGTAAGTTGCAAAAAATGTAAAAATGTTGCTATGCAACATTAGCAACTTTTAAAAGTTGCTGACAACATTTTGTTGTCTAGAGAGTTTCAAAGTTAAAGTTTTCTTTGCACCCATCCAAGGAGTGGAACATGTGTGCTAAGCATATATAAGGCAGGAAAACCCTAAATTGAGAAGTGGAAGGACATTGTACGGATTCTATTTTTTTGGAGCCAAGAGCATTTTTGAATGAAAGAGCAGCAACATTGAAGGATTTGGTGTTTTTCTTATGTTGTATGGATTAGATTAGGGTCTGTGATCATTAGAGGCCATTTTTGGGCATGTTGTAAATCTCTTTTAGTAGGTAGTTTGTTTTTTAGTTGCTTTTCTTTTGTAGTTTAAAAATTATTTTGTTTTAGACTGTTTGCTGTCCAGTTCTAACTGAGAAGCAAAGATGTGGACCTAACTCCACTTTCCACCATTGGTTCTATACGACCACTTGGGGATGGAGACTAGGTCCATGGAGCTTTGAGAATCTAGAAGGAGGAGCTCTGAAAGTGCTTGCAAGTATTTTTAGGATCTTGCCCTAGGCGAGCTGAATGAATAGTCCGGTTAGGAAGATCAAGTAGCAGATGGCTTTAAATTGTAGGAGGTTATTTTCATGAGCCAAGAAGGCCATGGATGTCATGTGTGATTTTATACAGGTATTTAGTGATGTGGTGGAGTGCCCAAGACATCAACTTACCAATTTTTGAAGCCAAAGACCTAAAAATGGTCCAAAAACAAGAAAGAATCCATATTCTAGAAACAAGGTGTACGGACAGTGTTAGACCCTGAGACCTAGAAAATCCTTGTGGGTTTCTGCTTTACTTACAAACTACCAAAAGAGATTTGGGGGTCCTTTGAAGGTTTTTCTCTAAAAACTTGCTATCCTACATTTTAGGAGGCCTAATTGGTGGAAAAGGCTACAAGGCCTAGAAGATAGGAAGTAAGGAAGCGATGGAGAAATGGCTCAACTTGGTGGCTTCAAACCTAGTTTGCAATCCAAGAATGGAGTTGATTGAATCCCTGGCCCTCCTGCAAATCCAAAACTAAGATTAAGGCTTGGATTTATTAAGGGAGGAATGTTCTTGTAGAACACAAGAATGGTGAACCTGACAAGATAAGTAGACTCTTGGTTGGAGGGGAAGAATTGGTTCTTTCCAAGTGTTAGAGGGTGGATTGAGGAAGCCCTAGAGGTCCTAGGAGAGACCTAAGAAGAGTTCAAGTAAGCTCAGAATGTTACTAAGGAGTCTCCCTATTAGAGTGGTATTAGAGCCCAAGTTCAAGATTTGGGAGAAGAAGTAGTGCAGCTAGTGGATGTTGCAGACGAAAGATTCAAGTGAGGAATCTAGTGCATCTAGCAGGATGGTGACCAATGCTGAATTGGCCAAGAAAGTTGAAGAAAAAGAAGAGGATAACAAGTTGCTGAGAGAGAGATTGGCTCAAATGGAGAAACTCTTGGATGAAGTCTGAGACAAGGCTGAAAGAGTCAAGGACAAGGTAGACTAGAAAGAGGAAAAAGAAGCTAAGGAGAAGGAGTGGGACCTAGATGAAGAAGCACCTACCCCTGATCCAGTCTTACCAGAGGAACCCTTCTTGAAGGCACTCAAAGCCTTAAGTGGTAAAGCCTTGGAGGGAGTGCCACTATTTAATGGACAAATGGATGTTGATTTAGTTTTGGACTAGATAGACAGTCTTGAGAATCACTTTGAGTGTGATGGAGTGACAGATGCTCAAAAGTTGAAGGTGGCTAAGTCTAGATTGAGAGGACCTGCACTTACCTAGTGGAAATATGTTTGGAATGAGAGGGAGAAAGAGGTCAAGAGTCCTATTGTGTCATGGAAGGGTATGTTGGCTAAGTTGAAAATAACTTAAGTCCCGGATGACTATAAAGTTCAAATGCATAGGAAGAAACAAAACCTCAAACAAAAATACCTTGAAGTCCAAGCATATACAGGGAGTTTTAGAAGTTATGTTTAAGGTCCAAGATAGTGGAGGATGAAAGCATCAGATTGGCTAGATATCAAAATGGGCTCAAGTGGTCTATACAAGAGGACATGAGTCTTGCTACCTTAACAAGTGTGAGAAAATGCTACCAAATGGCTCTAAAGATAGAAGAAAAGAGAAAGAGAAAACATGATCAGACCTCTAGAGGAAGAGGTAGAGGAAAATAAAATAGAGGAAGGGGCAGCTTTACAGGAAGTTTTGCAGGTAGGGGCAGTGACTATAGGTCCCAAGGTGAAGCTAAATTGACTGAGATAGTCAATGAGACCAGTGGTAGAGGCAGCATGAGTAGAGGAAGAGGATTCCAAGGTGGAAGTAGAGGTAGATTTGGAGGTTTAGGCATAGCCTCACACTTTGCAAACATGAAATGTTTTCATTACAATCAACTAGGCCATCCAACCTATAGATGCCTGGAGAAAGCTTCTAGCTCACATGCTGAGAAAAGAGTAAATTACATTTCCCAAGAGGATAATAATAATGGCAAAGCCCCTGAAATCAACCTTGATTCAGAAAGTGGGGGAAATCTTATGATTAGGAGAATACTCATTAAAGAGTCGGTCAAAGAAGAAGCCAAGAAAAGGAAGGCACTATTCAGAGTAAAGTGCAAGATTCTTGGGAAAGTTTGCAAGATGATCATAGACTCAGGGTCTACGGATAATATTATATCAAAGGAGGCAGTCAGCAAGTTAGGATTGACAAAAATACTCCATACAAACCCATACAGAGTGACATGGTTGAACAAGGGTCAGCATGTTCTTGTTAATGAGCAAGCATGGGTTAATTTTTCAATAGGAAAGTATGTGGACAGA
>MU228075.1:3722650-3751749 GCA_018584345.1 Thuja plicata
AATTAAATATAGGCATTTAATTAATATTTAATTATTAAATAGCCATATATTTCATATATCAATGTTTTAACCCTATTATAGGTGCAATAATCAACATTAATATTTACCATGAAAATTCATTAAATAATCAAGCTAAAATCATCATCAAAACACCTGAAACTCATGTAAACAAATAATCAACTGAAACAGAAACCCAACACACACAAACAGGCTCACGAATCCATGTCACTTGACGGATTCAAACACTAGGGTAGTCAATCAGATTCTTTGTCCATCAATAGGACAAAATATGGGTTTAGGGTGTGGATTTGGACCTGAATACTATCTTCCCTCTCTTACCATTGAGATATTGTGATAGGGCACACTCACTCCTGCCAATTCAGGGAAGACGTATCCCGGTACCTGCAAACCTGTCATCACAAAGACGAGAATACATGCATATAATATAGCAAATAATGGTTGAGACTAGTTTATCATGTGGATCTCGCTGAAGCAAGTAACTACGACTCTGTCCCATACCATATCAAGCACGTCAAATAGTAACGCAAAACATATAAATGATCCATGTGCATATAAACCTAGGGTCAGTATTGTCAGAAAACCATAATCGAAATGACATCCTAACATATACATCAACATCATGAAATAACCATAAATAATATGCAAATAGGATATATAACACTCTAAGCAATGAATCAATAACATACTGAAATGTGATACATAAATATCCTCCAAGCCATCTGAAATAAACCACACATACATGAAAAGGCCTAAAAGAATTCGACAACCGAAACTGAAAAGCAAACTCAGAGGTGGGTATTACAAAAAACAAGAAAGAAGCCATATTCTATAAACAGGGTGTACAAACAGTGTCAGACCCTGAGACCTAGAAAATCCTTGTGGGTTTTTTCTTTACTTACAAACTGCCAAAAGAGATTTGGGGGTCCTTTGAAGGTTTTTTCCTGAAAAAGTGTTGTCCTACATTTTAGGAGGCCTAATTGGTGGAAAAGGCTACAAGGCCTAGAAGATAGGAAGTAAGGAAGCGAAGGAGAAATGGCTCAACTTGGTGGCTTCAAACCTAGTTTGCAATCCAAGAATGGAGTTGATTGAAGCCCTAGCCCTCTTACAAATCCAAAACAAAGATTAGGGCTTGGAGTCATTAAGGGAGGAATATTCTTGTAGAACACAATAATGGTGAACCTGACAAGATAGGTAGACTCTTGGTTGGAGGGGAAGAATTGGTTCTTTCCAAGTGTTAGAGGGTGGATTGAGGAAGACCTAGAGGTCCTAGAAGAGACCTAAGAAGAGTTCAAGTAAGCTTAGAAGGTTACTAAGGAGTCTCCCTATCAGCAAGTCTTGAGTAGTCTTAGGGAGCTGACTGACAGCCCTCCAGCAATGAAGTCTGTCGAATAGTAGACCAACACTGGCCAAGGAGCTTGCAACAGAATTCCCTTCCCTATAGGTGTGTCTAATATTAACCATTTCCACCCTGTCCTGAAATCCCTGAATGTATGTTAATATCAGATCCACTTTCCATCCAGCCATGGAATTGTCTTGCACTGCATCAATGATTATTTTGGAATCCCCCTTAACTTCCAACTTAGTACATCTCATACTTATGGAAATTTTGAGACCCCAAAGGAGGGCCATGCCCTTCATATGATTGACAGTCTCGTTGTGAAGTGGCCCAGAGAAAGTAGCAACTAGGCACCCCCTTGGTCTTGGATGATGCCACCCCCCACCTACTTCCCCTACAAAAAACACCATCAAAATTGAGCTTGTTCCACATAGGTTTGGGGGGTGACCAAATAGTATCTTTCCTGATGAGGAGTTTAGGATTATCATATCTATCAAAGCCCTTGTCAATGCACCATACCTTGGCTAACCTATTTTCCTCATCCAAAGGGGGATGGTTTGGGCTTTTCCAATGAGATATCATTAAGCTCTCCTACTAAAGATTGAAACCTAGGTGGAAGACCGTAGTAGGGGATAACTCATCCTCCTTAAAGATTCTATTATTCTGCTCCTTCCAGTGAGACCAACCAAAAATAAGGAGATTTGGTACCACAATAGATTAATCAAAGGGTGTTGGGATGCAGAATTCCATTCATTGGCCAAGTGTTGTATATCCTTGTTCAGAACCCAATTTAGGTTGAGATGAGTGATGATCAATTGCCAGACCTCCAAAGAGAACTCACAGTGTAGCAAGATATGATTAATACTCTCCTCCTCCTTTTTTCACAGACAACACCTATAAGACAAGCTGAAACCTTGTTTGATCAGATAATCCAGAGTTAGGATTTTACCATGGAGTATAGTCCACTAGAAAAATTTCACCTTAGGGATGAGATATAATCCCCAAACCATCTTCCATAATGAAGTATCAATAGTCTCCTTAATCAACAGATTGTAGGCCGATTTAACCAAAAATTCTCAATGTTGAGTGTGAGCCCAAAAGATTCTGTCTGGGCAGTCAACAAGGGGAATCTGAGAAGTATGAAGAAACTCCTTGAGATCAGAGGAAGGAATGAAAATATTAGGCCTGTCATGTAGATGAGGATGGAATTTAATCCACCGCCCATGTCTGATATAATTTGAGACCAGGGTACCTATCCAAAGAGTGAGGATGTTCCTGACCTGAGAGAACTTTGAAGACCCCAGGGCGATGTCAAGTAGCCAGGCATCCTCCTAGAAATGAATGTCCATGCCATTTCCTAGTTCCTAGGTGATGCCCTTTTCTAGAATGCTTCTACATTTGAGAATTTTGTTCCAAATCTTGGAACTCTATGGGTGGACTTGCTCCATGAAGAGTTTTCAAAAGTAGCCATAGTCCAAGTACTTGGCTTCCATTATTTTGTACCATTCCAAAGATCCATGGATCAGGGACCAGGAAATGTTGGACAACAATGCTCTATTTAGGTTAATAATTTTCCTTAATCCCAAGCCACCCATATTTTTAGGCAATCATACTTTGTCCCAGGATACTAGGGGGAGTCTTTATTTCTCCTCACAGCCAGACCAGAGGAAAGTGTGTTGGATTTTCTTGAGTTTGTTAGCCATTATACTATAAATTTTAAAAATTGAGATGAAATTCAAAGGGATATCTTGTAATGAGGCAGAGAGTAATTGGAGCTTACCAGCACTGCTAAGGAGATTTCCCTTCCATCCAACAAGTTTCCATTGAGTTAGCTCAAGAATGGTATTCTAGAAGTCATTATTCACATCTTTAGTCATTAGGTGAAGCCCAAGGTAGGTCGCCGATAGGGAATCATATTTCCATCCTATAATTTGCAAGATTTTGTCCTGGACTAAATATTTTGTGTTGAAGAAGTAAAACCTTATTTTGTGGAAGTTAATGTGTTGACCAAAAGTAGTATCATAATCATCCAACAAATTTTTCCAAACAAGAGCTTCCCACGCCGAAGAGGCACCAAAACAAAAGGTGTCATCAAAAAACTATTGGAGGACCAAGGGGGGAGGGTGGTAGTAGGATTAATCCCCTAGATTCTTCTTGATTGGGCCAAATGCATCATGTTGCAACCAAGGACCTCAGCCAAAAGGGTGAAGAGGTAAGGAGATAGGGGGTCCCCTTGGCACAGACCTTTTCCTGTGGTGAATTTGGTGCTCGATTTGTCGTTCAACAACACCAAAAACCTGATAGTCTCCATGTAGACCTTGATAAATTTGATTAATGGTTGTGAGAAGCCAAAAGAGGAGAGAATCTTGTAGAGGAAGGTCCAATTGACCTTATCATAGGCTTTGGATATATCAAGTTTAAATGTCATCCCCGCAGATTTGCTATGGTCAATTGAATGTAGGATTTCATGGGTGGTGATGGCTGCATCCATGATTTTCCTGCTAGGGACAAACCCATTCTGATTGGGGCTTATTATCTTTATTAGTAGGGGTTTAATACTATTAACCATAATCTTGGAGAAGACCTTGTAGAGGGTGTTGTAGAGACTTATAGGTCTGAAGTCCTCCATAGCTCTGGGGTCCCTACACTTGGGCACCAATACAATATAGGGGTCATTAAGTTTCCAAAGGAGCTCACTAGTCCTAAAGAAGTCACCCACAACAATTTTCACATCCTTGCCAAAAATGTACCAAAATTATTGAAAGAATGTCGGGGGGAAGCCATCTGGCCCAGGCACCTTGTAAGCACCCATTGAAAATATAGCCCTTCAAACTTCATCCTCTGACACCTAGGAAAGGAGGGTATCATTATTAGCTAGGGTAATAGACCTGGGGAGGTGAGAGAGGAGTTGATCTTGCAACACCTCCAAATTTCCAAAATTAACTTTGGAAAAAGTGTTGATGAAGTAGTCGGTAGCCAAAATGCCAAGGTGAACCAGATCAGAAATTTCCACTCCCAGATTGTCTCAAAGGGTGTTGATAGAATTCCTCTTCTTGTGCTTATAAGAATACTGATTGAAGAAGGTGTTATTATGATCCCCCTTCCTCAACCAAAGGACCCATGATCTTTTATTCCAAAAGACTTACTCCTTAGCCATGACATCTTTCTATCATTTCCTTGTAGTCTCCTTGTCCTTCTGGAGGTTTAGGGAGAGATCACCAACAACCATATGATATTGGAGATCATTGAGTTTCCCAAAAATATCCTTCTTAGTTTTAAAGATATCCCCAAAGGTTGTCTTTCTCCATCTTTTGATAGCCCCTCTAATGAATTCAAGTTCTGAAGCCACCTGGAACATCACAGTGCCCCTTAGTAGGATTGACCACCAATGCAAAACTTGCTCTTAGAAGATAGGGTGGGAAGCCCACATGATTTCATATCTAGATGGGGTAGGATAAGGACTCTGCACATCCACCCACTTAAGAAAAATGGGATTGTGGTCCGAGGTAGTTCTAGGAAGAGAAGCAAGAGAGGAAGCAAGTCCCACATCTCAGGAGGAGGAGACAAAGAACTAGTTAAGGGGAACCTGGATAAGGTGAGAACCTTTCCTATTGTTAGTCCAGGTGAAGGGGTTATCCTTCAATTCAATATCAAATAAACCATTTAGGTAGACAAATCTAGAAAAATCCTCCATGTTGTCAATGTAATCCATAAGACCTCTGAATTTCTCTGAGGGGAACAAGGGGATTTGAAGTCACCAACCACCAAGAACTTAAAATCCTGGAGGGAGGAAAGAAGCGGAAAGATCCTCCCACACAACCATTCTACCATGGCAGGTGTTGGGCATGTAAACATTAAAGAAATCCCTAATCATCGTCAAAGAGGTGAAATAAACTACTAGGTAGTGTTGGGAAAAATTGAGGGCATCCCCCTTAACCTTGGAAGGATTCCACAAAGTGGAAATACCTCCAAAATCCCCCTAAGCCTTAGAGTAGAAAAAATGTTCCCCGGACCATAAATTCCTTGCCAAATTTCAAAATTCACAAGACATCTTGAGTTCATGAAGTAAAAGAATGTCCACCTGTAGTGATCAGAGATGTACTATTTAACAACAAAATGTTTCTAGGGGTTACTTAGGCCCCGAATATTCTAGGAGGGAACAATAATTTCTTACCTTTTTGGTTGAGGTCAAGGGTTAGTTGTCAACCTGCAACAATCTCGTTAGCAGAATTCTTCTATCTTCTAACCCTTTCAGATGGAATTCCTAGCCTAGCTTCCACACCAACATCAATTTTCTTATTTCTGGTTTTTCTTTGTTGGGTTTTCCAATCTACCTCCTCGCAACCCAAAGTGCCCAAAGGGCTAGGAGTGATCACGGGAATAACTTCTAGAGACACCACCAACAAAGAAACCAGGGAACCTTTGGGTGTGGATGAGGGGAAGGAGGGTTGACGCCCAAGTATACCAACTGACTCTAGGGTGAGCACCGAAAGGGAACGTGGGTTGAACCCAACCAAGGACTCACTACAAGGTGGTATTTCTCCATCTTCAAGCCTAGAAGGAGAAGTGAAAACTGAAACTAAAATAGAAGATGGGGGGAATGGGGATGCCACCCTCAAGCACACCCCAGTCCCCACTATAGAGATACCTTAGGTCTCTAGGATCAGAGGAATGCCAAGCATTACCACCAGTCACCACCGTATAAGCAACCTAAATCTTGGGTGGTTACTACTCGCACCAAAAAAAATCATATCCTCCATGGAAACCTACTTCAACTTCATATCTGGCTTGCGAGGAGCATAACAGTTTACCTGTGTGTGTGTCCTTTAGATTTGTAGGACTAGAAGTAGAGATTAGAATTTTCATAGACAATGACTTGATTCCATTTTCCAAGCTTATATTTAAGCACCGCAAAGTTGGGAAGAGTTTCATTGATCAACACTTTGACACAAAATTGAGAAAAAACCAGGCAAGATTTAGAAAGAGTTGCCATATCTACAGAAATATAGTGACAAAAGGAGTTTCCAAACCACCTGAAAACCTTCTTGTCTCAGAATTTGAGGGTTAACCCCGGTAAACAGACCCAGAACAGATCCATTATACTGAGCTTAGCGGAAGGGTTGAAGCCCTGTTTCCACTTAGCCATAGTGGAAAAATGTTTTCCAAAAATCTACGAACCACATAAAATAAAGATCAGGTCATCCACATCTATGAATTGGAACATGAATATCCCTCTAGGCATAGTCGAGACCACCAAACTTCCTTTGAGATTCCACTCGGTTCCCACCCATTTCCTAACCATGTCAATGGTTGGACAAAAATTAAAAAATTTCCCCACCAGCGCCAGGTTTTGATCAACCATGGTTCTATCAAAAATACATTTGGGGAGAGTTATCTTAGTGCCTTCCTTAGTAAAGGTAACCACATCTAAAGTGGATTCCCAGTCACACATTGGAGTCCCACAAGTACACCTTTCCATGCATCCTTGGGGGGAAAGCGATAGGGAATCCGAAGTACCTGCCACAGGAATCATAACAAAGTCAACCGCTAGCATGTCGACAACATAAAGTGGAGGAGGGTCTCCAAGTGGGGGTGGGGGCTCCCTCTAGAAATGACCACCATGGAAAAATTCAAAATATCTTGTGAGTGCAAAAATTACAATGTTACATGCGATATGGGTCATCATTTCTAGCATTACATTCTTTCCAATTCCAATGGTTGAAACATTTAGTGTAATTACTTTCTTCTTGAATGCCAAAGAATATATGTGTGGAACTTATGTCGAACAAATGATTACATATCTAAACTCAATAACAATGCACATTGTAGGCATTACTCTATTTTAACATATGTTGCATAGCATAGATCAAACCATTTTGATTGCAGCTCTGGGATCTTGACAACACCCTTCTTGTTCAACATAGTGTTTCTGGGAAAAAATCAAAATGAAAGTATAAAATACCCTTGACGTGACATAAATTGAACATATATAAATATCATTTTTTTTAATTCCAATGTGTCAAATAAGAAGAATATGAAAGTAGAATCATCTACTTTCTCTTTCAAGAAAGATGTATTTGATTACACTGTAGAGGAAACCCACAAAGCAAGCGACCCCCTATTCATATGAATTTTAGAAACCCTATTGGAAGGATTGAAAGATAATTATTTCACCATTGTAATTCTTTCCAATTCTATTCATTCTAACCGAAAACTAACAAGATGAAAAATCCACACTTTATCAGTGATCCCGCAAAGGAAGTTCCCTAGCATTGATTGATCATCTTTGAAGCAAGAATTTGTGCAAATAAAAGAAAGTGGAATAATTGTAGAATAATTTCCATTAATAGCACACCTAAAACAAATGACTCAAGGGCACAATCAAAGTTAAATTAAAGTGCACATCATTTCAAAGTTTACCATATCTACCTTATTTTAATTATAGGTACTGTAATCAAAGATGAGGAAGAAAATATTCTTTATTGGCAGTGATATGCACCATTAATTGCATCAAAACATGGTCAAAGAACATTTCTACACATTCATCAAGCTAAGGAGTTATTGATATCTTATATAGTGAAGACAATCATGCAATAAATAAATTATTAAACTTACGAACATCCTAGGCAGAAGGTGCAGGATTTCCAATATCAGCCAAATGTGCAACTAGAAGAAGTGTAATAATTTTTTTTTGATATTTTGAACCATCCATGCTAAAATCTATAGTGATTCCAACATTTCCCAAATGACCTATTGACAATTTCAATCATCTGCGGAAAAATTTGCAGTAGTTGCAATATCAAGTGAATGGTTCAATAGCAAAATGTCAATCATATGGGACACTAATAACAAGAAATTATACAATAACCCTAGTTAGCTAATTGATAGTATATTAAAATTTTGAAGTAGGCAATTGATTCAGGTTATAAGGCTCCATTCAAAAAGGTGAAGATTCCAACAAAACCATTTTTTATTTATTGGAAAATTTGAACAAAACCTTACACTTTTATGCTGAGAATTAATATGGTCACATATTTTGGTTTATAATTCAAATTAATAATTGCATCAAATACAAAGTTTTAATATTTGTCAAGGAATGTAGCCACAAAATCCATTGTAGAAATAAAAATTCTGAAAAAGATACAAAAGACTTGTAAAATCCTAAACCATTTTCTAGAATTTGAGTTAAACCCGGATAACCACAAATTGTAAATGACTATCCAAATATCCAATAAGATATACAAGATTAGAAAGGATATTTTGAAACAACTATTCATATGTTAATTATCTAGAGGAATGTCATCAAATCATTTTGATATTATATAAGAAATATAAAATAAAGTTATGCAACCATGATACATGATATGCAAAAGTAGCAAGTGCGAGTAGAAAATGCACACATTATGAGACAAGATACACTTGTTCTGAATAAAATATCTATTGAAAAATGTGCCAATTACAAATCACACATGAGCAACATAATATCGTATCCAAAAGTTATTGATCCAATGCTTGATTGTTTGAACATAAAGAATTGTGAAGAGAAATATGCTTGTACGCCTATCTTTCTGGTTCCCATAGCTTTCCAAAGGCGAGGGTTAGTAGCAAAGGTTTCACAAATGAATGCAAATCAAGTATACAATGACTAATAAATGAATAATAGAAATGTGAGCAATAAAATGTACAAGCAAGAGAAAGGAAGACAAGTAAATGCAAACCCCACGATGCTTGAAGCTTCTATTGTTTCTCTCTACTCCTTCCAAAATTTTGTTCTTGATGCTCAGTATTGGTGGGGCAGCGTCTATGACTTGAGAAGTGTTAATAATTTGATAATTGAAATGTGTGTGTGTGATCACAAGATGGCTTGAATGCTAGAACCAAACTAATGGAGTAATGGCGCACGAGAGCTTGAAATCCTGGATCCTTCAAATGGTTGTGAAGGGTTTATTATATAGGAATTGGTGATGATATGAATGGTTGAGATCAATCCCAAAGATGGGGAGATGAATGGTTGAGATCAAAAGGAATAGGAGAGATCCTCAGTAAACTCCACCTCTTCATTTGGTAAAGAGGAGATAGGGTTTGGTTAACTGAGGAGCTAATTATGAGTTGCCTTTTTGAACTAAAGAGGTGGGTGAAGTTACCCATGTGGACTGGAGAGATGGGTGGAATAACCCATGTGATCTAATTAGAGTTATCTCTTTGAAGATAAATGAGTATTTAATTCATTTATTTAATAATTGTTTTCAACATGTGAGATAATTGAATCCTTTTCAATTAAGAATTGCTTTATTTGATGAAATTAAATTAATTTAATTGGAAGAATTTAATTAGTAAGTTTAAATATTTAGATTTAAACTATAGGAAATTGAGTTTGATTAATTAAATAATGATTATTAATCAATTAAAGCTAATTAATTAAATAAAATTAATTATTTAATTAATTTTGGGAATTGGATTAGATGATTTGAGGAATTAATTTAGAAGAAAATAGATGATTAATTAATGATTAAAAAATCATTAATTAATAGATGAAAATTAGTGTTTTTATTGTAAAGTCGCAAGCCTGTCCATTTTAGGGTGTCTACAATGCTAAATCAAAAAACATGTAGCGAGAAGAAATGGTCACTGTAACATTCCAATTCACTTGAAAATATCAAAATTGTCCATCAACCAATATACTATAAAAGCCATTGAAAATAAGTTATTTTCAGTCACAAAACATAAGAAGTAATCATAATGGACTAACCACACAAAACAAAATCAATCATTGTAGAATTTGATTAAATTGTATTCAATAAATATCCATAAAACTACAAAAAGGCATATATGTGATGTATTTATCCAATATGAAAATAATTGTTCATGACAATAATGGGCTCTTGAAAATCTTTGTTTCAATTCGCAATTTAAAAGCCATTTAGAAAATAAGATAAAGGTCCCTATAGAGCCATTAGTCATCTTGTTTGAAACCATATAAATAAAGCATGTAAATAGATGAAGTAAAACTAATTAATAATAAATGCATCATCATCGCCAACCTATTATTCTACTACTCTCCTCTTCTCTCCTACTTCATTCACCGCTACTTCCTATTGACCTTATGATCATAGTTTTTCCTTGTAAGATCTGTACCTTGACATAATAGGAGACAACCGTTGTGCATTTTTTCTACTAGTTATACTAAACTGCATCCTTTATTTACCAATCTCACGCTCTCTACCGACTAAGCTCTGACGTATATGATAAATATCACTTTTGAAAGAATTAATGTAGAATGTCATTATGGCAGAGATTTTGAAGGCTTGACTACTTAGGGTTTCTCTAGGAAAGAATTGTTGATGAAATTTAGATTGGAAACTTTGTTTTACCTCTCTAGTGTTGATCATATTTCCTTCATCTCCTTGAAATAAATTAACCTCCAATACATTAAAGTTGGCTTTCAAATACCAAACTTTGAACGAAAATTATCAATGCTATATTTTATCTCTCTCCAAATTACTAAGTAATGATACTTTCTATTCCAACATGTCTATCCATTAAATAGATTTATTTATTTTTCAGGATTTTTGATGAATCCTTATACAACAATAGTCATAAAATGCATTTTGGACAATTATCACAACTCTATATAAATAGCTATTAAACTATTTATGTCCTTTCACACATTCTGTCCATCATCAATTAGATTTTTCACCTTTTTCAACAATTGGTTGTACACCCTCATAGGCTCTTCAATGTACAATAAGGCACAAAGTCTTTCGATTGAGCCAAATGCATTCCAACTCCATTATTAAAATCTAGTTGAATCCAAATGGTTAAGACTTGAAATACAAAAGGAAGAAATCAAAATTAGAGATGAAGTAAATGAGCTACAAACCATGTTACTACTGAATCTCACATTGCTAATGACACACATGACTATGACAAAGACTCTAATTGCCACCCCAGAGATGTCAGTAGCAGAGAGCATCTATGACATGCATGCTCAAATCACATTGGAGCAAATGACCCTAGAGAACTTAAAGGGGAAATGGGAAAAGATAATGGTAGACATTAAGAAAACACATTCCCACATTCTTGAAAATTTGTAAGTTATACATCTTTGTCATTAAATTCAAAAAAGGGGGAAACATGTATATACATTGTATCTACATACCAAGGCATGCACATATGGGGAGTCATTGTAAGAGTACAACATTTGGTATATAATGTACATATCAGTTTTTGATACTAATGCCAAAGGGGGAGATTGATAATCCTTAAAGGATCAGATTTTGTCATTAGTATACAAAGAGACAGTTTTGGTCGGTCATGATCACCACACGACAACACTCACTGAGTGAAAACACTCACCAAGAAACAAAATTCACCGAGCACAGTGGTCACTGAAATGTTTTGAACACAGAGTAGTATATCAACTGAGCAGGATAATAACTAAGCACTAGTCTACAGAAACATCACCAAGCACCAGTACACAGAGACGTCACTGAGCACTAGTCTACACCGAGAGACAACATTACACTGGAAAAAGAGGATCTCAAACTACACGTTAGCTAAAGAACTTTAGTCTTTAAAATAGATTTTTTCTTGGCTAGATAACTATTTCCTATGGATCAAGAAAAGCATAAATGATGGATTTAATTAGTTAAACAGATTGTATTCATGCAAACTAGGAGATCAAGGTCAAGTTGTAAACCTTTTATCTTAGATTTTTTCAAGAAAAGCGTGAAACCTAATTAGGTAAAAATCATGTATATATAGATGTATTAATCAATCAAGAATATGATGATTATAGCCACCAAGGACATCTATGGATCAGAAAGATTTTTTCATGCACAAGGATAGATAAAGAAGAATTCAGTAATGAAGAACTACATTCAAGGCTATGAAGTAGAACATAGGTATTATCCATCCCAATAGGTGATATATACATTTTGTGAGCTAAATGGATCTGTAATCAACAATTCAAGATTGTAAGAAATCTAGTCATATATTTTGTTACTCTCTAACAATTGTAGCAAGTGGCAGAATCCTTTGAGAAGGTGGACTTAATAGTCTTTATGTAAATCTCTTAACCGAGTGCACACATACATTGTGTTGCTAAAATATCTTAACCAAGTAGACTTAACATGTATAACATGTTACTCCTAACAGGGTAAGATCATCAGAAGTGATCACAACTTGTAGCCCTAACATGCACCTTCCATTCTGTAGATAGTGAAGCTTTGTGGGTTTCATCCCCGCAACATTTTTTACCTTCTCACAAGGGTTTCTGTGTTACCAAATACTTGTGTCTTGTGTAAATGAGTTTCATGAATGTTTCAATGTTTTTTTTCATGCATTTACATTTATTCTATAATATTACATGCATGAAGTAGAAAAGATACAATGGTCACTTATGCAAGTAATGAGTACTAAGGTTAATTGATAAAAGTTTTTAAGGGTACTGATTCACCCCTCCCCTCTCAGTACACACCATTCCATTATTCCAACAATCTCTTATGAATTTTGATTGGGATTTTGAGGCCAACTCGGGTAACACATTTTAGGGTTATTCCACCAACCTAAATGTGTTTATAAGAGATGAAATTGAAAAGAGAAAAGTTTTTGTTGAGGTTGTTGTTGTTATATCATTGAAGTCAAAGTTTGTATGATCAGAGTAGCACAATGAGCAGTACAAAAGTGGATATGTCAGGCATAAGGTGCCATCATCAAGTCATTGAGGTCCGATATTGAACATTAAAATTTCCTATGTTGGAGTGATCGCTTATGAGTTTTGATTGGGATTTTGAGGCTGACTTAGTTATCACATTTTAGGGTTATTCCATCGACCTAAATGTGTTTATAAGAGATGAAATTGAAAAGAGAAAGGTTTTTTTTGAGGTTGTTATTGTTAGATCATTGAAGGAAAAGTTTGTATGATGAGAGTAGTAGAGTGAGCAATAAACAAGTGGATATGTCAGGTAGAAGGTGTCATCATCAGGTCATTGTTTGATTTTTTTACTCAAGGCAAGTTATAATTGGGTTGCAGTTAAAATCCTTTAACAAGGTTAATCCTAACAGGGTAAGAAAGATCCTAACAACTCTCAAGACTAAATCCTTTAACATGGTGACTCTCAAAAGGAGTTTACAATCACTTAACAGGGTAGTTCCTAACAGGACTTTGTAATAGCTTCTAACTGGGCTGTAGATACTCTTAATCGGGTATATCCTTAGTAGAGTGTTTTAATGCTCCTAATAGTGCAGATCTTATTGGTGCACTAGTGGTATTTATGGGTGATAGTTCCCACCATGTTTTTCTCCCTCTAACAAGGGTTACCATGCTAAAATATTGGTGTCTTTGTGTTATTTTTGTGGATATATGATTTGTTATGTTTTTATGTTACATTTAGCTTTGCATGTTGGCTACTTTGGAAGGTGATGAAAATATTTTGTAGATCTATGATTTCACTGATTCACCCCCTCCCCCACTCTCAGTGCCTTATAATACTAAAAAATATATCTTCAAGGTAATCCCTTAGGTCGGTGGTTGGTGGGATCCCAATTCCCATCTGAGAAAACCTCAAGACCTCATCTAGTCCTTTGGTGTAGTCATTCTCAAACAATCCTATGTTCAATTAGTTAATTACATTGTTTGACTCACTCAAGTATAACAAGGAGCCTACAAAAAAGACAATATATGTATTTACCCTATACCTATGCTCTTTATTCAGGAAATCCTTCCCTCTTATCCACTTCACGACCGCTATAACCAACTCATCATCCCAGTGCATCAAACACACTAGTCATGTATCATAAAAATGACCCAAAAAGTAGTTATGGGCCTTCATTATTGTGAGCCTCATTGGTGTATCCATGACTAGCCAAAGATACACTACTAAAATACAAAGATGATTAATGCCCTACACTAAATACCACTTTTAGAATGATCTTCTAAGGGTGGTGATATCTTTTTATAGTCATCTTGATGTTGTTGGGATGCATACGCATTTAACCTTGATGGAAAGCCATCATATGAAATTATTATTATCGTACCCAAGAACTTTTCCAACATTGTCATTCCCTGAGTGAAAAGTTTATTTTCATTCTTTGGCTGCTCAAAAAAATGGGTAATAAAGGTGCATACACATTAGTTTTAGGAAATAATTAAATGCATTACTTCACCACTTGCTAAAAAGATTATATTTGATATTATCAAGATACTAACTTGTAAATCAAGAAAGTGGATCTATACTTGTCTTATCATATGAAGTTTGCATTATTACCTATTAATAATTCATCAATTACCTAAATAAGTTAGTATTTAGTGGATGTTCAAAATTAGATTAAGTGAAAAATCTAATGGTACCTCCTTCTACCACCTTGTTTTCCAACCTAGAAACAACTTCATTGTCAATATTCTAAAGGAAGAAAAACAAAATAATCTCAAAATTTTAAATTTTAAATTTTTAAATTATATCAGCAACCCTACCAAGGTTATGGATGTCTGGCTAGTAGTAGAGATATGCTGGTGGAAATCAAGGTGATATCCTTATCAAGGCTATGGATGTTTTTTTGGAAACAAGGCTCTATCCAGTTGGTTGTGGGAGATTTCCTAATTACATAACCTAATCCAAGGATGAGCTCTAGTAGGACTACCTTAGAAGGAAAAGGATTTAAACATGTGCACACACAATAATGAAGGTATGATTTGGCTCATGATGTGAGATGGCATATGCCCAGTCTCTTGATAGTAGTTGTGATGGTTTGATAGATCAATTTTAATCTTATTCAATAAATTGTTTATCCTTCTACCTTTCCTTCTTTCTTTGACCTAGGTGTACATCTTTTATCACCCTTCATTTGATACAAATATATGGTTCATTTTAATTATCCAATAAGATTTGAGATTTTGGTTAAAGATGCTCCCGATATGGTATTATGATTGGCACACCCATGTCACCTTGAACCATTTCACCATGAATTCCTAGTCCCCTCTATGAAAATATTTCTCTTTATACTAGGTTTATCTTTGAAAACCATTTGTATTTGTATTTATTAATTGTATTGTCCCAAAAAGTAAGCACTTGATTAGTGTACATTTTAAGGACCATTTTGTACTCATTTTAGTTATAGGACCTTATAAGGACATTTAAATTCAAATTTGGGTCCTCTTTCTACTCTCTTTCAACTCTCTCTTGCTTAAAATTGAGGTTGGCCTATATTTCTAGGTGTGCTCTATCATTTAATTTATCCCATCAACTAGGCCCCATGTCATTATTCATGACCTTTCTGAGCCTCAAAACTAGCTGTAATTTAAATCTCCACATCTACACAATCCTTGAAGCCCATAAAATAAAGACGAGCCTTGATTAGAGGGTGCAAAACATTTCAAACATTATGTACCCAGGTGCACAACATTCTAGAAATTGTGCACCCCCAAAAGGTGTCCCAAATTTATGGAGGGGTCCCTATCCTGAGAATGGATGTGGGATTTAGAGCTGTGGTTGGCCTAGGTAAGATTAAATCCATGAAATGTAGTGAGAATTATATAAACCCCATACTTCTTATTTTAGATACCATCTTGATATCTAAAAGAAAAATCCAATCTTCAAGCATTCAATTCTATAAAAAAGCAGTTAATTCAAGAGTCTTGTGCAAGCAATTGGGGAAATCAAGATCATCAAGAAATTCAAGGAAATTGAAGGCAATTCAAGGTCTATCACATTCTTACCATCATCAAGCACCCAAGGTGGCTTTTCTCATGGATCTAGCTTCTTTCTCCATTTGAGGTCAATTAAAGGAGTTTTCATCAAGGAGGATTCATTGCATCTATCAACCTCTCTATCTTCTTGTCTTCTTCTCATTTCAACATTGGAAAATTGGAACATTCTATCACACAAGGTTTTGTCTTTTCATGAATTTATTTTGGTTTTTATGTTGAGTCAAAATATATTGTATAACCATATTTGATTACATTGAAAGAGGCATCTACATTGAAAAGGTATGAGTTGCTTTATTTATCAGATCTGATCACTGTTCTATGTCTACATACGTTACTTTTTCATATTTATAGGTTGATTCCTAGATAAGGGTTTTACTACAAAAAACCCCTCTATTAAACATTATTTCTCATTTTTCTATGTGTAGGTACATGACAAGAAGCTATGTTTTTAGATCTGAACTTCGCAGACCCCGACACAGATCTGTGCAAGATTTGGGACACATTCATTGGGTACAAAAGGTTCCAAAAATTTTGCACCTAGGTACATAAGATTCAAACTTTTATGCACCCTCAAAAACAAGCTAGACTAGATTTTCAAGACATGTCACAAATATGTTAAAGAGCCTATATGTTGAAGTACAAGAATCTCCAGGATCTCGATAGTTAGAAAAACAAGAGTAGAACAACATCTCCTTCATTTCTTCAAGGTACACTTATATTTATAATATTTCAATTTTTCATTTCCTCTTTAGCACTTACAGATTTAGGTTAATCAATTTACAAGGAAAAATAATAATAGAAGCCCCTAAGACCCAAATCCAGAATTAGCATCACTCTATCCTTTCTTTTGGTGTTGACTTGAATTGAATTTAGGAGGCTTTGTATTCTAATGTACCCTATGAAATTGGGGAGAGCTTAGATATTACTAGGTGATCCCCATTTTTTAATGTACATTAATCACAAGAAATACTGGGTAATAACCATTATTTTCATCAAGCTCTACGATGAGATCTAATTAGGGACACAAAATACATGTTGATCAAGGCCAAGCCCAATGGATATGGAACTCGTATGTGAACCTAGAGTTTTTGGAGTTCAACCTGACAAGCAATTTTTCCCCCAAGGTGTGAACTACATCCACAATAGTTGGCTTCTTGACCTTGAATTAAACCTCTCAACCATAATTTCCACTCATTCATGCCACCATCTATCTCAGCCTTTTCCATTTCTCTCTTGTATTCATCGCAGACCAACTTAGGCGATCCTTTCCTTTTTTCCACGTGTGACCACCACCCGCCCTCTACCCAACTTCTATAGAGGATCCCCAAAAAAATGGCCATTACAACATGTGTCCCAAAAAACTATTTCATTTGAAGAATGAGCTAGGGTCCACTCCCTCATGCACTGATAGCCATCTATCCACTTTAGGGAGAATACTTATAAAATGTTTCTCGATCGGGAAAATACTACCACACAAAATTGAAAGAAGATAAAATAAGGAAATAAAGTGACTCCAAATTTGTGATGGAAAAAAACCTAGAGGAGAGATGGTTGATACCTAGCAGCCTCAAAGGTTAATGATTAAAAATATATATAAAAGAGGGCACTAGCAAGATCATGCCAAAAAAAATGGGTGGCATAATTTTTGCATGACCGCTAGAGAAGGTGCCTATATAAACCCAATGTTAGCCTTGAAAATAGATACATGTAATTATTAAAGAAGGAGACATTCATATACATGGATCAATCTATAAGATCAAGTTTCACATTTTTTAGGAGTCTTTCTCGGTCTTCAAGCCATGGTTTATCTTTCCAAGGTGTATAGTACAATATTTGTAATTTGCGGCTTTATTTCTAGCCTTAACATATTTCATTTTAATAATATATGGAGAATGTTCCTATGACACATTTCTTCCTTTATTAATCAAAGTGTTCCATGCTGATTTCCTTTATGTTAGGTCCAATTTATTTATGTTAGTCTTTACATCTTCTACTTATTCTGAGAATAGATGAGTCATGTAGTAACCTCACTCTTTCATTTTTCTCTAAAGTAGATGATGAATTGTTACAATTGTATTTTATTCCTTTGAATGGAAAACTAACCAAGTGTTGGTTCTTACATTTTACCTCTATATGAAATATTTATTTGGAAAATAAGAGGACTCTTGAGTATCTCTTCTTTAGGTTCCATTCAAGGATAGCCTCCCTATATTGTGTCCATTTTTTGGAAGAGTCTCACATTCACAAAGATTTATTTTCTTATATTTGGATCCCTTCTCCCACATTATGTCCACCCCTAAAAGAAATACATCTCTAAAAAAATAGATTTCAAACTTTTGTAAATGTTTAATCATGGATTTGTAAAGTGTTACAAAATATTTTGTGGATCTCCACCTTAGTTTATCTTTTATTCAAGCTTGTTCTCTCCCTTTTATCCCTTGTAGGAATGAAGGGTTAGCTTCTAAAATAGTAGAGGTTGCTTTGTAAGGCACACCAATTCCCACTCCTACAAAGCTTTGTGACTACCCTTATTTAGGCGCGAGCCTCTTAGGGGTCAACATAAACACCTACAAGATTTTAAATTATGATAATGAAATAATGAACATAAAGTAAGCCACGTACTAACCATGAGATTTTATTTTCCAATGCTTCCAAAAAAAGAGATTCAAACCATTTAAATGCAGATTGAGCATACAAATTTAAAACCATTTAATTTAGAAAAATCAAACAATTTAAACCAAAAACTTAAGTAATATAAATTTAGGGATTTAAACAATTTTTATTTAGAGCTTTAAATGATTTCAATCTAGTAAATCAAATGGTCTAAATATATTTTTTAAAAAAGATTTAAATGCACTAAAATAGAGTGTTTTTTTTAAAATAAATATCAGAATAGGTGTGCATGAGTAACATGAGCGTTTCTTGATAAGCTATTTAATTTTTCTTACATGTCTGTAGCATAAGCTTTGCCTCTTTTCATTTTATCTTAGTAATTTTAAGATATTTGATCCAGTTTTCTATGACAACAAATTTTTACAATTAATTGGATGGTGACTATTATAATCACAAATAATTGTAGTGCTCATCTTTGACAATCCTACTCATAATATTATCTTAGAATAGGAAGAATCCTTATAGACCTAGGTTGGTGGAGTAGTTTGAGAGAAAACTGGGAACAACTAAATACAAAATATAAGAAAATAAAATAAAACTAGAGCCCAAGAATCTTAAGGAATTATTTGACCAAATTTCTTATAAGAGTAGTTCCTAAAAGCACAGAAATAGGAATAACTATGACATGCCATGACTATTGAAATCTCAAATGGTGCCAACATGATAATTTGTGGCATCATTAATAACAAATAGTAAGATTTAATAAAAAATCATAGGTATTGTTGAGTATGGTTTGTGGTATCATGTTAATAGAAAATAGAAAGATTTAATAAAAAAATTCATATGTATTATTTAGTATGGAATCCCAATGATGCTACAAAATAAGAGTTATAAAAGATGAGAACTTAAGGAAACATATAGAGAAAAGGTGTTGACTAATCAATTCCCTTATTTATAAATGATAAGTTATTCTTTCAGTCCATATAAAGTGGTATCTTCTATAAGCTATTTTTATCTAACATTACAAAATAATCTATTATCCATCCAAAGAAGAAGCCTTTGTTGTGTTTCTCTAAAAATCATTGGAAAATCAATGTGGAAGAAATATGTATAGAAGTGAGAAGAGCATGCAAAATAGAGAAATCTAGCAAATATTGTTAAATTCTAATTGAAAAAACTAGATTGTGTCTTATATATAATCCCTTCTAAGAAAAATGGCCAAATATATAGCAAGAAAAAATATTATGAAGAAATTTAGAACTAGTTGCAAAATAGACAATCTCAAAACCCTTTCTAAATCCTTTTAGATATGTATTCAAATAATTTAATGATAAAACCCTTTTAGCTACATATAACATTGTAAAAAAACCTAACTAATTTTAGAAATAATCATATGTTTCCTCATAACTTTTGAAAAGGAAGTTAGTATAAATAGAAAAATTTTAACATCATACAAAAGTTGGTATTTAAATATATAAAAAGAATACTTATTTAATTATATGTGTATAGTATACTAAATATTATATATAATTATATAATAATTTAAAACATTTTCCACATCTATTCTATACATATATAAATCTTATATATTATATATAAAAATAATATATTTTTAATTTAAAATATATTTTATATATGCATAACTTTTTAATATTCTATATTTAATATGTATATATACACATATTTAATTTTAAATATTCATTACACATATTCTATTTTATATACACATATAATGATTTAAAGTGTTTATAAAATATAAATAAATATTATTTTTATTCTAATTTTTTTTTAAAAATATAGCATATTTTATTATATATACATTTATAATGATTTTAAAAATTACAATACATAAATATAAATAAATAGCAGATTATTCAACTCTAAATATATGATAATTTTATATTATTATTATTGTCTTATTTTATTTTATGTTCTCAAGTAATAACATGCATTTTTCTATTTTTAAATCTTAAATTTGAAACATCAGTTCTAGATATTTAATTAATTTATGTTTTAAAGAAGTTAAGTGAGAGTTTGAAGAATTCATTCATACTTGCATGCCCATATTCTGGAGGACTGCAAAACTATTTATACTCTCTATTGTCTATGTGATTATTCACTCCCATATTTTAATTTTTCATTTCATCAAGTGATGACATAATTATCAAATTTTCACTCCACATTGCCTTTGCAAGTTTCTTTGGATTTCAGGTTAGATTATATACCACAATCTTGTATATTTTTTGTCCATATGATTTTTCTTTTAAATTGTGAAGTTATGGCTTACATAGGAAATTAGTACTGAAATTAGTGTTTCATCCATTTTTAGCAGTGTATTTCATAGTAAATATTAACTTGTTTAATCAGACAAGCAAATGGGGAAAAAATTATTGAATTCCATAAACCGTTCTCAAGAAAAACACAACAAAATCCTAGTTTTTTCAAAACTTACATATTGGACAGAAGCAGGTAGAATGTGTCTGAATTCCTTTGAGTGCTTTATGAGATGAGACAAAAATCTTGATAGTATTATCATCTTTATCATAAATCTTGAATATACTTGATCACTTTGTTTTGGTTTCTTTCCACTTAACATCACAGCTTAACATATCTGGTTTATTTTCATTCATGTTTAGATCCTATTTTTGAAGTTCACTACTAAACAGTCATGTTGGGATCATTTTCATCATTTGATAATTCCACATTACATGGGTTTCCTCTTAAATTTATTTTAAATCCATTTCTCTGTATTTCTTATGTAATTTCTTTATTTTCACATATATGTGTCAATATATTCACCTATGCAAACCTTAACAAAACATACAAATATGCCCACAACAGAGACTTCTAAACATGTGTTTATGCAAAAAAAATACTACAAAAGAAATAAACTAGTAGAAATAAAAGAATTGGCCCCCAAAAATGCTTGATTTCATGCAAACCCTATTCTATATCAAACCCTATTCAAGAAGGCAATATTATAAACACAAAGCTCATTTTCTCTACAAATAAAATGCTTAAATAAGTGATTATCTTTTTTGTGCAATTGATTCTATTTATGCATTGTATGTACTAAAATTAGTGTTTTATATATATAGGGTGATCTGATAGGAAAGAAGAAGCTTCTAATTAGATTTGTTGAAGATCCAGTGGAACGCATAGTTCATTTTCAGAAGAGGACGTGGTCTACCCTGTTTAAGAAAGCTAGTGAATTGTCTGGAGCTGTGATTGGTGTGATTGTTGGAGATGAGAGTAAAAATCCATATTTATACAAAGCTGGGGATGATGAGTTCATTGCTGCTGCTATTCATATTTCTACTCTATTAGATAAGCTCATGCTTTACACTCCTCATACAAAACCCTTTGATAACAAACTTCAAGCTGAGGAGGTTGCACTACAAAATACAAGAGCTCAAGTAGCTGCAGTTGTTCATTCTGCACATCCATGGAATGAAGATCAAATATTCTCTGCATTACAAAATACAAGTGTTGAAGCAGCTGAAGTTGTTGCACTACATGGTGATAGTAATGTACATTCTGCTCATTCTGATAGGAATGGAGATCAAGAGACATTTTATATAGACTGGTTTGAAGAGAAAATGTCAATGAATCCGTCTATTCCAAGAATGGGAAATCATGGAAATAATACAAGTGTTGCACTTGTTCAAGGCACCAAGGAAGTAGTTTCACTACATGGTCATACTGATCTTCATTCTGCACATCTAGGGAATAGAGATCAAACATTCTGTCCAGAATGGTTTCAAGAACAAATGTTCCTAGAAAAATTGCTTCAAAAGTATTTCATGCCTGATGAGAATGATGGGCATAATCCCTCTATTCAGAATTGTACTTATTCAATTCCTACTACTGTAAACCCTTATCATTATTAGATTAAGGGGTGTATTGAAAAATTTTGTTTAAATACTTTGCTGACTTTTGACAAAGAAGACTTATTACTGGAATGTCATATAATTCTTCCATGAATGGTGTATTAGGTTATGAAATATGATGAACAATTTTTTTAAAAAAATTTAATTACATTTCTTGCTTTGTCCATCCTGCCGAGTTCTCTGCAATGTCAAGTTGATTGTAGAGAAAATTGTTAGTTTTCCTTTTTTACAATATTTTCTGTTCAATTTGTTTGTGAGATTTATTTAGAGATACTTTTATAATTGATTTTGTAAAAATTATTTTACATTAACATAAAACAGTGTGTTTTCTGATTATGGAGAATAGTTATTTATCATCCAAATTGTCTCACACTTCATAAACCATAAAACATAGTGTTTTCTTATTTGGATATGATATTTTTGGATAAACCATGAAACATTGTGTTTACTGATCCGGATATGATCTTTTTGGATGGTTTATGGAGTGGGGGAAAATTTGGATGATAAATAACTTTAAATTGGAATTATGTTTAGATCAAAGGGAAAGTCCCTTCAAATTGAATCTTGTATGTGATAATTTGAGAATGGAAATAGATTTCAATTTTTAGGAGATGATTTGAGAATGGAAATTGCAGGTGATAATTTGGAAATGGAAATAAATTTGGATTTTTGGGAGATGATGTGGGAATGGAAATAGATTTAGATTTTTGGTGGATGAGGATTAATTTTAGTATTGGATCAAGATATCATCAAGGCCAAGCCTTCATGTTTAGGCTTAATGAGGGATTACATCAGTAGCTCTACATCACAAAGTTTTCCATTATTTTGTTCCATTGCCAAGGTTTCAATCAAGAAGAAGAAATGCCAAAATTCATGAATACTGGCCTTAATAAGACATCTGCAGAGAAGGTCTTGTTCGGTGAAGAAATGTTGGGGAATTTGAATATGGGAGATGAAAATGAAAAATAAAAAAGATGAGGGTGTGTGCACCAAGTTGTGGACCAAAAAAGTGGACACACCTTTAAAAAAAATTCAAATTTTCAATAACCCGATTGGGTTATTGAAAATTTGAAATCATTCTAGGCTTGGTAAACCAAGCCTAGAAAATATTATAAAAAGTTGTGTGCACCTCATAACCCGATCGGGTTATGAGACTCATTGAGTTTCTAATAACCCAATCGGGTTATGAGATATTTCTCATAACCCGATCAGGTTATGAGAAACATTTCAAAAATAGAACAGCCCATGGCTTAGGCCATTTCTAATGTTTAAACCACTGAGTAGAAGTGTGGAGGAGGGTAAACAACAACAAAACCCGACTGTGCTTTGAAGAAAACATGATTTAATCAAGATTTTCAACCAATGGCACACCGTAACAAAGGTAAGTTTGTTTTTTTTTGTTGTTTTTTTGCAATTGTAATCAAATTAGGTTATTTTATTAATTTTTTGTTTTCTTTTATTAATTTCATTCTAGATTCACCAAACAACCCAAAAAGATGAAAATGAAATAAAAGACCGCTGCCTGTAGAAGCACCATCATCGCCACCTATAAACCCTCAACAACCCTTGCCACCCATAAACCCTCAACTACAATCTCCACCCGTAAACCCTCTTCAAAATTCTCCTCATCCACAACCATCACCATCCATACACCCTCTACATGTGTCATTAAGTCATGTAGATGCATCAAAAATGGACCTTGTGCAATGCCTTAACCAAAATAGTGCACAAATTAATATATTGGTCAATAGGTTGAAGGCTTCCGGTCTTCAGCATCACTCTACCCTCACCACTACATTAGAAAAACTGTCCAATAGTGCAAATGAGGTGTCTCAAGAGGTGAAAAATTGGGGTTCATGGAGGGATAGGTATCATACATTTTATTCTGATGGTTTATCCTATGAGGATGTGAAAATAAGAGGCATATAAAAATGTGACATATGTGCCCTTTTTACCAATCCTGATGCTAGAAATTCCCTAGAAGTTAATACAAAACTATTTCCTATACTTTGGTGTGTTCATAGGGGGATGAAATCATCTTTTTGGGATAGGTGGTACATGGTATTTGACCAACCACCTTGTAATAATAATGAGGTTCCTTTATATTTTTTTAGGAAGCTATACTGTGAGTTTATCATTGGCGAGAAGCCAAATTACTTAGACCTTCATGAGTTTCAGGGTAGAGGGAGAGGCTCTGCGTAGGATAAACCTGGGGCACATAGGATTACCCAACCAAAAGAGATGAGGCGTACTGTGATAAAACCCCTCATTCATGGTGTGGTCCCAGTAGTGGTGAAGGAGTCTATGGATATATAGACTCTTCATGTAGCTACATCATTGATTGATGTCATTATCTAGCATGAAACTCAGTTAGTTGGAGAGGATGGATCAGTGTCTGTGCCACCTCCATCTTCATCAAATTTTCCATTAGGGTCATCCCATCCTGCGCCAGCTCCATCACCATTAGATGCACCATTAGGATCATCTCATCCTGTACGAGCTCCATTATCATCAGATACATTTGCAGGGTCAGCCCAACCCATTGAGCATATCTACATCAGTTGTAATGGTATATGTGATGGGGTAGATAGCCATGTGAGTGCAGATGGTTTGACATCCCATTCATGTGTACATTGTGGAAAAATATGTCAAGCATCCACTACTAAGGATGTGGCCCTCACAGATGATCTGTTGTCGATGGTGTATTGTTCAGAGCCGACACAGGTTTGTTTAAATTTGTGTTTTGATATGTTATTTTAATTAATTACCTAAATATGTTAAAAGTAAATAAAGTTTTATGTATAGAAGAATTTTAATTGATACATGAATAATATGCATTGCAGGGTGGAGCTAGTGGTACAAGCACACCAAGGAGTTCTCGTGATAGTACACATAGATGGGTAGCTCAAACACCTGAGGTAATGTTTTATAAATTTTCCTAAAATAGAATACTACGTTATTTTGAAAATATCATATCTTAATAATTTGTACGGTGGTAACTTAGTGTATGTTTGTTTGCTATTTCTTTATGGTTAAAGAATTTTTTCTAATGTAATTCAGCTCAAGGAATTCACTTCCATGTCTAGCCATCATGACTCAAATTGATTTGAACTCCCACCCTCCATCCTTGGACTCAATTCAACCAATTTTGAACTCATACATAGACTCATACCCCAACCAATCACTTATTGTCTTCTAAATCAACCTTGAACATCATTCAAAATATCCAACCATCATTCTTTTACTCTTATTTCTTGTTGAAAATCATGAATACAATATCTGATTGTTCATTGATTGTGATTATCCTTAATCCTTCAATACACCTCCATGGCCTTCTGAAGACTCCCAACATATATGATGTAGAGGTGGTGGTTGGTGACCTCATTGATCATGTCTAACAACAATCCATCTCGTATTTGTAATAAATTCTCACTTCCAAAGCCCCCTTAAGGACTCACCTTCTAGGCTACCCCAAGTGCTCCTAGTGCTTCCCAAACACCATATCTTCACTCACAACTTCAACCTTCATTTCAACTCCATAAATAATCTCCTTATGGCCTATCTACCATGTTCCGTCAACCCATTAAGTCTGGATAACCAATCCCTTACCCAACTCTCACATTCAGCCCTTAAAGCTAGTAGCCCACACTAGTCATTATTTTTTCCTTTTCTCCAACATCTCCCAAATAACTAAGGAAATTAAAACATGATTCAGATACCCTTTTGGTATCTTTAAATCCTCCCCAGTATTTAGTATATACTCCTTTGGACCATACCCAAGATCCAATACTCATGTAACCTCCAAACTAAGCCTAATTCTCCTCATTTACATAGAAACCCCTAACTCCACTTACTCTCATAACTCCAAAGGCTGAAACAGTCCTTCTAGGGGTTAGGAAACAACATATTTTCAACTCTCCAAGGCTCTATCCTTTATCTATGGCCTTAGTCACTAAACCCTCACTTCTAGGATCACACACCTAGGGTATGATCAAAAGGACCTCTCCAATCCTCTCCAGGCCAAACCAACTGCATACACACTTCACTATAGACCCCCACATGTAGAATCAATCACAAAACCCCTTCATCCTTAAAGCAATCCACCTTATAACTTACTGGTGTCAAATCAAGGCATGTTCTCTGTCAGCAACCACAACCATCCTTGGTTCTTCAAACACATTCTTCCATCTCCTGCATAAGATAAGTATGGAAAAAGAAATATGTTACATATTCACTCTCTTCCATCAATCACAATGACTATAGAGGGTGGGAGAGATTCAACATTTTGAATCTTCAAAACAAGGAAATGTTGACTGTGTTTAACCAGTCACTGGTTTGAAGACACCAGTCCAATATTCTTCAACTAAACACGATGAATGATAAAAATAATACAAGGGAAAGTGAAAACACAATGAATGCAATGTCCTATATCATTCATACACCAATATCACACTTCAAACTACCATTTCAACTCACTGTTCAGACTGTACCTATGAAACATTGAAGGAATTTGCATAAAATAGTTTTGTTTTATTGATTAAAAACTTCTACATTGCTTGTCAATACTCCACCATCTCCACACACTAACTCCTCATGCCTATACTTTCTCTAAAAAGCCTTACAAGGCTAGTTATCTCCCTACCTAACTGTAACAATCAGTTACATGACTGTTATAGATTAGTTACATTTTAGAATTTGTTGAGATCTGTTGTCTAGTTGACACTAAAGTGTCAACTTAGACAACTTACAACCATTTAGTCTTCCACAACATTGTATTAACCTTTTTAAAGGTTCATAACCCTATCAAAATCCTAAAAACTCTTATATCCCCTTACAAGCCTTACTAGGCCTAAATTACCAACATGGGAAAACTATGAATTTTGGCACTCTTAGTCTTAACCTTTGACCCCCACGAATAGAATCCGGACCATCCTTCTCTAACTGTGCCTAAAAATTTGTTAAAGAATAGTCCTGTGTGTGAAAGAAGAGTTCAAAATTTTATATTGTAATAATGGTTCGTAAAATTTGATTATAAACTTGTGATAATAGAGTTGTGGAGCATAATCATTTGTGGAATTAAAGTGAATCATAATCTTCATTATAAACTATTGCTTATATATTTATTTGGTGTTTTATAGGGCTTGTCAGGGGCTCAAATTTTTGAGATTGAGGATGTCACCCTTTCTGCCATTGACTTTGGCTTAGAGAGCTATGTGGTATCATTTTTTGCACACCTCTTGTTTATAGTTTTAATTGAACGCATGCGGCATCATATTATTTCTCTTATGTTAATTTTGTTTTTGTTAGCCAACCCCACCAAGCTCAAGGTCATTAGGAAAGAGGAAGAAATCATCGGGGACATTGAAACAAAAAAATGTAATTAAGTTTAAGTATATTTGTGGAAATGTATTATGAACATTTCAATGTAGTCTATATTGATGAATGCACTTGACTTATTTATTGTATACATGTAGAATCAACTGGGTTTCACTGAACTAATGAATGCCCCAGACATTGCTTATGTTCAGGAGAGGGAGGAGGTAACACATTTTCATATTTAATTTCAATTGCATTCTTATTTTTTCAAAATATTTTATAAATCATGTTCCTCTATTAGTATGTCATTTTCTACGAATTTTCATATAGGAATTGGTCATAGCTGCCTCAGATGAGGTGAATCCTTCTCCACTTCCTATGGATCCCTTGCCTAGCACAGGAGATCCAATTGCGGAATGCATTCTATTTTCAGTCCATGCATTTTTTATTTTTTAGTATTTCTTATTTATAACATGTATTTTGTATTATTTTTTCTGTTGTAGGACCCTTCACCAATGCCCATCATTCCTTTTCCTAGCCATTTTGATAGGATTCCCTCTTGCCTACTATGGATCCCATTTTGGTCAGCCCAAGCATAAGAGATCTAGCTAAGGCTTCAGTATGCAGATTACAGCCCAATGTTTATTTATTTTGATATTATTTTGAGATATTATATATGGCTTAACATTTGAATTATTCTTGTCCAGAGACTTAGTGAACCAAGTGTTGCTGCGAAGAAGCTAAATTTTGATGATCCACCATAGTCATAGATATATCAAGACATTGTATAGATCGAGTTGTGGTCATTGAATGACCAAATATATATATATATATATATATACATGTGACATTTGTACATTGTATATATTGACCTGGACATAGTTGATGTCATTTTTTGTAACTCTATTATGGATTTGGCATGTATGCCATGTATTGATATGTACGCTATTATTATTATTCATTTTTTATATATGAAACTTCAAATTTGATCCTTGAATTTGTTGGTTGGATGTTTATGTCTTAAGTGTATTCTTGGTTCACGTGACTTGCGTATATGCATGTGTGTTTCGATAAATTAATGTACTTGTCTATGCATGATAGTCGATGCCACATTTTTGTAACTCTATTATTGATTTGGCATGTATGCCATTTTTTGATATGTACACAATTATTGTTCATTTTGATATATATGAAACTTGATATTCAATCCAATTTT
>MU228076.1:0-10661 GCA_018584345.1 Thuja plicata
ATCTTAAGAATGGTTTTGTTTGATGCCTCTGCTTGACCATTTCCTTGCGGGAAGTAAATGGAGGACCAATGTTGTTTAATCTTGAATTTCTTGCAGAGTTGTTTAAGGTCCTTATTTTTAAACTGGCTAGGTCTAAACCTCTTAATCCTAGTTGTTTAAGGAAATTGATATAATTGATATTTTTGATATTTGAAAATATTGATTCAGGGATTTGATAAATTGAGAAATGGGGCCCAAAGTCTAGGCGACCATTTTAGGGTGCATACAATGATGACACAATTTATTTCATGGTTGAGACCGATGATTGTCTTGTAGAGGAAACTAATCTAAGGAATTCTTGGATCATACCTATGGGCTATAAAGTAGATCCTGATATACTGGAAGCATATGTGAAAGAGATGCCAAGAAATCCAGTAGACACCAATGAAAAGAGGTTTGGTACCTACCAGGAGAAGAGTATGGAAATAAATCTAAAGCTAAACAATATGAAAATGAAGAGAAAAGTGAGAAAAGAAGTTGAAACTATAGGTGAAAAAAAGGGTTTCACTAAAGAGAAGATAGTTGAAGCTAGAAGGAAGAATGAAGAAGAAGAAAAGAATAAATCTGAAGCAGTAGAACCTATAAGTATAGATGGCGATGCACCTCCACCATACATATCCTTTAGAAGATCTACTAGGAGTTCAGTGAAGGTACAAATCAGTCCATCAGAGAAGGTGACGATAGTTAAATTGGAGGTTAGGACACCTACAACGAAGGCTACTAAGCCTAAATTAGTCAAACCAAAGGTGGTTTATGAATCAACAAGAAAATGGGGAAAGTCAAAGAGAAAAGTACCATAGAAGAGGTCAAAGTTTGATGGCATAGATGAATCCACTGATTCAGATGATTCAAAGAAGTTAAGGATCGAATGAACTAAAGTAGATAAAGTTGTGATTGGTAAGATACCTAAACATATAGTTACTGGTAAGCCACAATTTACTATGGATGATATATTGAAGAAGCTGCGTGTGTATGGAATTTTAGTTCAGTTGAATAAATATTATCATAGATATGATGAAGAAGAGAAGAAAAAATTAGAGGAAGGAACAATAACATATCTGAACAAACACAACAGAGCTCTTGTTAAGGTCAAAGGGGAAATCCATGATGATCTATTTGTCAAACTTGAGGCAAGAAGACTAACTACATTAGAAGAAGATAAAATAATTAGAGAGGCGGTCATAACCAAACTATGTACAATTATATCAATAGATGAATTGAAAATACTTCTTGAAGTAGCTAAGAAGGAACTATTGACCAAAACAAGGATAAACCAGATTATGAGTGGAAAGATTGATGAATTTGTAATAGAGACTGAGGAAGTGATAAGAAAAATACTATTGATGAATCAATATGAAGAACCATCTCAAAAGCATAAAAGGAAGATGCATTAATCTTCAAGTTCTCAAACTTTAGATGTTGAGGAGGCAAGATACACTACAGAGGGAGTAGGTAAACTCTTTGGAAAAGATACCACTAAAATACATATTATACAAGGTCCAATTGAGTTTGTCACTCTCAATGAAGATCAGTTAATGGGACTTGCTACTATGGTTCATGTCAAGGCTAGAGAGCGCATTTTGAAGACTAGTGAGAAATGGCAAAAAACTCCTATCTAGGGAAAAATATGTTTTACATAAGATCATGCCAATTTACAAGTCTGATAAAAATGAGTCTACTTCTAGTCAACTTGAAGGTTTATTGGATGTGGTTGATAGTCACTTTGAGACTTTAGAGAATTCTGCAATGTTAAAAGTTCAAAATGAATTCATTTACAATAGATTCAGTTAGTTGAATGTTATAACTGCAAATGATAAGACTTCATTGGGAGTTTCTATTTGGCAATTGAATGATGCATTGTTGGAAGGATGAAAATTTTATAAATCTTGGGTTGATTATCCCAAGCACGTAGTTGATATTAAACTAGCCGAAATATCACAAGGATTTAATTCCTTGAAAGAATTAACATCGATTCATTTGTCTCAGGTGACAACACTCAATGATAAAATTAGATCTCTTGTCATGGAGAGGAACAAAGTAAAGGGAAAGATCAGAGAGCTAGTGAACCTAATTGTTCCAAAACTTGATATTTCGATGAGAGGTTTGAAGGAAGTAGTCACAACCTATGAATTCTATGATGCACCCAATTTGGTTGAAGTAGAAAGGTTGGCATATGTAGTTTGTGGGCAGATTCTGATTGTAGAAAGTATTAAAAAGAGTTGGGAGACAAATTTTATTGCATTGGGGAGCAATTTCTCAGACATATTTAAATTATTGTAAGTTTACTATGCACTTATGTATATAATGTGATGATATAGGATTTTGGTAGTTAATTTTTGAGGGAGATCCTAGCCTTTGTCATTTCTATCAAAGGGGGAGAGATGAGGTGAAAAATGAGTTATTTACCATAGGGGGAGCATAGATATTTTTGGTTAGGAAGAGACCTCTCGGTGATTGGCATTTTACTTGGACACTTAGTCATTTTTCACTAAGTGTTGCCATTAATGCCAAAGGTGGAGATTGTTGGAAAGAGACACTAATATGATGAGTTACATGTTGTCATTGATAGTAAATACATATGTATCTTATCATTACCTAAGAGTTTTATGTGATATCGAAGGTCAGAATGCAAATTTGGCTAAGTATGGAAGAAGAGTAGCAGTGTACATGGAGCAGTAAAAGGATCGGTATGAACAAATGTCGAACAAGTTATGAAGTGCGAAGTTAGCAGGAGTTTCTACAGGTCATATCTTATCTACGTTTATGATCACATTGGTTCATGATGATATTTGTCGAAGATATATATTTTTGAGTATAAGACATACAGAGAAGTGTAAGGAACATGGATAGTTACTTGTTGGATCAATCATTAATCCTATCAGATCGATTATCCGATTAGTTTGAGAGTAGTTATCGGTAGAGCCAACACAATAGACATTATCTATGCTTTGGTCAAAATTAGTATGAAGGTTTGATCATTGTTTTGATCAAGGTTCTACATGTTACATGTTTTGTTCTTGGAGCCAAAAAGTTAACTTATTATACTTTACTATTGAGTATATAAGATCAAATTTTCGTGAACATTTTATGTTGCTATGTGACTTGATGTTTTCTAATTACTATTTATCATGAAGTAATCATTCGAATACCCTCTTGTTATAACATTTTCTTATGTAATAACTTGATGCTTTCCTATTACTGTTAATGCTCAAGTGATAGTTATGATATTTGTCAAATATGCAACTGTGGAAGCTCCCTTTTCTTAAGTAATTCACACCACATTTTTTAATATTAAAATGAAAAATTGGAAAAATGGTAGATGATTTCAAAGAAACTTCGGGGACCTTGTCCCTTCAATTTGTTGCTTCTGTGGACGAGTTTGTCATGTCATGGATGACGCAATGCGAGCCAACTTTTATTATTATTTTGACTCAATAAATTGAAAGCACAATGCTAGCCAACTTTTATTATTATTTTGATTCAATAAATTGAAAGCACAATTTCATAGATTTTTCCTGTTACCCAACTTGATACTTCGTCAATGCCAGTTCCAATGGTTTCTTTAAAGTCAGCGCTAAATACGTTTGGACGATTCGGAAGAAGTCAGTGTAATCTCATTCGAACCTTTTAATGTGAAATTACGCCGCTGGTTCCACAGATATAATAATGTTATTCCGCCCTCTATAAACCCAATCGCGGAAAAGTGTTAGCAAAGGTCTCCCTGCTAGGGTAGCAAGGATAAGAAGCCTTCAAACTATTTTTGTGAGACAATTAAAGAATGTTGTTAGAGATAAGTGCTCGAAGCCACGGCCACAGGCTTGTGGCCGTTGATCTGAATAGCGGATACATATGTAATGGCTGCAAAGAGAGAGGCGTAGGATGGCGATACAGATGCCATGCCTGTAACTACGACCTGCACAATTTCTGTGCCTCGGCTTCTCCTTCCATTCCCCGCCCATTAACCGCTAAAGACATGCAGTTGCTGTCAATTCTTGTTGAGAGAGATAGCCTGTGGTGCTCTGCTTGTGAAAAATCTGTCTCCGGATTGAGGTATTGCGGTAGTGGTGACGCCCTGCATCCCTGTTGTGCACGCCTTCCAAAAGCCTACACAATCAACTCCAATGCTTTCCATCTCTCCAAAAGCTTGCTATCCCCGTGTAATCTGTGTGGTCAAAGAACTAGGGGATGGGCTTACGTCTCAACACAGTACAATATCCATGTCCGTTGTCTCATAGAAGCCTTGCAAGCCCAAGTTTCTCAAGATTCCCATTTATCTAGCAATCAAGCTCATTTCCAATTAACAACACCACCCAGCACTTCGGTTCATCGACGCTCAAAAGAAGCGTCGACCAGTTGGGGAACTGTGCAGAAGCAGCCCAAGCGCCGAAGCAATCATAGGCTTATTAGGGTAATTTGCGCAACCACCAGGCTGCTTCTGAAAGTCATCTATGCACTGTTTTTTGGAGATCCCTCATTGCTTGTGGGAGAAGTCGTGACCCTGATTTCCAACAACTAGCAGTCTTTTCATCCAGCTGGCTATCCCGCAGCGCTCACGTAAGTCTCCTGAGGTTTTTTTCTGTTCATGGAAATTGATGGAAATGTGTGTGTGAAGAAAGATCCTTATATAGGTGTATATGTATGAGTGTTTTTTGATATATTTGCTGAGAATTATAAGCTTTGATTCGGTGAGATAAGATATTTCGAGGAAAGAGATACTAGTGTAAAACTCTGAACTTGATTCGGTCTATTGTTGTTGCCTATAAATTAAATAATTTTTAATAATTAAGATTAACTTTTATGAGTATTAATAGTTATATAATTTGAATAATCTATTTTGAGGTTCTTATATATTTTATGTTAAAATTTGTAAATTTTAGAATAAATAGAAATAAAGTTTTTTTTTTTTTTTTTTTAAAGTATGACATCTGGTTGGATTGACAAGAGTTTTTTGTGGTGAAGCATGAGGTCACAAGGAAAGTTTATCCAGTGCACTGGAGTTTATGGGGGACCCTATACCCGATTCGTGCGATCTAAAAAAAATCTTCATAAAAGTTAGTTTGATCACAATTTTGTAATGTAATTTAAAATTAGAATTATATTAGAATAATGAAATTTGAAATAGGTTGTTCTCAATTATTTATTTGAGTGTGAAAATCAATTGGTTTAGATTTGTGAATTGTGAATGCATATTTAAACAATATATTTAGAAGTGAAATTGAAATACAAATTCGAACTTGATGTTAATTGCTTTTAAATACTTTCAGAGAATCCACATAATTTTGTGGGCTACATTCTCCTTAAATAGAGCAATTAAATTTTGACAAATCAAGGTTGAAATAAAAAATGCAATAGTTTTTATCAATGAATGATTTGAAAAATAATTGTATTTACAACTTGCCAAAAATATCTATATCAAAGTAAAAGAATATGGTGAATTATTTTATCTATTAAAAAAATTTGGAGTTATTTAAGTATGAATATAAAAATAACCTAGATTATAATAATGTAGTCAAGTGATTCAATCAAATAAATAAATTTGAGGGAATTTACCAAAATATTTTCATTAGGAAGAAAAAGATTTGACTCGCAAATAATGTGATAAAATCACTTCAGTTAAGATAAAATGTATTTTAATTGGATATGTTAAAGCATTACACGGTAATATAAATTATCATAATGTTTATATCCTTATTATTGTAGTTAGATTCATATATAAATATCAATGAAAGTATATGTCTAATCTATTTTTCTACAAAAATGATAAACAAAATCAGAAATAAAGATAAAAGAATATCATATAAGAGAAAATTAAAAAAAAATGGTCATCTTGTGTTGGTAAATTGTAAATTATAATGTGTATATAAGTGTCTCTTTTATCATTCCCAATGTTTGGGTGAAGTAGAACTAATTTTTAGGATACAAGTTCATATTTATTGAGCTAGAGAATGATGTTCTATGTGCACCATAATTAGAATATCATAGGAAGTGAAAAGGAGAATGTCCTAAGTTGATTAATGTATCTTAATGTCCACATTTTATTGTTATTGTTGAGATTGAAGTCCTAGTTACTAAGTTGTTGCTCAAATATACGTAGAGGAAGTTGATGTAATCAGTGCATTGATGCTCATAAATTTATAGTAAGGGATTTGTGTCTCCAATAGAATATCACCTACTTCTTTGTAAATGATTCATTATTTGTGAGGCTAGATCTAGATAGTGGATCCAAGAAACTAATTCTTACCATGAGTTTTTCAATCTTGGGTTCCCACATGTATTTGGTGTTGTTATTTACTTGTGCATATTTCTTTATTGTTTGATGCTTATATTTTCTGAATTAAGGTTCCAAGGCTAAGAGTTGGAAGGCTTCATTAATGTAGAATTAAGTTACAATTTCATGTATATTGATTCACCCCTCCCCCCTGACCCTTTTAGTATAGTATGCTCTACAGTGTTGCCAATATAGTCAAGTGCATCATTTATTATGACCCCATGTTGGGGTCGATTTCTAAAATATCAAGAATATGATGGTGGGTAGGTGTGTCTCAATAAAAACTCTCATGTGAAGGTTGTTAGTAATGGAAGATTAAAGATTAGATTCCTTGATAGAAAAGTGAAAGGGATTAATAGTTTTATGTACACCCTAGTGTACCATAAAATCTACTCTTTGTAAGTGAATTGAGTGATCTGTGAGTCTGTAGGTTATTTTTTCACAGGGTGATGCAATATGACTAGAGGCTCCATGGTTTTTGCTAAGGGTGTTTATATTTACACCTTGTATATAAGATCCATATATTCATGGTTTAGTGCAATAGTAATTCTATGGTGTTCGAGAAGAGGTCTCTTGATTCTTAATTTTCAGCATCAAATCGAGTAGTGAAAAGGGTTGTTAGTTTTACATCTGATGATCATGATTTGGGGTTGAAACTAATAACAAATATGAGACTGTTATGATACCAAACACTTGGTCATATTGAAGAGAATAGTCTCAAAAACTTGAAAAATAAATGCCTCATATAGGAGCTTGATGATTGTAATCTTAAGTTTGATTTTTATGAACACTGCATATATCTTAAAGAAAACCATGTTAAGTTTTACTCTAGTTATTATAAAGCTTCTAGGTTGTTGCACTTTATATTTTGAAGCTCTTCATCCTATAAATGTTCCTTTGATTTAAATTTTTTTCTATTTTGTATCAATCATTGATGAATATATTAGGACATTTATTTATTTTCTCAAAAGTAAATCTAAAGTCATTAGCCAGTTTAAGGAGTTTGAGGCTCTTGTTGAGAACCAAACTAGTACAAAGATTAAGTGTTTGAGGAATGAAAATGCAGGTGGTTTTTTCTTAATATATTTCAATAGGTTTTGTAAGGAGTATGAGAGAATGAGATATAAGAAAAACCCCATACAACACTCAACAAAATACAAATTTGATGAGGACGAATGAGATACTGATAGAGAAGACTAGGAGTATGCTTAGTGTTGGTGTCCTAAAAAAATATTTTCAGCTGAATTTGTAGCCAATACCTACTATATGGTTAACATATCTCCTACATCACTATTCATTTCTAAGATACTTATCAATGTGTAGTCAAGAAAGAATCCTTCAATGAGTCATCCTTGGGTATTTGATTGCCACACATATGCTCTATGCCAAATAGAAAAAGGCTATGAAGTGTATCCTTATTGGCTATGGTGCCACCGTAAAAAATTACAAGCTTTCTAGGATCCAATGATGTTAAAGGATCTCTACAACATAAGTGTAGATAAAGAAAAAGGAGAAATAGAATGAGAAAGCAGAGTAGATTCCTTCTACCCCCAAGAAAGAAGCACTATAAGCTCCTAATGGACTTGCTAGTAAGGATAGCTCTAACATCTTTGAAAGTTCAAAAGAAGTCGAAAAGATTCAAACATATATTTTAAGTAAGTCTATGAAACTTAGGTAGAAACCAGATAAATTTGGTTATTCATTGTTAGATTCTAGTTATATTTGTTATTGGATTACTAATATTTACGAGTCTAAGAATATAGTTATAATTATATTATTTCTTGATAAAAAAATAATATTATAACTTATTCATAGAAAGTTATTAAAAAAAGTTATCTATGTTCTTCTGAAAGTAGGGGAAACGTTTGAATAGCCATTATAGCTAACTTCGAGCATTGGTAGACCCTAAACTATGCATCATATTTTGACAAAAAAAATTAGTTTTCTTCATATGTGATTTGGCAAATTAAATTAAATTTTTTGGATTTTGGATTTTAACAGAGCTCACTGTAGAAATTGTTAAGTGTTGAAGGGTCAAAAAGTGGTCATTTCAAAGTGTTGCATGATACCTACTTAAAGATGCTCCAAAAACCATAGACTCAAAACTTCCAATACTTATGGACAAATGTCCTAGTAGTCGTGCACAAATGTCTGAGGAGTGGTGCACAAATGAACCAATTAAGAACCAAAAAATCTAAAAATTGATTGTCTATTAGAACATATGAAACTTATAAAAGACTTTTAATTATCATTTATTTGACTCCTTTAAAATTAATAATTGAGAAATTAAGTGCTAAAAAAATGGACAACTATTCTAGAATATGTTCATCTATTAGTATTTTCATCAGAAATATCCGTGTGAGACTTGGTTTTATTGACTAGTCTCTGAATTGCTGAGGGAGTTGTATAACATGTACGACACAATTTTTGTTCATTCAGCACATACAAGGGCTATGAATTCCACTATGTTTGATGCTTCATCAACACTAAATACATCTATACCATTCCAAAGACTTAAAAAGACTTTTCCTGGAGCAATTTCCTAGACTCTTTTTGTTCTAATGATATCTTTAAATCTAGTGATACCTAAGAAGGTTCAAGCATTTCAGAATAAGTCAGTGTAAGCTCTTTCTATGCTTTTTGTCATAAAATTATATGTCTAGCATGTCTATACAAACACACCCAACTATTTGTCAAATGATAGATAATTGAGAATTGCATGCATGCTGATTGTACAGACAAACTTTCTATAAGACTAAGGATTGTAATAAATTTTTATATAAGACTAAGGATATCAAATAGTAATGTGATATATCATACATTATTTATATAGGGTTGTTCCTATTAGATGATTCTTGTATGCACATAATATGTGAAGATGTGCACTTGAAAAAGTCATTACATATTTTAAATGTATTAGGATTAGTCATTTAATATAAATTTCTAGGAGAAATAAAATTATTTATACATCAAGAAAGAAAACATTAATTAAATAGAAGAAAACCAAATGAGTGAAAATTTTAATTTTAAATTCCTCACAACAACCAGGCCAAAAGAACAAGATAAAATTTGAACAACTATTCATAGAATAAATATTTATTTATGTTTATTTTTCTATAGCAAGAAATATTCATATACCTTGCAGATCATCATTCTATTATTTATAATATTGTTCTATAATTTTTAGGTTAAATAAATTAAAATATTGAAAATCATTATTTTAAAAATAACAAATATAAAAAATTGATATTCTATCAAATATAGAAGATTAATAAATTTTTAAAGATTTTATAAATTTTAAAATAAAAGATGCTTTACAAATAAAAAGAGTGTACACACATATATGTACATGCAAATATAATGCATTACACATTGTAATAACTGATGACATTAATTTTGCCATTATTACACTTAGCGAAAAACATTGACAGAGATCATCGATACAAGCATTACCAGAGGACTACAAACATTACCAGCAAACAACGAGCATACCTGATAGAACACAGAGGTCATGAAAAAAGCTAAGTATGGAAGTGGCCAATGAACACTGACAAGTGTTGCACCGACGAAGTGAACATGACATCATCGATGGGTCAATAACATAATATTGAGATCATCACCGACGACACAGTTTTGAGAACAAAACTGACGGATCAGAAAAGGCATACCAGATGACCAGTTCAAGAAAGGAACACCGATGACAAAGAAAACTGACCGTCAGAATTGACAGTCAGTTAGAGAACTCGCAAATAGTGGATCTGAGTTTTACACGTCAGATAAAGCAACATAATTCTATTTATAGAGTTTTAATTTGTTTTAAATCATAACTTGAGGGTCAAGCAAGCTTTATGTAAATGTTTTAAAGCATCCTAATGGATCTAAAACATATCTAACTAAAGATCAAGGTCAAGTTGTAAACCTTGGATCTAGAGTTAACTTGCGAAGCGTGAATCAAGAATTGAGCCAAAATCTAGTATAAATAGATGTTCAAATCAATTGCGAGTTATGAATTCATTATTGTTGATAGCCATGAAGAGCATGTAAGGAGAAGAACATAGAATTCATGCAAAGTTCAGAAATAGATCACATCAGTTGTCAAGAACACAGAGGCTACAAACGAGCAGACAAAGGTATTATTCAATCATGGAAGGATGATTAATTATACATAGGAAGATTTATTGGATATGTTATCAGAAATTAGAGATTGCATACATCATCATATCAAATACTTATGTAGTTGCATTCTAACAAGTGCATCACATCTAAAATCCTTTTGTAGAAGGTGGACTTAACCATTCTTTCTAAATCTCTTAACAGAGTGCACACTTAACAGTGTTGCTAAAGCTTCAAACGA
>MU228076.1:11922-31939 GCA_018584345.1 Thuja plicata
GTGTAGATCCAAAGTGACAAATCCAAAGAGAAAAACCTATATGGACAAGTACTATCCTACATGCAAGATGAATGGGCATACACATAAGGAATGCTGGAAAAAGAACAACAAGGCATGGACACCAAAGAAAACTGATAAAATCTACAAACCTACAAGAGTAGGTAAGTCATATGTTTGGGACTATAACACATGGGTAAACTGTACAGCATATGGAAGGTATGGTCATATTGCTGCCAACTGTATGAGAAAGTGGACCAGAAGGTCAAGAGGTTGGACCAATCCAGGTATGGCATGTTTACATTGTCATAAGGTTGGACATGTGATAAAAGATTGCAAAGACCGTCTGATAGACAAAAGTACACATGCCAATGGAAATACCATTGATGACATCAAAAGAATGAGAAATAAGATGTGGGTAAAAGCCACAAACACTGAAGGTGCTAGAACAAGCAATGCAAATTGTGACACCTCATCTAATAGATCTGGGGACATCACTACATCCAACTAGATTACACAAGTAGGTATGGAACTACATTTTGAAAAGTTACATTATGCATTGGTTCCATCACACATAGTTCATATTGTAATATTAGCATGAATAAAGATGCAATATATTGTTATTTGATAAACTATTGAAAAGCAACCATCGGTTATTGGGCACAATTTGCATCGGTGAACACACACATAAAAGTTAGTACTACTTACCAGAATGTATCAGTCATTACACAAGCTAAGTGTAAACTGATGGATATCGGTTAACGTTGAATTAACAAAAGCTGTCTTCGCAACCTCACCGATGATCATCGGTGAAGTCTCCAAAACTACTAGCAACCCCAATGCTTTGCACAGACACTGAAGATGTTATGAATTTATCTACCAACAAAATCAGTCTTCATTAACTGATGAGTTGGTAAGCATTAATGATGACTTAGGGCACAAAAAGGTTATAAAAGCCCGACGGGTAAACTCATTTTTGCACACACAATTTTTGAACAGAGCAGAGTAGACCAGAGCGATTTAAGATCAATTTGCAAAGTGACCCATTAGAAATCAATTTGACATGAAGCATTCACATTCATACAAAATCACAGAGAATCCATAAGTAATAACACTCACCGACCGCACTGTTTTATTTTTAGAAAGCCCTAAATATCTGAAAACAAGATGGCATCGACTTCTAGAGTTTAGAAAATTAAGGATGATAAGAAGAAATCCTTCAAGCTTGTCAGTAGAGGCTCGTGCGCTGAACCTAAATACAAGTTACACCCTGAAATAGCCTCACAACCTGACGATTCCAGAGCATTCTCCAGAAGCCCACCTAGGGTTTTACTCGTAGAGGATGTAAGGTCCTATATACACTTTAAGATCTATAAAATAGGAGATCTAGACCCAGATAATGCCTATAGGGCACTATGTGATGATGCTGGAAAGCTCAAAGAAGAGAAAAAACACTTGGAAGTAAAGGGACTCACAAATGCACTGCATTTTCCCAAGGTCTTCAAAATAGAATGGATAAAAATTGTTCTTAGCATAGTTCACAACAAGACACTATGGCTAAACAAGCCAAAGAAAATAACAAAGGATGTTATTCATGCGGTTACTAGTTATCCTACAAATGATAAATCACAAGCTCACAAGCACCCATCTCTGGCAGAAGTGGAAAAACTGACTGGTGCTAAATCAAATAAAAGAGCACTAAAGGTCAACACCATTACCAACATAGAGCTAAAGTTTGGAGCATGTGTTGTTGGATATAAGATCTTACAAGCAAGCTAAATGAATAGCATATCTAGTGCTGCTATGAGCACAACATACAAGATTATCAAACATGGGAAGAAGATGGATCTTGCAGAGATCTTGTTACATCAATTGGAGGAGAACATGTGCACAATAAGGTCTTCAAGGACAAAGACTTGTAAGTTTGGTTCCCTCATAATGTGCATATTCTTTTACTTTGAAGAATACTTTCCTTCCATTGGAAAAGTTGTATGGGACACAAGCAAACCCATAACCATTCAGATAGGTGAATTAGTAGAATCATTAGGAATAGATTTTGATAATTTTATGCATGAGTATTTCAAAACCATTAAGGAAATGCTGCAAGCTAGAACTAGAATTCCTGAAAGTCTGATAGAGGAACACCGAGAAGACATATGTTTCATGGTAGATATTGATTTCACATACATCCAAGTAGTAGTACCAAGTAAATCATGGCTCTCAAAATTAGAATATGAAATCAAAGTAGGATTAGCCAATGATTGCATTAAGGCACTATTAAATGAACCAGTAGACAACAAGAAACTAAGATTTGGTACCTATGAAGAGGCCAAACAGAAGATTAAAACAAATTTTGTTGTCAAGAAGGCTGTAAAATAGTCAAAAAGAATGGTGAAGAATTTCAAAAAGAACTTGAATATATCTTCTGAAGGAGAAGAAGAAAGAGAAGCTGAAGAGGAACAAGAGGGTAAGGAGGAACTCACCGAGGACCAGCTTCCCATTGGTTATACAACAGAGAAAAATAAATTAGAGGAAGAGAAGTCTGATTCACCACCTCCTCCTCCACCTAAGAAGTCAAGAACAAGGAGTCAAATAGCAAAGGATGCAACTCCTCGCATGGTAAGGAAAGGTGCATAAAAGGAAACCTGACACACCAAAGGCAAAAAAACCAGTTAGGGCACCTACCAAAAGGAGGAAATTTGTTCAGAAAAATGAGGATCTAGAGGACTCAGCTATGGATGAAACTCATACTACAAAAAAAACAAAGGGAACAACAAAGGTTACATCACCCACTGAAGACATTGATGAAATATGTAAGTATATTTCTGGAGCTGCATCCCTTGGACATACTAAGATTAGGAAATGGTTAAGATGGGATTCTGTAGAAAAAAATAAGATTGAAGATGCACTTATTGCTAAGATGTGTAGACACTATTATATCCCACTACAATTTACTACACATGATGTACCACAAGAACTATTAATTAGAATATCTTCTAGATTCACTTTTGCACTTCATGAGGAGAAAAGGATAAGAGAACAAGTACTCGTTTCTCTTATGTCTCCTAAATCAACAAGAGAAGAAATCAATGAAATCATGGAGAAATGTGTGAAAAGTTTCTCACCCAAGATGAAAGCTTATAAATTTCTTGAAGAGAAGCTTATAGAGCTAGAACAAGAAACCAATGATACATGGAACAAGATACTCAATACTGATGAGAAGAACAATTATGAGAAGGAAACTGCCAATCAGAGAGATAACTCAATAGCTGAGTTAGATAGTGAAGAAGTACAAATAACTGGCTAGAAACAGATTGATATTATAGATGAATAAAGATGGTGAAGATAATCAAGTACCAGCAAGTCCAATACACATCAGTTTAGAGCATGAAGAAGTTACCAAAGAAGAATTATCAATAAAAGGTAACTTAACTGATGATATAAATGATGAATCACGGTTAGACAACATTGCCAATGACACCACAGGACAAGACCCGGCAGTAGAAGTTCTAAAAGATGAAGACATAAATGTTGCAAAGGGCAGTACCAATGGACAAGATACAACTATTGACACTGCAACAGTCAATACACCGACAAACATGAATATATTAATAGATGCTATTGATATTCAGTCAAGTCAAGATAAATCATCTAAGAGAGATGATAATATACCGAAAGATATGGGTACCAATGAAAACAAAGATGCATCCAACACTCACAAGGATACAGATATAGAAATGAAGGATGCAACCGACAACTAGCAAGAAGTGTCAAATGAACAAAACAAAGAAGCTAAAAATAAAATAGAGGATAAACTGAGAAAGGGTGAAGAAAAAGATGAAAGTGAAGGAGACAAGCAAGATGAAGGTAGAAAACTTAAAGAAGATACATATGTTGATACACCTAAGGCAAATGTGGAGACATCTTCACAAAACCAACTGGTGGACTCAGAACAAATAGAAAAGGATGCCTCATCTTCTCGACCCTCACCTACCAAGTCAACCCAATCTCAAGCTTTACAGATGGTAGTACATCAATCTGCCACCCAGCCAAAGATGAAGAAGAAGAAAATAGTAAAGAAGACATCTTGGCTGTTAGACTAGATGAAGTAATAGAAGTTCCAAATTGGGATATTACCACTTTGGACAGTGATAAACTTCAAGAGTTTGGAGTGCTATGTCAAAGAAAAGCCATTCAAAAGAAAATGATACAAGAACAGAAGGAAACAATGGCATTTGACAAGGTAAGAGATATTCTCCAACAACTTGTTCCTGAGGTAAAACTTGAAGAAAATGCTATAGTTAAGGAACAAATTGTTGTTCTTACCGATGCAATCGCAGAGCAGGATATAGATGCAGAACAAGCTATGGAAGAACAAGAAGAAAAGAAGTATCAATACAAATTAATTGATAAAATCAGCCAAGAAGTGGAACTGAACAAGGTAAAGCTCTCTGAACTAACTAATCAATTAGAGCCAATGATTGCTGAAGCAATTACCTTAGTTCAAAAGATGTGCACACTTGAAAATTTTACAAAAGAAAATAGTGACAAGTTAGCAGAGATAGATTCTAATGTCACAGCAAGTGCACAAAGCCTAACCTCAAATGCAGACAGTATCAAGGCGCATCATGACAAGGTCAATGAGGCTAACAGGCTAAGGCACGAAATGTGGGATGCTAAAACACAACTAAGAGGTGAGATTACAGAACTACAGGCACACATTCTGCCTAATCTTACTATTCTACAACAACATATTTCTGATGCAAGAAACCTTATTGCAACTTCTGAGATGTCTGTAGTAGACAACATCTATGATATACATGTACAAATATCACTAGAGCACATGTCTCTAGAAATGCTAAAGGAGAAATGGGAAAAGATGATGGAGGAGATCAAGTCCTCACATTCCCACCTTTTTGACAAGCTGTAAGTACCATTGCCTTTAGAATAAAAAAATGAGGAATAGAAAGGAAATGTATATTGTATGTATAGAAGGAACAAATATATATATAAAGATAGCTATGTACAATATATATATAAAAAAGGGAAAATAAAAGTACATAAGGATATGTATATATACTTACACTTACCGACATATACATAGGTGGAGTCACTCAAATGACTAAGGAAGGAGTATACACAGGTGTACATACTTTACACTCAGTATGTTGCACATATCAATGTTTTTGATACTAATGTCAAAGGGGGAGATTGATGACATTAATTTTTTCATTAGTACACTTAGTGAAAAATATTGACAGAGATCATCGGTACAAGCATTACCGGAGGACTACAAGAATTACTGACAAATAGCGAGCATACCTGATAGAACATAGAGGTCATGAAAAAATCTAAGTATGGAATTGATCGACGAACACTGACAAGTGTTGCACCGATGAAGTGAACAAGACATCACCGACGGGTCAATAAGATAACATTGAGATCATCACCAATGACACAGTTTTGAGAACAAAACCGATGGAACAGAAAAGGCATACCTGATGAGTAGTTCAAGAAAGGAACATCGACGATAAAGAAAACTGACCATCAGAACCGACAGTCAGTTAGAGAACCCGCAAATAGTTGATCTGAGTTTTAAACATCAGATAAAGAAACATAATTCTACTTATAGAGTTTTAATTTGTTTTATATCATAACTTGAGGGTCAAGGAAGCTTTATGTAAATGTTTTAAAGCATCCTAACGTATCTAAAACATATCTAAATAAAGATCAAGGTCAATTTGTAAACCTTGGATCTAGAGTTAACTTGTGAAGCGTGAATCAAGAATTTAGCCAAAATCTATTATAAATAGATGTTTAAATCAATTGTGAGTTATAAATTCATTATTGTTGATAGCCACAAAGAGCATCTAAGGAGCAGAAGGCAGAATTCATGCAAATTTTAGAAACAGATCACATCAGTTGTCAAGAATACATAGAGGCTACCGACGAACAGACAAAGGTATTATTCAATCATAGAAGGATGCTTACTTATACATAGGAATGTTTAATGAATTTGTTATCAGTAATTAGAGATTTCATACATCATTAGATCAAAGACTTATGTAGTTGCATTCTAACAAGTGCATCATGTATCTAAAATCCTTTTGTAGAAGGTGGACTTAACCATTCTTTCTAAATCTCTTAACAGAGTGCACACTTAACAGTGTTGCTAAAGCTTTAAATGAAGTAGATCTTAACAGGTCTCCTCTGTAATACTCCTAACAGGGTAGGTCATCAGAAGTGACCAAAATTGTAAAGCCTTAATCGGCTCCTTCTTATCTGCAGATAGTGAAGTCTTGTGGGTAACAATCCCCACCACAATTTTTACTTCCTAACAAGAGTTTTCTACGATATCATATCTTGTGTTATGTGTTATCTATTTTCATGAATGTTTCTTTTATGGTTACATATTAAAAAACTTATGATATGATTGCATATACATAAAGAAAGATGAATAGTTACATAAGATAATTTACAAACTGATGATTAAGGGTTAATGGGCTAACCAAGAAAAGTTTTAGAGGTACTGATTCACCCTTCCCCTCTCAGTACATGAATCCAATATAATTCCAACAATTGGTATCAGAGCTAACTCTCTTTCTTGAAAAGCTTAAAGAATTGAGAGAAAAGATCGGGGCAATGGAAAAGTATAGACTAGACATGACTATTGAGAATGAGCAGTCACAGATGCAAATAAACTATGAGCAGTATAAAGAGGTGCGAATCAAACTGAGAAAACTTCTCGATGAAAGAAAGATTATGGCAACCAGGTTGAATGAGAAAAACTACAAAGAATTGGAAATACAAGATTATCATCAATGACCAAATCTTCAGTCGCATCAGTAGATGAAATTACAAGTCTACAAGAGGTCAATCTACATCTGACAGATGCAATCAAGATGCTGAAAATTGGTCAAGAGACTCAAATAGTGAAAATGATTGATGTCATGAATGATGCAAGAAAAGTTGAAAATGAAAGAACACTAGCCATTGATGATAGGAGGAAAATTATAGAGAATCTGCAAGAGAAAGAATCAAAGATTCAAAGACTTACTGAGCATCACCATGAGGTTACCAACCAGATTATTCTTATGAGTCAAGAAGCAAACAGATTAAAAATAGAACTCATTGAAAGAATACAAATCATTGGTGAGCTAAGAGAAGAGAATGAAAAATTGAAGCATGAAATTAAAGTCCAAAATCAACACAACAAATTGATCAAAAAGGCTGAAGATAGCAACAAAAGGATGGATGATTTTCTTGAGGGACAGAGAAGAGTCAACAACTATGCAGGATTAGGGTACAATGAGAATGGTGAATCTTCTAGTCAACCAGATCAGAGGAATGCTTTCAAAACCCCAAGATCCAAGAAGCTATCATGCAATCACTGTGGAAAACCAGGCCACACCTCAAACATTTGTAGAAGCAAATGAAAGGTATTTCTCAAGCACAATATACTTTTATTGGTAATTGTTATAAATGTCAAAAGAAAGGACACAAGGCACATGAGTGCAGATCCAAAGTGACAAATCCATAGAGAAAAACCTATATGGACAAGTACTTTCCTACATGCAAGATGAATGGGCATACACATAAGGAATGCTGGAAAAAAACCAACAAGGGATGGACAACAAAGGAAAATGATAAAAGCTACAAACCTAAAAGAGTAGGTAAGTCATATGTTTGGGACTATAACACATGGGTAAACTACACAACATGTGGAAGGTATGGTCATATTTCTGCCAACTGTATGAGAAAGTGGACCAGAAGGTCAAGAGGTTAGACCAATCTAGGTATGGCATGTTTACATTGTCATAAGGTTGGACATGTGATAAAAGATTGCAAAGACTGACTGACAGACACAAGTACACATCCCAATGGAAATACCATTGATGACATCAAAAGAATGACAAACAAGATGTGGGTAAAAGCCACAAACACTGAAGGTATTGGAACAAGTAATGCAAATGGTGCCACCTCATCCAATGGATCCAGTGGCATCACTACATCCAACTAGATTGCACAAGTAAGTATGGAACTGCATTATGACAAGTTACATTATGCATCGGTTCCATCACACATAGTTCATATTGTAATATTAGCATGAATAAAGATGCAATATATTGTTATTTGCTAAACCATTGAAAAGCAACCATCTGTTATTGGGCATAATTTGCATCGGTGCACACACACATAAAAGTTAGGACTACTTACCGGAATGTATCGGTCATTGCACAAGCTAAGTGTAAACCGACAGATATCGGTGAATGTTGAATCAACAAATGCTATCTTCGCAAACTCACCAACGATCATTGGTGAAGTCTCCAAAACTGCTAGCAACCCCGACGCTTTGCACAAACACCGAAGATGTTATGAATGTCTCTACCAACAAAGTCAATCTTCATAAACTGACGAGTTGGTAAACATTAATGACAACTTAGGGAGAAAAAAGGTTATAAAAGCCCGACGGGTAAACTCATTTTTGCACCCGCAATTTTTGAGCAGAGCAGAGCAGACTAGAGCAATTTAAGAGCAGTTTGGAAAGTGACCCAATAGAAATCAATTTGGCATTAAGCATTCACATTCACAGGAAATCACAGAGAATCTGTAAGTAATAACACTTACTGACCGCACTGTTTTATTTGCGAAAAGCCCTAAATTTCTACAAACAAGATGGCATCGAATTCTAGAGTTGAGAAAATTAAGGATGATAAGAAGTAATCCTTCAAGCTTGTCAGCAGAGGCTCATGTGCTGAACCTTAATACAAGTTACACCCTGAAATAGCTTCACAACCTGACGATTCTGGAGCATTCTCCAGAATCACACCTAGGGTTTTACTGGTAGAGGACGTAAGGTCCTATATTCACTAAGATCTCAGAAATAGGAGATCTACACCTAGATAATGCCTATAGGGCACTATGTGATGATGCCGGAAAGCTCCAAGAAGAGCACAAACACTTGGAAGTAAAGGGACTCACAAATGCACTGCATTTTCCCAAGGTCTTCAAAACAAAATGGATAAAAATTGTTCTTATCAGAGTTCACAACAAGAATCTAAGACTAAATAAGCCAAAGGAAATAACAAAGGATGTTATTCACATGGTTACTGGTTATCCTACAACCGATAAACCATAGGCTCACAAGCACCCATCTCTAGCAGAAGTGGAAAAATTGACTGGTGCTAAATCAGATAAAAGAGCACTAAAGGTCAACACCATTATCGACGTAGAGCTGAAGTTTGGAGCATGTGTTGTTGGATATAAGATATTCAAAGCAAGCTGAATGAATAGAATATCTAGTATTGCTATGAGCACAGCATACAAGATTATCAAACAGGGGAAGAAGATGGATCTTGCAGAGATCCTGTTACATCAACTGGAGGAGAACATGTGCACAATAAGGTCTTCAAGGACAAAGACTTGTAAGTTTGGTTCCCTCATGATGTGCATATTATTTTACTTTGAAGAATACTTTCCTTCCATTGGAAAATTTGTATGGGACACAAGCAGACCCATAACCATTCAGATAGGTGAATTCATAGAATCATTAGGAATAGATTTTGATAATGTAATGAATGAGTATTTCAAAACCATTAAGGAAATGATGCAAGCCAGAACTAGAATTCCTGAAAGTCTGATAGAGGAACACCGAGAAGACATATGTTTCATGGTAGATACTGAATTCACATACATCCAAGCAGTAGTACCAAGTAAATCATGGCTTTCAAAATTAGAATATGAAATCAAAGAAGGATTAGCCAATGAGTGCATTAAGGCACTATTAAATGAACCAGTAGACAACAAGAAACTAAGATTTTGTACCTATGAAGAGGCCAAATAGAAGATTAAAACAAATCTTGTTGTCAAGAAGGCTGTAAAATAGTAAAAAAGAATGGTCAAGAATTTGAAAAATAAGTTGAATATATCTTCTGAAGGAGAAGAAGAAAGAGAAGCTAAAGAGGAACAAGAGGGTAAGGAGGAACTCACCGAGGACCAGCTTCCCATCGGTGATACAATAAGGAAAAATGAATTTGAGGAAGAGAAGTCTGATTCACCACCTCCTCCTCCACCTAAGAAGTCAAGAACAAGGAGTCAAATAGAAAAGGATGCAACTCCTTCTCCCATGGTAAAAGAAAAGGTGTATAAAAGGAAACCTGACACACCAAAGGAAAAAAAACCAGTTAGGGCACCTGCCAAAAGGAGGAAATTTGTTTAGACAAATGAGGATTTAGAGGAATCGGCTATGGATGAACCTCATACTACAAAACAAGCAAAGGAAACAGCAAAGGTTACATCACCCACTGAAGACATTGATGAAATATGTAAGTATATTTCTGAAGCTGCATCTCTTGGACATACTAAGATTAGGAAATGGTTAAGATGGGATTCTGTAGAACAAAATAAGATTGAAGATGCACTTATTGCTAAGATGTGTAGACACTATTATATCCCACTACAATTCACTACACGTGATGTACCACAAGAACTATTAATTAGAATATCTTCTAGATTCACTTTTGCACTTCATGAGGAGAAAAGGACAAGAGAACAAGTACTGGTTTCTCTTATGTCTCCTGAATCAAAAAGAGAAGAAATCAATGAAATCATGGAGAAACATGTGAAAAGTTTCTCACCCAAGATGAAAGCTTATAAATTTCTTGAAGAGAAGCTTATAGATCTAGAACAATAACCCCATGATACATGGAACAAGATACTCAATACTGATGAGAAGAGCAGTTATGAGAAAGAAACCACCAATCAGAGAGATAACTCAATAGCTGAGTTAGACAATGAGTAAGTAAAAATAACTGGCTAGAATTAGATTGATATTATAGATGAATAATGGCCAAAAGATGGTGAAGATAATGAAGTACCAACAAGTCCAATATACATTAGTTTAGAGCATGAAGAAGTTACCAAAGAAGAATTGTCAATAAAAGGTAACTTAACTGATGATATAAATGATGAATCATGGTTAGACAACATTGTCAATTACACCTCAGGACAAGACTCGACAATAGAAGTTCAAAAGGATGAAGACATAAATATTGCAAACGGTAGTACCAACGGACAAGATATAGCTATTGACATTGCAAAAGTCAATACACCGACAAACATGAATATATTAATAGATGCTATTGATATTCAGTCAAGTCAAGATAAATCATCTAAGAAAGATGATAATATAACTTTAAGGATATGGGTACCTATGAAAACAAAGATGCATCCAACACTCACAAGGATACAGATATAGAAATGAAGGATGCAACCGACAACCAGAAAGAAGTGTCAAATGAACAAAACAAAGAAGCTGAAAATAAAACAGAGGATAAAATGAGAAAGGGTGAAGAAAAAGATGAAAGTGAAGGAGTCAAGTAGGATGAAGGTATAAAACTTAAAGAAGATACATCTGTTGATACACCTAAGGAAAATGAGGAGACGTATTCACCAAACCAGCCAGTGGATTTAGAACAGATACAAAAGGACACCTCATCTTCTTGACCCTCACCTACCAAGTCAACCCAATCTCAGGCTTTACAAATGGTAGTACATCAATCTGCCACCCAGCCAAAGATGAAGAAGAAGAAAATAGTAAAGGAAGACATCTTGGCTGTTACACTAGTCGATGAAGTAATAGAAATTCCAAATTGGGATATTACCACTTTGGATAGTGATAAACTTCAAGAGTTTGGAGTGCTATGTCAAAGAAAAGCCATTCAAAAGAAAACTATACAAGAACAGAAGGAAACAATGGAACTTGACAAGGCAAGAGATATTTTCCAACAACTTCCTGAGGTAAAACTTGAAACAAATGCTACAATTAAGGAACAAATTGTTGTTCTTACCGATGCAATCGCAGAGAAAAATATAGATGTAGAACAAGCTATGGAAGAACAAGCAGAAAAGAAGTATCAATACAAATTAATTGATAAAATCAGCCAAGAAGTGGCACTGAAAAAGGTAAAGCTCCCTGAACTAACTGATTAATTAGAGCCAATGATTGCTGAAGCAATTACCTTAGTTCAAAAGATGTGCACACTTGAAAATTTTACAAAAGAAAATAGTGACAAGTTAGCAGAGATAGATTCTAATGTCACAGCAAGTGCACAAAGCCTAACCTCAAATGCAGACAGTATCAAGGCACATCATGACAAGGTCATTGAGGCTAACAGGCTAAGGCAAGAAATATGGGATGCTAAAACACAACTAAGAGGTGAGATTACAGAACTATAGGCACACATTCTGCCTAATCAAGTACTATTCTACAACAACATATTTCTGATGCAAGAAACCTTATTGCAACCCCTGAGATGTCTATAGTAGACAACATCTATGATATACATGTACAAATATCACTAGAGCACATGTCTCTAGAAATGCTAAAGGAGAAATGGGAAAAGATGATGGAGGAGATCAAGTCCTCACATTCCCACCTTTTTGACAAGCTGTAAGTACCTTTGCCTTTAGAATAAAAAAAGTATGAATAGAAAGGAAATGTATATTGTATGTATAGAAGGAACAAATATATATAAAGATAGTTATGTACAATATATATCAAAAAAAGGGAAAATAAAAGTACATAAGGATATGTATATATACTTACACTTACCGACATATACATAGGGGGAGTCACTCAAATGACTAAGGAAGGAGTATACACAGGTGTACATACTAATACAGTTAGTATGTTGCACATATCAATATTTTTGATACTAATGTCAAAGGGGGAGATTGATGACATTAATTTTTCCATTAGTACACTTAGTGAAAAACATTAACAGAGATCATTGATACAAGCATTACTGGAGGACTACAAGCATTACCGACAAATAGTGAGCATACCCGATAGAACACAGAGGTCATGAAAAAAGCTAAGTATGGAATTGACCGATGAACACTAACAAGTGTTGAACCGACGAAGTGAAAAGGACATCACCGATAGGTGAATAAGATAACATTGAGATCATCACCAATGACACAGTTTTGAGAACAAAACCGATGGAACAGAAAAGGCATACCCGATGACTAGTTCAAGAAAGGATCACTGATGACAAAGAAAACTGACCGTCAGAACTGATAGTCAGTTAGAGAACCCAGAAATAGTTGATCTGAGTTTTACACATCAGATAAAGCAACATAATTCTATTTATAGAGTTTTAATTTGTTTTAAATTCTAACTTGAGGGTCAAGGAAGCTTTATGTAAATTTTTTAAAGCATCCTAATGGATCTAAAACATATCTAACTAAAGATCAAGGTCAAGTTGTAAACCTTGGATCTAGAGTTATCTTGCGAAGTGTGAATGAAGAATTGAGCCAAAATCTAGTATAAATAGATGTTTAAATCAATTGTGAGTTATAAATTCATTATTGTTGATAGCCACGAAGAGCATCTAAGGAGCAAAAGGCAGAATTCATGCAAAGTTCAGAAATAGATCACATCAGTTGTGAAGAACACATAGATGCTACTAACGAGTAGATAAAGGTATTATTCAATTATAGAAGGATGATTAATTATACATAGGAAGCTTTAATGGATCTGTTATCAGAAATTAGAGATTTCATACATCATCAGATCAAAGACTTATGTAGTTGCATTCTAACATGTGCATCATGTATCTAAAATCTTTTTGTAAAAGGTGGACTTAACCGTTCTTTCTAAATCTCTTAACAGAGTGCACACTTAACAGTGTTGCTAAAGCTTCAAATGAAGTTGATCTTAATAGGTCTCCACTGTAATACTCCTAGCAAGGTAGGTCATCAGAAGTGACCAAAATTGTAAAGCCTTAACCGGCCCATTCTTATCTATAGATAGTGAAGTCTTGTGGGTAACAATCCCCACCGCAGTTTTTACTTCCTAATAAGATTTTTTTGCGATGTCATATCTTGTGTTATGTGTTATCTATTTTCATGAATGTTTCTTTTATGATTACATATTAAAAAACTTATGATATGATTGCATATACATAAACAAAGATGAATAGTTAGACAAGATAATTTACAAACTGATGATTAAGGGTTAATGGGCTAACCAAGAAAAGTTTTAGAGGTATTGATTCACCCCTCCCCTCTCATTACATGAATCCAATATAATTCAAACAATTGGTATCAGAGCTAAGTCTCTTTCTTGAAAAGCTTAAAGACTTGAGAGAAAAGATTGGAGCAATGGAAAAGTACAAAATTTACATGACTATTGAGAATGAGCAGTCACAGATGTAAATAAACTATGAGCAGTATAAAGAGGTGAGAATCAAACTGAGAAAACTTCTTGATGAAAGAAAGATTATGGCAACCAGGCTGAATGAGAAAGACTACAAAGAATTGGAAATACAAGATTATTTTGATACAACAGAATCATCAATGACCAAAGCTTCATTCGCATCAGTAGAAGAAATTACAAGTCTGCAAGAGGTCAATCTACATCTGACAGAATAGATCAAGATGCTGCAAATTAGTCAAGAGACTCAAATGGTGAAAATGATTGATGTCATGAATGATGCAAGAAAAGATGAAAAAGAAAGAACACTAGCCATTGATGATAGGAGGAAAATTATTGAGAATCTACAAGAGAAAGAATTAGAGATTCAAAGACTTACTGAGCATCACCATGACGTTACCAACCAGATTATTCTTATGAGTCAAGAAGAAAATAGATTAAATACAGAACTCATTGAAAGAATACAGATCATTGGTGAGCTAAGAGAAGAGAATGAAAAATTGAAGCATGAAATTAAAGTCCAAAATCAACACAATGAATTGATTAAAAAGGCTGAAGATAGCAACAAAAGGATGGATGATTTTCTTGAGGGACAGAGAAGAGTCAACAACTACGCAGAATTAGGGTACAATGAGAATGGTGAATCTTCTAGTCAACCAGATCAGAGGAATGCTTTCAAAACGCCAAGATCCAAGAAGCTGTCATGCAATCATTGTGGAAAACCAGGCCACACCTCAAACATTTGTAGAAGCAAAATGAAAGGTATTTCTCAAGCACAATATACTTTTATTGGTAATTGTTATAAATGTCAAAAGAAAGGACACAAGGCACATGAGTGCAGATCCAAAGTGACAAATCCAAAGAGAAAAACCTATATGGATAAGTACTATCCTACATGCAAGATGAATGGGCATACACATAAGGAATGCTGGAAAATGAACAACAAGGCATGGACACCAAAGGAAAATGATAAAAGATACAAACCTACAAGAGTAGGTAAGTCATATGTTTGGGACTATAACACATGGGTAAACTGCACAACATGTGGAAGGTATGGTCATATTTCTGCCAACTGTATGAGAAAGTGGACCAGAAGCTCAAGAGGTTGGACCAATCCAAGTATGGCATGTTTACATTGTCATAAGGTTGGACATGTGATAAAATATTGCAAAGACCGACTGGCAAACACAAGTACACATCCCAATGGAAATACCATTGATGACATCAAAAGAATGACAAACAAGATGTGGGTAAAAGCCACAAACACTGAAGGTGCTGGAACAAGTAATGCAAATGGTGACACCTCATCCAATGGATCTAGTGGCATCACTACATCCAACTAGATTGCACAAGTAAGTATGAAACTGGATTATGACAAGTTACATTATGCATCGGTTCCATCACGCATAGTTCATATTGTAATATTAACATGAATAAAGATGGAATATATTGTTATTTGCTAAACTATTTAAAATCAACCATCTATTATTGGGCACAATTTGCATCGGTGAACACACACAGAAAAGTTAGCACTACTTACCAGAATGTATTGGTCATTATACAAGAAAGTGTAAACTGATAGATATCGGTGAACGTTGAATCAACAAATGCTGTCTTCGCAACCTCACCGATAATCATCAGTGAAGTCTCCAAAACTGCTAGCAACCCCGATGCTTTGCACAGACACCAAAGTTTTTATGAATGTCTCTACCGACAAAATTAGTGTTCATAAACTGACGAGTTGGTAAGCATTAATGACAACTTAGGGCACAAAATGGTTATAAAAGCCTGACGGGTAAACTCATTTTCACACCCACAAATTTTGAGTAGAGCAGAGCAGACTAGAGCAATTTAAGAGAAATTTGGAAAGTGACCCAGTAGAAATCAATTTTACATGCAACTTTTACATTCACAGGCAATCACAGAGAATCCATAAGTAATAACACTCACCGACCGCACTATTTTATTTGCAAAAAGCCCTAAATTTCTGCAAACAAGATGGCATCAACATCTAGAGTTGAGAAAATTAAGGATGATAAGAAGTAATCCTTCAAGCTTATTAGCAGAGGCTCGTGTGCTAAACCTTAATACAAGTTACACCCTGAAATAGCTTCACAACCTGACGATTCTGGAGCATTCTCCAGAATCACACCTAGGGTTTTACTGGTAGAGGACGTAAGGTCCTATATTCACTGTAAGATCTCAGAAATAGGAGATCTACACCTTGATAATGCCTATAGGGCACTATGTAATGATGTTGGAAAGCTCAAAGAAGAGCACAAAAACTTGGAAGTAAAGGGACTCACAAATGCACTGCATTTTCCCAAGGTCTTCAAAGCAGAATGGATAAAAATTGTTCTTAGCAGAGTTCACAACAAGAATCTAAGGCTAAAAAAGCCAAAGGGAATAACAAAGGATGTTATTCATGTGGTTACTGGTTATCCTACAACTGATAAACCATAGGCTCACAAGCACCCATCTCTGGCAGAAGTGGAAAAATTGACTGGTGCTAAATCAGATAAAAGAGCACTAAAGGTCAACACCATTACCGACGTAGAGCTAAAGTTTGGAGCATGTGTTGTTGGATATAAGATCTTCAAAGCAAGCCAAATGAATAGAATATCTAGTACTGCTATGAGCACAACATACAAGATTATCAAACAGGGGAAGAAGATGGATCTTGTAGAGATCCTTTTACATTAATTGGAGGAGAACATGTGCATAATAAGGTCTTCAAGGACAAACACTTGTAAGTTTGGTTCCCTCATAATGTGCATATTATTTTACTTTGAAGAATACTTTCCTTCTATTGGAAAAGTTGTATGGGGCACAAGCAGACCCATAACCATTCAGATAGGTGAATTCATAGAATCACTAGGAACAGATTTTGATAATGTCATGCATGAGTATTTCAAAACCATTAAGGAAATGATGCAAGCCAGAACTAGAATTCCTAAAAGTCTGATAGAGGAACACCGAGAAGACATATGTTTCATGGTATATAATGATTTCACATACATCCAAGCAGTAGTACCAAGGAAATCATGGCTTTCAAAATTAGAATATGAAATCAAAGCAGAATTAGCCAATGAGTGCATTAAGGCACTACTAAATGAACCAGTAGACAACAAGGAGCTAAGATTTGGTACCTATGAAGAGGAAAAACAGAAGATTAAAAAAAATCTTATTGTCAAGAAGGCTATAAAACAGTAAAAAAGAATGGTCAAGAGTTTGAAAAAGAACTTTAATAAATCTTTTGAAGGAGAAGAAGAAAGAGAAGCTGAAGAGGAACAAGAGGGTATGGAGCAACTCACCGAGGACCAGCTTCCCATAAGTGATACAACAGAGAAAAATGAATTAGAGGAAGAGAAGTCTGATTCAACACCTCCTCCTCTACCTATGAAGTCAAGAACAAGGAGTCAAACAACAAAGGATGCAACTCCTTCTCCCATGGTAAAAGGAAAGGGGTATAAAAGCAAACCTAACACACCAAAGGCAAAACAACCGGTTAGGGAACCTACCAAAAGGAGGAAATTTTTTCAGACAAATAAGGATTTAGAGGACTCAGTTATGGATGAACCTCATACTACAAAAAAAGCAAAGGAAATAACAAAGGTTACATCACCCACTAAAGACATTGAGGAAATATGTAAGTATATTTCTGAAGCTGCATCTCTTAGACATCCTAAGATTAGGAAATGGTTAAGATGGGATTCTATAGAACAGAATAAGATTGAAGATGCACTTATTGCTAAGATGTTTAGAAACTATTATATCCCACTACAATTCACTACATGTGATGTACCACAAGAATTATTAGTTGAATATATTCTAGATTGACTTTTGCACTTTATGAGGAGAAAAGGATAAGATAACAAGTACTGGTTTCTCTTATGCCTCCTGAATCAAAAGGAGAAGAAATCAATGAAATCATGGAGAAACATGCGAAAAGTTTCACACCCAAGATGAGAGCTTATAAATTTCTTGAAGAGAAGCTTATAGATCTAGAACAAGAAACCGATGATACATGGAGCAAGATACTCAATGTTGATGAGAAGAGCAGTTATGAGGAGGAAACCGCAAATTAGAGAGATAACTCAACAAATGAGTTAGATAGTGAAGAAGTAAAAATAACTGGCCAGAAATAGATTGATATTATACATGAAGAATGGCCAAAAGATGGTGAAGATAATCAAGTACCAGCAAGTCCAATACACATCATTTTAGAGCATGAAGAAGTTACCAAAGAAGAATTGTCAATAAAAGGTAACTTAACTAATGATATAAATGATGAATCATGGCTAGATAGCATTGTCAATGACACCACAGGACAAGACCTTGCAGCAGAAGTTCAAAAAGATGAAGACATAAATATTGCAAAGGGCAATACCAATGGATAGGGTACAACTATTGACACTGCAATAGTCAATACACCGACATGCATGAATATATTAATAGATGCTATTGATATTCAGTCAAGTCAGGATAAGTCATCTAAGAAAGATGATAATATACCCAAGGATATGGGTACTAATGAAAACAAAGATGCATCCAACACTCACAAGGATACAGATACAAAAATGAAGGATGCAACCGACAACCAGCAAGAAGTGTCAAATAAACAAAACAAAGAAGCTGAAAATAAAACAGAGGATACACTGAGAAAGGGTGAAGAAAAAGATAAAAGTGAAGGATTCAAGCAGGATGAAGGTATAAAACTTAAAGAAGATACATCTGTTGATACACCTAAGGTAAATGAGGAGACATCTTCACCAAACCAGTTGGTGGACTCAGAACAGATAGAAAAGGATGCCTCATCTTCTCGACCCTCACCTACCAAGTCAACCCAATCTCAAGCTTTACAGATGGTAGTACATCAATCTGCCACCCAGCCAAAGACGAAGAACAAGAAAATAGTAAAGAAAGAGATCTTGGCTGTTACACTGGATGAAATAATAGAAGTTCCAAACTAGGATATTACCACTTTGGATAGTGATAAACTTCAAGAGTTTGGAGTGCTATGTCAAAGAAAAGCCATTCAAAAGAAAATGATATAAGAACACAGGGAAACAAAGGCACTTGACAAGGTAAGAGATATTCTCCAACAACTTGTTCCTGATGTAAAACTTGAAGCAAATGCTACAGTTAAGGAACAAATTGTTGTTCTTACCGACGCAATCACAAAGCATAATATAGATGCAGAACAAGCTATGGAAGAACAAGCAGAAAAGAAGTATCAATACAAATTAATTGATAAAATCAGCCAAGAAGTGGCACTGAACAAGGTAAAGCTCTCTGAACTAACTGATCAATTAGAGCCAATGATTTCTGAAGCAATTACCTTAGTTCAAAAGATGTGCACACTTGAAAATTTTACAAAATAAAATAGTGACAAGTTAGCAGAGATATATTCTAATGTCACAACAAGTGCACAAAGCCTAACCTCAAATGCAGACAGTATCAAGGCACATCATGACAAGGTCATTGAGGCTAACAGGCTAAGGCAAGAAATATGGGATGCTAAAACACAACTAAGAGGTGAGATTATAGAACTACAGGCACTTATTCTGCCTAATCTTACTATTCTACAACAACATATTTCTGATGCAAGAAACTTTATTTCAACCTCTGAGATGTTTGTAGTAGACAAAATCTATGATATACATGTACGAATGTCACTGGAGCACATGGCTCTAGAAATGCTAAAGGAGAAATGGGAAAAGATGATGGAGGAGATCAAGTCCTCACATTCCCACCTTTTTGACAAGCTGTAAGTACCTTTGCCTTTAGAATAAAAAAAGG
>MU228076.1:66191-92270 GCA_018584345.1 Thuja plicata
TTTGAAGAAGAGAAAGGGGGCGGGGGGAGAAGAAATAGTCGCTAAATCTATAAAGGGATTGTCTTTTCTTCTAAAGCTTATGCTCAAAAAGAGGGGGATCTTTCTAATACTCATCTTGTAAGGGGAGGAAATGTTTTTTTCTATTTTTAGGCATAGCCATTGTATAGGGGCATTGTGAACTGCGTGTCATTTTGTTTTGCATTCAAGGAAAGAAGAAGATTTTTTTCTAAAACTTTGTGTTTCCTTATATATTTTTCAACTACAAATTAATCTTTGAATTATTACAGTGTTTCTTATGGTATTTTCTTGTGCAATCTGGTTACGCATGTGCTCAACTTGGAGACTTTGTGTTCTGGAATATTCATCCACCAGAAGAAAACCAAGGAATCTTTCCCTTCATCTATGTAATGCATTATGAAAATGGATCTTATGTCATTTTGTCATTTTTCCCCAATCTATAATTTTTTAATTCATATCTACAGTATAGTTATGCTCAGATCTTAGTGTTTTCTTTCCTACTTTCTAGTTAAAAGCCTACCTAAAAAATACTCAAATTAAATTGTAAGAGGGATTTGTACCTATAAAATTCAGAGGAAGGTCATCCATTTAATGGAGATCTCCCCAACTGTTAGTTTGTGTTTGTATTTCATATCAGACATTGTGAGTTAATTTTAAAGGTATTTTAGAAGGACAAAATCTATAACTAACAAGTTTTTGGCAACTCCGCTGGGGCGACAAAAGGACTAGTACCTTTTGTTGTTTTAGCTATTTAATGGTGCCTTCCTAGAATGAAGGCTGGTGACTCTATTTCATTTGAAAATCTCAGAAAAATGGTTCAAGTCCAGACCAAGAAAGGAAACCAATTCAAAACAAGAAAAAATCTCCACCAACAATTGAAGAAATAATTAATTAAGATGACCAAAAGCTTCAATATCTTGATGCTTTCAAAAAAATAATATGTTTAGCGGAAAAGAAGAAGTTCAATCCATCTAAAGATGAAAAATCTACTCTCCTACTAAAGAGTGTGGACCAGAGATATTATCAACTCAAGGATATTGAACAAGAGATTCACCAATTGCGAGTTGCAATAAAAGGACCAAAACTGGTGAAAGAAGAGAAAGAACTAGTATCTTGTAACTTCTTAGTTTTTGATGAGGAAGATGCTATGGAAATACAAGATGAATTAAGTAACTTATCAGTAACATGGGGCAATCAACAACAATAACAACAACAATAACAACAAAAACAAAACTTTGCACCAAGTTGAAGTTTGAAAGACAAAATATTTCTTGACATGCATGACTGAGAAACTGCTTATTTCTCATGAAGAAGAAGTATTACCAAATGAACACAAGGTTTTCTTTGTTCCAATTTCATTCTTGAAAGGTTCAAATAATAAACTTCGGTGTGGAGTTGAGGACAAAAATGTCAATGTTTTTGATTAAGTAAAATAGGTTTTACAGGGTTCCTGAAACCTGAATAAAAATAATAGTTACGTTAAGCCCAGTCTAAAATGAAGCAAAGAAAAAAGACAAAACAAACCAGAGCAAAAAAATAGATAGCTTTTACAAAAGCAGAAAAAATAGGGTTAGCAAAAAAAATCAGGGACCCTCATGATAAGTCCACCATCAAAGTAGCCACCTTGGCTTCGAGAAACTCCATGTTGGCCGCCGATTCCTTAATCTTTTGGAAATCTAGTGCCGAGACCTTTTCCTTAATCTTCTTGGTTCTAGCTCTGGTTCGCTGGCCGGGACCTTGTTTAGTGTTATGTTCTGTGTCCACCTCCACATTGGCCGCCTCCAGCCCATCTAATATAGCCTCCATCTTCTCAATGATCCTGTTGGTGTGCTCTTTGGAAGCCTTAAGGATATTATAGCTCTACTTCGATATATTCTTTAGGGTAGCTTCTACCCTAGTCCTGTTCTCCTCCAACTTTTTCACTCTAATTTTTATCTCCTTATCCTCAATATTCCTATCCTTTTTAGCCTTTTCATTTCCATTATCCCTTTTTATAATGTCCTCCACTTCGCGGAATAACCATTTCATAGTTTTATAATTATCAACCATTCTATTTAAGGAATTATTGATAAGTTCCATCTCAAACTCCCTGGTGTTATCACTAAGCACCACCAAAGAAGGGTCAATAAGCTCATCTAGCTTGATTTGACCTCCCTCTCCTTGAATTACCTTGGGATTTATGATTTCTCCAATAATCCCCCTCTTTGCGGTTTTAACATTAAAGTCACGCCACCCAATTATCTTCCCCTGTTCTGCCATGTAACAACAGAACTCATTTTCCTTCCTTTCATCCTTCCCCATGTCATGGGGTTGAGAGATCTGAGGGGAATATGAAATCTAATTAGTATCTTGGTAATCATCTTGGAGATTCCTCTTCAAATTGTGGTCCAAAACAGGGGAAACACTATGAGATTTTTCCTCTGGGACTTTTCAGTCTTCTCTCATATCCCTCTTCCTATCCTTTTTATTTTTACCCGTGGTACGTTGTTTTTTTTTTTTTTTTTTGTGTTTGCCACTAGAAATAACCTCCTCATCATCCGTGTCCATATCTTTCTCATTGTACTCCTCAGAAGAAATAACCATGGTACTCTATTTTTAGGGGTTACCAAATTCTCTTTTTTTATGCTTTGCATATTGACTCTCCACTTTTTGGAAGATGAACCCAGAATGCTCTTTTACATTTCATACTCATCATCATCCTTAGAATGCAGACCATCACTATCTTCCATCTTCGAGGGGATGTTGTCCGAACCAGAGGCCTCAATCTCATCTTTCTTAACCACCTCTTTCCCAAGGATTTGGGCCTTAAAGTATTCATAGATTAAAAGCAAAAGGCCTTCATGTAGGGCAGGGTTAACAATTGCCTTCTCTCTATACCTATAAATGTTATCATTTATTGAAGCATACAAATAAAATGGAATAGACACCTTCATATCATGGCAAAAATGGTTCAAGAGGAAAAAATGGTAGGTTTGGATTTTGTCAAACCTAGTATCCAGCGTAATGTAGTAGATAATGGCTCTTAAAATGAACCTCCACAATATATTCAACCCTTTAGGAAGGTAGTGGGTGCCAACCTTGGTTAGCTCTTTCTTTTCCTCCTCATTTATGACAAAGTCACTAATCGCCGAGTCTGAGATTTTCCGGTCTCTATAGAATTTATTTCTAGCAATAGGAATCCTTGTAATTGCTGAGATAACCTCCTCAGTCACCGTTAACTTTCTTCCTTCTATCTCAATACTGCCTTCATTCCATTTTTTGATGAACATATTCATCACAGTCAGCTTCCCACCATGAAGCCTCTCAATGAAGGTGGAAATGCACCCACTTTGAAGGTACTTCCAAATCTTGGTCTGCTGCCTCCATTTTTCACAATCTTTAGCAGGCTCCCTCCTATGCCTTTCCCCTTCCATCGCAAGAAACATAGATATAGGAAGAAACATAGAAGCACATACCAAAATTCTCTAAAATGTTCCACATAGTTTTATTTCTTTGGCTTGAACGACAAGTTTTGCCAAAGCGTCTGGGTACCCCGTAAGTGTGTGGGTGTGATTTGTAATGATTTCCTTTCCATCCTGTCTCATACTTTCAATTAATGGAAAATCCATTTCCTTTCAAAGCATTAAAAATCATGATTAATATTAATAAAACCCTCATTCCCATGGATTCAGTCATAAGCAACAAAATCCAATACTTCACTTGGGAGGTCTTCTCCGTTAAGCCAACATGTCTTCTTTTCACTTCTCACTGCCCAATTGGCAAACTAGTCAACAACTTGGTTGCCTTCTCTAAACACATGGGATAAATGGACCTTATCAAAGGTGTTCAAAATGGAGCAGGTTTGCTCAACCATATTAGCAATATTCCATGACGGCGGATATTTCAAATTAAGACAGTTGATTATGTTGTGAGAATTCGGGCCTTCTAACCAAAGATTTTTTATTCCCAAGTTGTGAGTTAATTTAGTCACTTGGAGGGCAGCATTAGCTTTTGCGTAGTGATTGGTTTGTGTGCCCAATGGAAGATTGATAGAAGCAACGCTTTGGATGAAGAAATTTTGAATTACACCACCACTTCCTACTTTCCCAGGATTTACCTTGGCCGCTCCATTAAAGTTGGCTTTGGCCCATCCTTCTGGAGGATAGTGCCAGGTATAGTGTTGTCTTTTATCAATGGTCTTTAAGGGATTAGCAGCATCATCAACACCTGAAAAAGGATTAGTATTCCCACAAATAACAAAATTTTCCAAGAGAGCATGGTGTATCTTTTCAAATAAAATTTTGGGAATGACACTACAATCCCTAAAGATGTGGTTATTGCGCTCTTTCCAAACGCCCCAATAGAGGTGAGGAAGCACCCATGACCACAATTTGTGAAAGATATTATTTTGGAAGGGAAAGGTCCAATGGGTGAAGAGGTCCTTAACAGAGGACAGGAAGCATCAATTCATTCCAAAAAGAGACAAGAAAAATTTCCAGACTGGCCGCACAAAAGAACAATGGATAAAGATGTGGTCCATAGACTCAGCTTTGACCTGACACAAAACACACCTGTTAGGGATTGGAATACCACGCTTGATGAGGTTATCAATAGTGAGAATGTGATTTTGAAGTAAAAGCCAGTAAAAAATATTAATTTTAGGGATAAGGCTAGGAAGCCAGGCTTTTGACCAAAAAGGGGTAGCTTCCAGATGCATCTGAGCAGAGTAGGCTGAAGCAATAGTCAAAGAGACATTAAGGGATGCTTCCCATATCAAAGCATCCTGATTCTAAGAGAAGGAAATAACATTGAGAGCAGTGAGTAACGAAGAAAGATCCTAGGAAATAGAGGACATATCCACCCAAGAATTACCCAATATGTAATTACTAACTCTATCCCCAAACTATAATATGCATTCCTCCTTCCAATAATTAAAGCAATCCATATCTTTCAGGGGCCTTGACAGAATCCAATTATCATTCCAAAAGCTAATATTGTGCCCATTTCCAGTTTTCCATTTCACTTTTGACTTGGCTAGGTCTTTGGCATTGAGAATCCCATTCCAGATACAAGAACAATTTGGGATATCATCACTTTCAAAAAAAGAATTCAAAGAAGCATTTGACAAGTATTTATCTTCAATGAAATCCCTCCATTCCCCTTTGTCATGGAAAATCCTCCAAATCTTCTTGGCTTAAGGCACCTTATGGAAAGGCCTAATCCTCCTAATTCCCAGCCCCCAGCCTTTTTGGGGAGACAAACTTTGTCCCAAGAAATCAAAGGTAGGCGTCTTTTCTCTTCTTTACCTGACCAAATAAATCTCCTTTGGATTTTTTCCAAAGCTTTAGCCACTTTAGCCAGAATAGAGAAGAGGCTAAGTACATAAGTTGGAAGGTTTTGAAGGGTGGACTGGATCAGCTGAATCTTGCTAGCTTGACTGAGAAGAATTACTGAAGTTAGAATAGATGCATTCATTTGTGACTCTGACAATATAAAAAGAGGTATGAATGTGTCATTGTCTAAATCTTTAGATATAGGGTTTGAGGAGAAGAAAATATTGGAAAAATAAATGCATGCATGTAAAAGTGATTTGGTTGAATCTGCTAAATACGTGAATAATTTTTCCTCCCAATCCATTTTCTTTTTCAGTAGAGATTTTGTCTATGCAGAAGGAGAGGATTTGGTTCATGTAAAGTTTGATCCCATGTTTTTAGAAAGTAATATTCAAAAGCCACAATCATCAAGTATATACCTAAATATTTATTTATCGTGGAGTTTGCAAAAAGAAGTTTTGATTTTTGATGCTTCTCTTGTGTGTCCAAATGAGGCAATAGTTAATGTTACATCTAAAACGAATGCTACAATAGTTATGAGAATGGAGGAACACTAAGAAGAACCTAAGAATAAAATTAGTTGGGGAAAGTTTAATGCATTATATGTGTCGATAGAGCATTATGAAGATTCGAAGGATAGGGACAATACCCTCTTTAAATTTTGTTTCATTGAAAGAATTGATGAAAACTTATTTTCTTCTCACGATAAAAATGAACTAGAGGAATATATTCTTTAGAGTGGCTCCAAAAAGGGTAATTATGAAAGAATGTTGCATGAACAAAAAGAGGACAATCGTATGGATACCAAATCTGATGGTTTGGGCTACTATAAACAAATGGAGAACAACCACGCTCACAATGCTGGTATTTTGAATTAGGTTTCTACTAATAAATATTTACTTCAAAGTAAAATTTTCATAATTTGCCTACAAATTATGGTTGGTGTTTCTTCAACTAAAAGGGATAAGATAGGTGAATTAGTTTCCAAAGAAGACAAAAGTTAGATTTATGGATGGTTCCTTTTTGTCTGAAACAAAGCAAAAATTTGTGGCTAGTCATATTCAAGAGGTATATGATGAAAAATGACTCTTAGGTTACATGCTTATATACAAGAGCTTTCTATATAAGCCGAGTCTCTAGTCGACCTGCATGTTATTCCTATGTTTGTAGGTGCTCAATTAGCATACATCTATTTTCCGTAGTGGTTCCTAACTTTCATAGTCTATCAATCGCTTTACATTATCATTTTGAGCATTCTCGAGGTGAGGGGATTTTTTACTTGTACATTTTTGTAAATAAAGATTTTGGTTTCCTAGTGTTAGCTTGTTTGTGTTTAGTCCTTGTCCCCATTCAGAGCCTGTTGTTATGCCAATTTTTGAACATGGATAAATTGAGCTTTGGATCAAGCCTCCAATATTTGCACTGCTTCCTTGCACCCCAAACCTTGCTTAACTAATTTATATGCAAATATTTTACTAGCCCCCATCAATATCTTTCATCTCCTCCACTTTCCCCGTAACATTCTATTATCTCAAAATCTTACCATTTTATTTTTCTTTTGTCTCAAACCCATCACTTTCCCTCCATGAAATTCAAATTCTTACGTAGCTTAAAACACCCTTCTTTCCACCTAACCACTTCTTTTTGTTTTATTTTTTAATCAAATCACATAGGGTAGAAAAATATAAATATTTGGATAAACAATAATCCAATTGGATGGAGTCTCTTTTTAGATCCTTCTAAATGTTTTTCTTCATTCCACTATTGCTCCTTGAACATGATCGACTCCCTTCCTTTACCAATTCTATTGAGAAAATATAACCTCGAGGATGCTACCAAAGGTTGTCAATCTAGCACTACATTAGTCAATATGAATTAACTAGAGTTATTATAAAAAAATAAGAAATTTATTTGTGCATAGTCGATGATCATCACATTCCATGGTGCAACATTTGATTGTGAACAATTAAAGCGTGTTGTCGACATTTTCATATTTTGTATATATGTATATAGAAAGAGGGGAGAGAAAATAGAAACTAGACACAAAGTATGTGCCCAAACAAATGATCTATTTGTAAGGCCCTTCGGGAGGCTTGGCTATGTTCCTCTAGGAACGTACCTAAGAACAACTAAACAATACATGGACATCAAGGTCAACGAAACCATCCACAATTTCTACCATGGTTACACTGGTATCATATGGGATACCACCAAAGGAGCTACTAGTGTTGAAATTAACAAATATGTTTGTAAGAATATTATCAAGAAGGGAATCAATAGATGGTCACATCTATTATGCCCTGCATCCCCGTCCCTACATTTTGTGTGCAAAATATTGGGTCCCCCTTTTTTCTTTTGTTTGTTTTTTGCTTGCGGCTTTGCCTTGTCTTTCTTTCCCTTTTTGTTTTTCTTTCTCCAGGGTTTTCTTCCCCGGTGTGGTGTTTTGTTCATTTGGTTTTTGCCTCCGGGACTCCAGTCCCGGAGGTTGTCCTTCATTGGGAACTGGATTCCAGACTCCGAGATTCTTCGCCATGATGTTTTTAAGGATATCATCGCGGGGAATCCCCGGGCCCAGAGTCCGGAGGTTTTGCTTGTCCGGAGATTGCCGGAAGGAGGAGGATTACCTTTTTACTGCGGGTATAAATAGAAATTATCTGTCACTTTCACATTTACCGCGATTAAAACCTTCAAGCACTTAGAGTGATTAAGAGAGCGATTTCAAAGCGATTAACAAAGCCTTTGCAGAGAGTTTATGATAATCAACACTTAACATTTCCAGTCACTTTTAGGAAGTTGTGAGTGCTTCGTGGTGGTGATTCTGACCGTTTGAAAACTCGAGCTGTTGCAGCGCTCCTGCGGTAACTCTTCCCTTTCCTCTACCTTCTTCGTTCTCAGGTTGGTGTTTCCATTTTCTGCCTCTCTGGTTTCCTTCTATTTTTGTTTGGTTTCTGTTTTTCTTGTTTGTTTTTGTCATTTCTATGTTTGGTCTGTTTGTTGTCTTCTGGTTCTATCGGCCGTTGGTGGGTCAGCTTTGCCAGAGGGTTGTCCACCCTCTGTGTAGAAGTGGTCCATCTGTAAAGTGTGTAGATAGTTGTATATATGTTGTCTTGTCTAGTTTTTCCCGTGGACGTCATTCTGCATTGTATATTTTTATGTATATGCGTGTATATTTATGTGTAGTCTTTGTGTATCCCTCCATTTCTTTGTATATATCCCTTTGGCCTTTGTGTATATCCTTCCAGGTGGCTCGACCAGCTGGTCGAGTCACCTCTGTGTCTGGTTTTTCGCCCATGAACTCGCTTTGGGGCAGAAAACCACCTGTTTGAAACTCGGCTCTCGGCTAGTTTCAAACAGATGGTTTTCTCTCTCCTCCATGAAGTCTATCAAAACCTCATTTATGTCCCATATGCATAATCAATTCCAGCCAAGTGGCCTCCACTTTTTGTGTGTTCGGATAGTTGGCTCCGCCGTCATCGCCATAACTTCCATTTAATACCTACGCACGTGGTGCCCATGTGGGCTTGATGACTAGCCTTTTACACGTCCTCACTAACGGTCATTTCTCTGGGCTTTGGGTCTCCTACCATCATCCATCCTATATCTTTACCAAGTGTGATAAAACACCCGGACCCAGATGTTTAATAAAACCTAAAGTTTGTGTGATGCGTTTGCTTTTTGGTTATCTTTGCATGAAACTAACTTTTCAGGAAAGGCGAGCATCACTGTGGTAAGATTACCGGACCTCGGAATGTTTATTTTGATTAATGTATTCTAACGGTCACTTTGTCTCACAGGTTCCTGGAGTTCATTTTCCAGACATGTCTGAAGCATCCGCATCATCTCCACCCAGAAGTCCAGAGCTACCTTCCGCAACAGAAACTAGGGCAGCAGTAAAATCCAAGATGGAGAAGGCCCTAGAGAAGCTACCCCTGACCATGAAATTTGTACAAGACAATGTCATTGTGGGCTCAAACATTGAGTCCAAGGTCAAGCTGATAACTGACACCAGCGTCGGAACATGGCCTGAGATGCAGGCCTTGGTGAAAATAATGCACATCCAGCGATATGCTGGAGATCAATTAGCAATCAACGTCGGGAACTCCAGAATCCTCCAGGCAGCTTGCTTCCCGTGCTTCGTGAAATCTCCAGAGCTTATCCAAACACTGGATACCAACTACAACTCTTCTGTCTAGGCCGTTATGCTTGCAGCCATAGAGCCCATAGGATACCCCACTCCACTGGTGTCCCTCAACCTTTTCACATTCCAGGCGAGCCTGGGAATCCCACAATTTGATAGGGCCACGGTGGTTACAAGGACTGATGCCTTGACCCAGTTTACACAATTGGAGGATGTTGCCCAGGTATACATGAACACCCATTGGCTCAAGGCCCCAAAAAGGGACCCAAAAAGAATGAAGATAGAGTTTCCTTGCTCTGAATTCAAGGAGAGCATCCAGATGGGGATGATAACATTGACCCGGGTCTTTGGGCAGCCCTCTGCCCAAGAGTTTGCCAAATGGATGTACTATTTCCTCCTCAGCATCTCCACCAAGGGAGAATACTTCGACTGGGCCACAATAATCTCCAACCATGTTGACTCCCAGTTCCAGCAGTTGAACAGGAAGAGGAAGCTCTATATGTCTTCCTATGTTTTCTGGGCCCTGGCGCAGCAGAGGCCCCATTCCCACGGCCTACTTACTGATGGCGTGCTCAGGATTGGCCTAGGATAAAAAGCACTATGGGACCATTTCCCACAGGTTCAATGGGAGGCCAGCTTCTCCAGTTTCTGTCGGGTAAATGACGCATTCGTTTACTACCATCTGCTTACACCCACCCGGGACGCCGGATACCGCCTGTCTTCTGAGGTGATGAAGTTGGTCTGTAGTTATGGACATTACTATATTTAACTCCAACAACACCCTACTTGTTACCCAAGCACTGTGGGGACAAGATTGTGCTGTTGGAATACTGCAGGCAAATGATGGAGGTGCATGCCTTCTTTGCCCTCAAAAAGATCCCCAACATCCCATTCCCGATCACATGTGAGAATTACACCTACAGTCTGGCCCCTGCAAAGGAGGCAGACAATGAGATAAAAAGTTACAACCTGTAAGAATTTTATCTGGTGCGAAAAAACTTTGATCCACATGGCAGGATTGCAACGGAACTACCCCAGGCTTTAGAGCCCCATCATATACACATGGAGGACTTCTGGGAAGATTGCCAAGATGATGTGGAGGTGTGGAGCAGGCACTATGTCAGAATTACAGCTGGAATGATGCAGAAACTGAAGCTCTGGAGATTCCCAGCGGACTTCTCAGATGCCGCCCCCACTGCTGATCCCCAGTACAAGGAAAAGGGGATCGATAAAAAGGCCCTTCCACCAGTAAACTGGGCCACCCAGGAAGGGCCCACAATTGAAGACTTCACTCAAGAGGTGGTCGAGCGAAGCCACACCTACTTTAAAAAGGTGTGCCCCAGGAGTACCCACCGAGCAGCCCAACTAGCGGCAAAGTTAACTCCACAATCGGTACCAAGATTGACCCCGGGGGCCGGGACTTCTTCGCAGGGAGCAGATAAGGGAAAAAGAATAGACACGACCCCTTCTGCATAAGAATTCCCCATCACAGAACAAATAAAATAGTTAGTGGCAGCCTCCCAGCAGATGAGGGAGCAATTAATAATGCGGTTGGCCACTCCACCGCTCATGGCCGGACCACTTCGTCCCTCCTCCTCCCTGTCATTGGCACCTTTGATGGTAAAGGCGACGGGGGTGGATCCCCTGGAGGCGGAGGCAATAAGGGATGCGGGGCCACCACTGGTTACCCAGAGAAAGAAGAAGCTCAACCAAAAGCCCAAGTCAGAGCTGGAGCCGGAAGCATCCCAACCCCAACAAGTAGAAATCCTTTCTTCTAGTTCCCCAGAACTGGAGAAGGAAACAAAGCCTACAGAAGTCCCGGCCAGTCCCCCTCCACAAGAAGAATTTGATGTATTTGCAACTGATGAGTTTAGAAATTTGCAAGGGGACAATACACAAGCGAGGATAGAAGTTTCGGGGGCAGAACAAGAAGCTGCAGAGCAAGAAGATATTGAATAGGAGACTGCATAGGGACAAGAGCAGCAGGTAGAAGAAAAGGGGCCAGAGCCAGAGATTATCTCCGGGGCTCAAGCGATGCAAGGTCTGAGAGTGGACCAACAAAAATAAGGTGAACAAATGGCATCCGCTGGGGGAACCGGACCTTCGGGAATAATCGTAACCCCAGCCGCCATGTTCCAAGGGCCACTCCCAGGAGAAACCTTTGGGTAGTTGATCACAGCGGCCCAAACTCTAAATCTCGGCCCAACACCTCCCCTACTGCTGAAAGAGGTGCCAATAGAGGAATAGGCTTTGGCAGAAGAAGAACAACAAGAAGCACAAGAAGAAGAAGAGCAGCTCAAAGAAGAAATCCCTGAGGAAGCCTACTAGAGTCCAAACCCAGTAATAGACACAGGGGACAAGGCTAAGGAGATGGAGGTCAAAGAAAATGTTGCTGCAAAAGAAGTTGAGGAAGGGAGAGGAACGGATGAGGTCCACGCTGCTAAGGAGCAACAACTGCAGGATACTGGAGAAGAATCAGGGGAACAAATTCTGGCAGGAAGGCCACCCCTCCCACCTCAGTGGCTGATAGAGAGCAGGAAAAGAAAAGCTCAGTCTGCTCCTGTGATTCCTCTCTCCCTGGCCGAAATGATGGCCCAAGTTTAGGCCCCGCCGAAGACCAAGAAATCCCAGACAGTTCATACTCTCTAAACTGGACCGGGTGGAGAAATAGTTGCCATTGTGGCAACACCTCCCCCAGATGCCGATGAAGCAACCACAAAACCTGGAGACTATAATGTTGCAGAGGTATCATTAGCAAAACGGGGAAAGCAAGGTGAGGTAGACCTGCTGAAGGAGGCAGCAAGGGTAGTGGAAGCCCGATATGAAAAGGAAGCCTAGAGGCTCAAAGTAGAAAAGGAAAAGAATGCAAACCTTATGGGGTTGCTTACTGAGCTGGATCGACCCATCAACACCGCTCCTCCAGAGGCCTCCACCTCAGAAGATATACCGCAGAGTGACATAGAATCCCTGTGAGTAATAGAGAAGAAAGCTCAGGCAGTGGATGAGTAGATCTCCCTACAGATAGGAAACACCTGAAATTTCCTAGTGTCCACAATCCCATATCTATTCACGGCCCGACAGGTTATTCACCAGGCAGAAACTCTTATTGAACTGTGGGAGGGTGACGCCGAGAATTACCATGCATGGAAGGTGGAGCTTGAAGAACTCCTTACCTTGGGAGAGGATATGATTTCTGAATCTGGAATTTTGGGTGATGAATCATTTGATTTTGTGAGAACCCAGCACTCTAGACTTGACCTCACATTGGAGGTGATCAGGCAACTGGTAGGGTCTCTGTAGGATAAGATAAATGCTGTAAAATATTCTTCCAATTTATACAAGTCTTTTATGATAAAGAATTCTGGGGCTGACCCCCTTAGTAAAGATACATGTACCCCTGAAGATTCAGTTTTGGGGAGTTTTGATGAAATAATGAAGTCCCAGTATCAATCCCCGGAGGGGATAGATGGGGCCCAGATGGCGAAGTTAACCCGCATGATACTTAGTGGTCATGACATGGCAAGAATGGCAGATGAATTCAAATAAAATGTTCCAGACCTGGGGGAGCAAGTTGAAGTTGCCAAATACCAAAGGGCCAGCCTGAAAGAGATAGATGAAGATGGCATTTCTTGCCTCCTCTAGGATTTCAATGATAACAAGAAACCTTGAGCTTTCTCTGGGGGCCGGGGAGAACTCAAGCGTTGGGCATTATTTATTCTTTGGGGACGTAAGTTCCCAGATCCCAGAGTCCCAGATCCAAAATTTTGTATTCTTTCAGAGTGATCCGTGTCCTAGTCCCCGAGGCCGACCGGTCACTTTTAGAAGCGGTTAATAAAGGCTGTCAGAAGGTGGTTGGCTCCTTCAAGGAGGCGTCAACTTAACAGTTGGTTTTCTCACAGGATGGTCTTCTTGAGGCTCCGCTCAAGGGTACACCTGGAACATTGGAGACAGGGCACCACATTTCCCATTTATGAGGCATGTAGCCTCGGTTCCTGGGGGACCTACTTTCTTCTTTCTCTTTTCTGGCTCTCTTCTTGAGGCCAATTCTTCCGCTGTATATCCTTGTCTTATTCTTCTGACATGACATACCTATTTCGTCTCCAGGTCTTTTGTAGGGTGGCATAGGTAGTACCAGCCCCCAGATATTGTATTTTATTGAAACGTGATGTAAAATAGGGTTAGGGTTAGAAGAGATTTGTATAAATAGCTAGACCAGCCCATTTCCAAGGGTCGATGAAATTGATGATTTTGTTGTCCATAGTAATAGAAAAGTGATTCTTCATTTTAAGTTGCAGAGCTCAATGCTCCATTGTTCTGGTTTTATATAGTCAAATGCTCCCCTGGAGCCACCATTGTATCACGCACCAGTGCTTGCTGGAAGGAACATTAATAAAGAAGGAAGAATTCTCGGCAGTGATGTTGTTGGCATTCCTTCTTCTGAGTTAATGGTATTTCATGTTTCAATGTTCTTTATGTCTTCTACTCGGATATGTTAAAGTAGATTAATGACCTCTTTACTCCCGCTACTGATAAAAATGCTAGCTGATGGTTATGTATTTCTTCGGTATTTAGTGTAGTCTATCAAAGTATTATTGATGTTTCAGACGTTTAAGCATGACTATAGTTAGATGAAATGTTTCTAACCCTGCAGGATCTTTTTTTTCATTTTATTTACTAAGTGTAGAATGCTAGGGGAAACCTTACTGTATTGAATCTCCGGAGGTATTGAGTTGAAGAAACCAGCTATCCCCCTCAAAAATAGTCACCTCTCCCAACCGAGCCCCATGCTGTCATGACCTGACACCCAGGTGATTGAAGGCCCGGGGAACATAATTTCCCTGAACAACCTTTGCAGGCGGAGTTGGCCTGTATCCCCAGAACCTGGTGACAACTTATGACTGTTGGCGGACCCGGTCAGCAAAACCCCGTCAACAACATCTTGTTCAAATGAAAAGCTCCACATTTTGTATACATATCAATTGTGGCAATTATAAAATTTGGTAAATTGCTTGTTGATAGATGGTTATACTTTGTTCCAAAGTTTCTAGGATGCGAGTACAAATCAATCGGTGAGAGACGCCAGAAGCCTTTAATTGAAATGAAAACAAAAAAGTGAAATATATTTGGGCGGTGTAAATTAATTGACAGCTAGGGTGCTCTTGCACCAAACTAGATATTATGAACATTAATTCTTAATGAATTCATCTGGTTCCTCAAAAGGTAAAGTAAAAGTAGGCTTTTGTCAATATTTTGATAGCTGAAAGGGAATTCTATTGTATGTACATGACTTAAAACTAGAGGTTTTATCCAAGGGGGTTTGTTCTAAGAGGGATTGATCTAAAGCTTTTTAATTAGTTGCTTCTAATGAGTACTCTCAAGGCTTAAATAACTATATTTTCTATAAAAAAGTGTTTTTTGGACAAAAATCAAGATGTGCCAAGTGTGTAACCCATTATTGTGAGATTACCCAAATCTCAAAAGTTATGTAACCCATTATTGTGAGATTACCAAAATCTCAAAAGTTATTATGACAAATAAGAATACCACACAACATTAAAAAAAGAAGAAGAAGACGAAATCTATCTAAAGAAAAAACTTGTCCTTAAAGATAAGCACAAATGAAAAAACATTAAATTTAAGATATATACCTACTTCCATATTATAACATTTGTTATTTAATTAAAAAATAACCTAATCAAAATAAAATAAAATATAAAATATAAAATCTTGTCAAACCCCAGCTTCCCATGATTTCTATTCATCTAGCAGTCAATCTCATTTCCAATTAGCAGCACCACCCAACACTTGGGATCATCGACGCTCCATAGAAGCGTTGACCAGTTGGGGAACTTTGCAGAATCAACCCAGGCGTAGAAGAAATTGTGGGGTTGTTATGGCAATTTTCACAACCACCAGGCTGCTTTTGAGAGTCATCTATATGCTGCTTTTTGGAAATCCCTCAGCTCTTGTGGGAGAAGTTGTGACCGTGATTTCCAACAACTAGCAGTCCTTACATCTGGATCGCCCACCCGCAATGGTCAAGTAAGTCTCCTAAGGTTTCTTTCTGTTTCCTGTGAGTTTACTTAGTACAGGTAGGAGTGTGTTCATGGAAGGTGATGTAAATGTGTGTGTGAAGAAGGATCCTTACCTTTGTGTGCCTTTGTGTGTGTATGAGTGTTTTTAAATAAATTTGTTGAGAATTGTGAGCTTTGATTTAGTGAGATATGATATAGTGTGTGTGTGTGTGTGAAAATAATTTGGTATAGATTTGTTAATGCATATTTAAACTATGTATTTATAAATAAAGATGAATTACAAATTTTAACTCATTCTTGACTGTTCATATCTTTAAAAAATCATTTGAATATAGTAATTTTTTTTTTTTGATGGAAACAACCGGATTACATAGATATCGGCATCTCTGCCATTACATAGTTGATTACAACATTACGAGTAAGCATACATCTAAACCAGAAGTCATCCTTTGGCTAAGCTACCACGTGCAGGGGGATCCAGTCTGTCAAAGTCACCCAGGGGTTGAACCTGGCCCAAACGCGCCTCCGGGGGTTTGAACCTTGGTGGATGGCAATGTCATACCATCATCCTCACCAATTGTGCCCAACCAATTGAGCTACAACCCTTTGGCGAATATAGTAATTTTGAAAAGGAATAAGTATGCTAAAATAAAGATGAATTATAAATTTGAACTCATTCATAATTTCTCACATCTTAAAAAAATCATTTGAATATAGTAATTTTGAAAAGGAATTAGTATGCTTTTAAACACTTTTGGAGAATCTACTAAATTTTATGGGTCATATTCTTCTTAAATAGACCAATTCAATTTTGGCAAATCACGGTTGAGAAAAAGTAATTATATAATATGTTTCTAGTATGATAATGATGTAATTTTTTTATACAGACTTGTAATTAAATTCTTGATCTACTAAAAAAATAATTTATCAATGATGGATCCTTCCTAGATGATTCATTTGAATTAAGCCTAGTCTTTAAATGCATCACCCCTAGAATGTAATTTTAATTGAGCCTAGTCTTTAAATGTATCTCCCCTAGAATGCAATTTGAATTAAGTTATATGTTATTCAACTCATAACTAGCGCTGGCACCAAAAGGAGGTGCAATGGATACGCTGAAAGTACTATATGTTGAAGAACATGGGAATCCAAATAAGAATGAATGCATCTATTTATTTGGAAAAGTAAAGTATACTTTGAATAGTGTATTGGAGGGTACAAAAAAAATATGTAAAAACTACATTTATTAAATGAAGTCATTTTAAAATAAGAAAATTTAAATATGAATGAATGCAAATTAATTAACGATGACACAATGTGTCTAGTTCCCACCAATATTGTTAGGATATGTATATGGAATTAAAGATTAGGTGGGATTTGTAGTTCGATGTCGCAATACAAATTTATATATTTTGACTTTAAACTAAAAAATTAGGCATCAAGTGAAAATTTGTATCAAGATTTGAGGATCTAACACTCAATAATTGAAAGATAAACTCAAAAAGGTGAGAGAGAGAGAGAGAGAGAGAGAGAGAGAGAGAGAGAGAGAGAGAGAGAGAGAGAGAGAGAGAGAGAGTTGTATATATAAATATTTATGAATGGGAATAGGGAGAAGGGTAGAGGGTGAGGTTGAGAGATGGATGGATAGAAATCTCTAGAGATAGAGGACGATAGAAGGAGAGGCAAAGATTTAGGTAAGTAGATAGAGGTAGAGAGATAAAGATAAAGAGAGATGAAATGAGTATTAGTGAAAATTACCTACCTCGATATGGTAACCTTATATAAAGGGCGTGCCTGAATTTAATTACCTAATTTTATTTTTATTTGCCTTTAAATATCGTATAAAATCTATAAAAGTACCCTCCCTAGCCCTATGGCTCGCCAAATGTGCAAAATAGCTACCACTCTTGGTAATTGGCTCATAATTACTTGTGGTTTCACAGAAATTATTTTATTTATGTGTTAAGTTTTCTCCATTTAAACTTCCCATGGACTGAATTTATAGCTCTAAACAAAGTATCTAGAAATAACAAACATGTAGGTAATTGAGCTAAGATGTTGAACTATAATATATTTTGTTGTACTACTCTTATAAATGCTTTGTCACTAAAACCTTAGCATCCTTATTGATAATATCTATATAATTAAAATAACTAAATGATTATACTTAAATATGACAATCATCACATAAATCAATATAACATGAGCTAAATTGGTTTACCATGTCTAGCAATGATTAACAATTGAAAATTTTAAATTTAAAAATTCAAAATTGAATACTTTGAATCAATTGTATAAAATTTGCCTATTTCAATTTTATGCCCTTGAATTTGATTAAGGGTGATGAGAAATAGATATAGAAAATTTCAATTAAAATTAAAATTTTAATGATGAAATAAATAAGACTACAAGATATCATAGACCAATTTTACACGCAATTATATTACAATTAACTTATTGCACATAAGACACTCCAACCATGATATATATCCATTGTGAATTGGGACAAATTAAAAATAATAATTTATTTTACACTCAATGGGGATCACAATTTCCCACTTTATACTAAGTCACAGTGTCACTGCTCTCGAACAAAATTTATTTGACTATGATTGGAATATAGAGAGAAAATCTGTAAATTGCTGTGAACATGAGATATATGACACCATGTGGGAAGCTTCATAATTAGATTTTGAGTGAATGAATCTGTCAGGTTTTATTTTTCTTTAATACAAACTTTAAATGCATATGATGTCACTGTACAACTTATACAACTATCATATTTGAATTAAATGCATAAAAGTAATATTTTTGGAAATGTTAAAGTTTTTTGTGTATTATACTGATATAAAAAATATTTTTAAATCATTTAAAATAAAAAATAAAGATTAACTTTACATTTTTGTCAAAATAATTTAATTTTTTACAATGATTGGGTAAGCTAATTAAAAATTGAATGTAATGGATGCATAAGTATCCTCTGTCAGAACTAATTATATTTAAAAATTTACAAATTATTATTAATTTAATTAAATAGAAATGATATAATATATCAAATTGTTGAAATAATATTATGTTATTAATCATTAATTTTAATTATTGTTTAAATTGAATAAGGTTTATGATTATTGTTTGGATTCTATTTGGGCTAGGGTTAAGTATTAGGTTTAGGGTTATGATTATATTTTGAGTTAAGTATTAGGTTTAGGGTTATGATTATATTTTGAGTTTTTGTTGGGATGAACTATTTTATAACCTTAGTTTTAATTGTGAACATTAAATGCCTCCCCTTTTCTCCATGAGGGCTTGATCCACTTGAGTATGGAGCATGTCAAGGCTCTTCATATCGAGAGGACCCTTGGGGCCAAAACTAGCATCCACTTTAAGAAATATATTTGAGTCCATTATGGAAATACCTCTTGTGATGAGGAGGTGAACTCTAATGGTTACAAGGTCTTTCACATTTAAAGAAGAATAAGCTTCCCTCATTGTCCCTTCTTTTCTACAAGTGGTATCAAAGCATGGAGATCATGACATTGTTGGGTTTGTAGTGTCTATAGAAGCAGATCAAGAAAATACATTTTTTTTTCTACAGTTGAACAATTAAAATAGAAATTTTTGTTCATACCAGAGACTCCTACCTTCAAATAATAGTCATAAAGTTGAAGTTGTTAAGGACATTTGTTTCCTAAAGATTATATAGTTGTTGAAGATCAAGGGTATGAAGAGCTAGTTGTTGGAGAAAATTGGAGAAATACATAAGGAATATCCAAAAGAGGATAGTCACAGTCAGAGGATAAAAGGTCACAACCACAGTTGTTAAAGGAACCATTGCTTTATAGAAGACAACAACAAAGTAAAGTTCAAAAATTATTAATTTAGTGAAGAAGGACATGGATAGAGTCACAAGTCTCAATTTATTAGCTACACTAAAGAAAAAGGTGATTACCATTTTATTTATTTATAAAAAATTTGACTATGCATGAAGAAAATGATTTGAAGATCATAAGTGAGATACAAAAGTTGTAAGTCTAAAAATTGTTATGATTAAGAGGAAATCATTGTCTGTAGTATTTAGAAGGTTCCATAGTATGTATTTAGGTTGAGAGAGAGTCAAAATTGTGTGAAAGAGCAGTTTTAAAGTTTGTAGATCAAAGGTTGAGAGGAGGATGGATTTCTAAAATTGTGAAATGTTAAGTAGAGATATCAATGGATAAAGAATCAATATGATTGAATGACACAACATTCCATATTTGTGTGAGTCATGTGTGAGGCCACCATAGGTCATTGGGATCCCTGAGCTCATAAATAATGACTCTATGGGAGGTGCTATAAAAATATAAGTGTTTGGCACCTAAACTAATAATGGACTGGTATTCAAAATGGCGAGAGCTCATGGGTAGAGCATCCAAGCAACAATATGGGATTTCCTAGGTTTGATCCCTAGAAATTTGAAGGTTCAAGATGATAAATCATCAAGGAAAGAAGTGGAGAAACAAATTAGAATTGGTAGTTGTGATTAAGGGGGAGTGTTGGAGATTATAATCCCAACTACCCAGTTGTACAATCAATTTTATATCCTCCGTGCATTTAAACAAATCTTAGCACAAGTCAAGGAAGATTATGTCATGGATGTGAAAAGTTTTTAAATTAACTTTTCCAATTCCTCACTATCACATTAGCTTATTCTACACGCTTGTGGTTTTCCATGATAACATTATTTAATGTTTCTCTCTTTCTTAGGTTTTCTATATATTCATTGAATCTGCATTTTGCTTTCACGCTCCCAGCAACGAGTCAAACTCTGTATAATTGTTTATGAGATTGTAATGGTGGTTGAATGATGATTTGAAGCTCAATTAGCTGATCTAATGATTTATTTTGTTTAATTAATAGAAGACTTGTATTTTTTTTATTTTATTATATTCCCCTCTTTTCTACAATAAAAAATAATAAGGATATCTCTTGATATTTGTTACATACATTTTCAAAATATAGTTATACTAGTATCATTCAAAATGTTGTTATTTATCTATTTAATTGTGGGGTATGAGTTATAGTTTGAAATTTCTTTGGTTGAGAAATAAAGATTAAAGGGTATCATTTCATCAAAGTAATTTGAGGTATGATTAGGACCTAATCCCTTATGTTATTGGGGTCTTACTCTCAACAAGACTTGATCTTCACATATTATTTGAAACAGTCCAAAGACAATTCCATATTTATGTCAGACCCTTATTAAAATGCCATAGACTGGAATTTCTTTAGGTTAAGAGAAAAATATTAAGGGTTATCATACTATAAAATTCATAGAGCACATGATCTTGATCTCATCTTTTATGGTTTTAGGGTCTTGCATTCACTAAGAATTGGTTCTTATGAATTATTAAAAACTATTCAACTTATTGACAAAATTACCAAATTGAAATGAAACTTCATAAAAAAAATCCATCAAAGTCATATGGAGCATGATGTTGAAATTTTGCTGTCATCCATTATGATGTTGGAGTTTTTCATTCATCCAAACTTTATTTACATAGATTATTCAAAACTATTTAATATCACAAATAGATCAAAGACAATTACATATTTATACCAGAACCCTATAAGAATGTTATAGACAAAAATTTCTTCATCTATTAAGAAATAAGAATTAATAAATATCATACAATCTAAATTACACAATCCATGATTTTGATCTCATATTTTCTGATGTTGTTAGTCTTGAATTCACTAAGAATTAATCCTTATGAATTGTTAAAACGTATTTATTGAGTTTTAGTATCACTACAAATGTAATAGCACTCTCTATATTTTCTGTGTGTTTCAAATGCATCGATATTTCTTTCATTTATATTGAGGATGAAGCAAGGAGAGACATGTCCCTTCATGGGACATGTCTATTCTTTATTATATGAATAATATAATGATGATTGATTATGTAACTATGCCTTTAGAGAGACATGTCCTTTGAAGGACATGCTTCTTCCCATTAATTATAATTTAATCAATCTTATAATGTTTCATCAATCAATTATTAATTTAGAATAATATAATAGATTAATATTAAATATTAAATTTCATATGATTAATTTAATAATATAACATATATAATATATTATTATTAATCAATATATATTATATGTATTATAAATGATCATATGAGCGAAGCTACAAATATTAATACTCACTCTTAGCTAGGGAGGATGATCAACCATAATGTGTAGTGGTCTCCCGTGCCAATATTTATGACCCTCACCATAGCTACACAAAACATCAACACTCCCTCTTAAAGTTAGAGAAGAAAAAATCCATCAAGATGAAAATCTCAATAAGTGCATTAATTTTGAAAGAGAGGAGATACCACCTTACTGTGATATAAAGAGATATGGTATATGCAGGAATATCAAGTCACATGATATTCACCATAACTCAAAAAAATATCCTATAGGTAATGTGGACATGTACCAGCCTCAATAATACTTACCATAGGGGAACATTTATCATCTATCATGATTTGTATCAGCCATCACAAGATGTCTATCTCAATAGAAGGCCATGGTCTATTTAAGGAACTTAATCCACCATGCAAGATATCATCTATCATGATCTGCATCAGCCATCATGCCTCAATTTTCTCTACGTGGCAAGAGCCACGTATGTTCATGAACCTACATGGTTATAACTCTTTGTTATGTGTTATAACTCTAATGCTCCCTCTTAGCAAGGGAGGATATGCTTAATTACATAACTGGTGATCTGATTTTGAGCAACCTCAACATCATTGGGCATCACAAAATAGTGTTGAACAATTTTGAGATCAGATCGAACCATTTTGAATAATCAATTCATAATCAATCTCACACTAGCATTATTAAGATGCTTATCAACACATATGTCCTAGAAGGATGTTATTTATCTGATTCCTGACACATTTCAGGACAATAACTGAGTATAGAATATTAGATAACAATCTTGATCTCAAAGATAACATAGTATCATGATCTTTGGCTCATTTTGGGACTAATGTAGTCTATCATGATTCACTTATTTTCATGATTTCTGGCATAGTCCGAGAAAACAAGTTAATGTATTCTATCATGACGATCGATCAAGAACTCTTGAAATTAACAACACAAGTAGCATCATGATTTATGGCTCACTCTAGGAAAACAAGTTAATGAAGTCAATCATGATGCTTTTTTATCATTAAGCTTCAATCCAAATGAAGCTACTTCCTTAACACTCCCTCTTAGCAAAAGAGGATTGAATAATATCTTTGGAGTATAAGTGTACTTATAGCAACTTTGAAATGCTCAAAAGTAGAGTACATTACAACTCAGAGATATATGAGTTATCTGACCTCCAGCACTCTGGAAAAATAACTAAATGAATTCTATCAGATAAAAACCTTGATCTTCCGGATAACAATGAATTCTCCAAGATTGTAGGTGGCACAAGCTTAAACACATAGTTCATCTTGATGCATAAGTTATCATGAAATCTGACACATTTTGGGACAATAATTTAATGAAGTTGGCCATGATAACAGATCAAGAATAACTATCTCATTATCATGATATCTGACACAATCCGGGACAACCACTTACTAAAGTCAATCATGATATGAGTTTTATCACAATCCCTGACTCAATTCGGAACTAGATTTAGTGATAACCACAATAAATTCAGTATCAAGATATCCGCACATTCTGGGACAACAACTTAATGTAGTCAATCTTGATACATTCATTATCATGAATTTTGGCATATTCCAAGACAACTAGCTAGAGTAGTCTATCATGATAATAGGTCAAGCTATTGGTAAAGTCCTTACCTCATAATAGAAACCTTACACACATATGAAATATCGTCACCTTTCATAACAAATAAATACAATTTTACCATAATTTTCACATTTAAATATTCATTAATATATATTAAATTCAATCTCAAGAAATAAAATTACATCTTATTCATACCATGTTTACCTCTGAAGTGTCAGACTCCCTCTAAATTTGATATCAATCTTCTCTTCCCGCAAGAGTATATCAGAAAAGATCGAGGCAAACAAATCTTATAGTACATATAGAAATACAAATAAGAGAGACTACAATGAGTAGATAAATGTAATTTTCAAGGATAATAAATACTTATCTCCGCATCAACATCCTTGATACAAATTTCTTTAATGAGGGTCCATATGCAACAAAACAGAAAACATCTACAAATAAGCATTTGTCAGCAATATTACTCCAATCAAACTTATTTGATAACCATAATACAATAGCCTCTATATTTTAGGATGAATTTGTATCTTATAGTGAACTCTCTCAATTCCTTATCGATTTCCATTCACATTTTTCTTTATCTTGTATGTAGATAATTGTTGGTTGTCCTCTCTTATTGCATTCTTACAGAGGGATCCAGATAATATGGTTTGGAGTAATCTCTTATGTTGTGATGTAGAAAACAAATATTTGATTTCTCTTCCTTCTTGAATTTCTTGGTTGACCGATCGCAATAGTATAATCCTCTTTAGACAAGAAATGATATGTTCAGCTAGCTCCCGATTACAAAACTATATCTATCCACACTTGATTTCTCTTAGTTGAACAATTCATCTTGATGGGGTCATTGATGAATTGTTTACAAGTTCATGCCAAAATTGTACAGAGTTGCACCACTTGAGCACAATACCCCATCTAACTTCTACCAGTTCTAACAAACCATGATAAAGTTATATTTTTATATGTATTCGATCTAGGTTGTGTGATATGTGCTCTTGCAATCCTGTCTATGAGTTTTATGGGTTTGATCTTCTAGCTTTGACCATATTTGTGTTGGAAATACAATAATGGGAAAGCAAGATACTGAGAGGGGGGGTGATTCAGATCTTCAAATTTAAACACTTGAAACAAACTGATCCACATTCATACATATATGAATCTAATGTAATATCAAATAGCATTCACACAATGAAGTAAATAACCCATAACACAAGAACTTGGTAACCCAGAAACCCAAATAGGTAAAACTAGGGTGGGGATGACACCCACAAAATTCTTCACTACTACAACAATAAAGTGTGCCAGTTAGGGCTACAAAAGATGATTACAAAATGCAATCTACCCGGTTAAAGGTCTGCCCTGTTAAGAGCTAAAGATCATTACAATCTACCCTATGAAAGGATTTCAACTTACAATAAAGTAAGCACTCTGTTAGGAGATTTAGAAAGGTCTGCTAGAACCACTATGTTAAGAGATTTTCACTTGATACAATGATTAGAATGTTTCAAGTAATGATCCTTCATTATGCACTCAGATGCTGATTGAATTCTCCCTTCAAAACTCCATTAACACACAGTTTGCTGTAGGATCTTCTCAATTCACTATCACCTACTTCACCAATTTTAACCATGTAACAAGATCTTACATCGTGGATCATGAGTACCTTTGGTGGAATGGATGAGAGAGCTCCAGTCAGATCACTCTGAATTGCACTTTCAGGAATGGCTCAAAAGTTGAGAGGTGCACATTCATCATTCTGTACTAACTGAATTTTCTCTTATTCTCCCTCCATACTTTTGACTGGTGTGGAAGAGCTTGCAACCATAATCTTGAAATTAGGGTTCAAAAAATGAAGAACAGAGTACCTTAGAAAGTAGCACTTCATCTACTCACCTTAGGATTGCCGATGGCACGCTGACAAAATCTTTGATGCTAATTTTGTTAAGATCAATTCTGCAACTTCTTTAATCACTCTGTAAATAGTAAAAATCACAAGGTAAAAATGAATAATAAACTGTTCATCCTTTATAGATTTTGAAAGGTCAAGGTAGGTAAACAATAAATGTTCTACCCGTTGAGTTAGTGTAAGCCAGCTGTCCTCGGCTTTCTAACACAACTTGCATCCCACTCAGCTCACTAAACTTGGCCATCACAAAACTTAATCGGCCAAAAAACTTGGCACACACTAAAGAACTCGGCCTTAGTGTCCATGACTGATGCTCGACACCTATAGTGCAATTAGCTCTTCTCGACATTTGTCTTCAAAATGTGTCCTGGTGCACCTTATCATATGCAAATATGGACTTTGGCATATTTCATGTTAGGAACTAATGTAAGATAAGAATTTTAGATGCAGTTCCTTACATACCTCTTTTGCTTAGTTGGAGATGATGTGATTGCCTGATCCATTGGATTGGGTGACCTCAGCTGTACTCGCTTCACTGCTGCATGGTTCAGATTTCTTAACCCATGTCTAGTGTTAGAATGAATTTAGAATAACTAAGAGGGGAGGGGTGAATTAGTTATCCTTAGGTTTAGATGTAGCAATTAAAACTTTTTGTACTTCAGATCTACTTGATAGTAGTAGCATAAATCAACAACTTTAATCATGCAAATTACTATCAATTGAAATTATCTTGTAGTATCATAACAGTAAAGAAAAACATAAGCATTCACACAAGTTGACACAAGTATTTAATGTGGAAACCCAATATGGGAAAAACCACCAGTAACATGCTACCAAGTTTTCACTCTTCTGAAGTGATGCCCTGTGAGGAGCCAACCCT
>MU228076.1:108400-130308 GCA_018584345.1 Thuja plicata
CACATCCAGGAAGGAGTCTACTACTTATATATAAAATATTATAAAAAAATATTATCATTTGATTATGATTAAGGTGGTCAGACATACACCTACTTCTTATTTTTTTCCTAAAATTTTTGTACTGCTGAATTGAAATCTATACTTTTCACCAATCATATTAAGTTTTTTTCAAAAATGGCCTCGTATTTTAGAAACTAAATTCAATTTCCTATAGATTCTATTTTTACAACTTTTTGATATTAAGTTGATAGCTAGTTCAAATTTTCACGTCAAGTTGACTAACCCTGATTTTGCTGATTTTTCATTGCCACTTAAGGGCATAGTTTGGCCCCCCATGATCTTGCACATACCTAGAAAGGTCTGCTAGAACCACTCTGTTAAGATATTTTCACCTAATACAATGATTAGAATGTGTCAAGTAATGATCCTTCATTATGCACTCAAATACTGATGACTGATGTCCTCTTTCCAGTACCTTCTGTGATCTCACAATCTGATATGTCTTTACTCTACTGTTCACTGTGTTGTCACTCTGCTTTATCTATGCTTCTTAAAAAAATAACCCTTTGTGCATTTCACTTGAAAATGCAGTCACCACTTTTCTCCACACTCTTACAAAACAGGGTTTAGAAGCAATCTTATATATCTATTCAAGTCTGGTAGCAAGATCTATATCAATGATCAAGATCTAATACTTATGTCTTCAAGGCATTACAATTAAGTATTACAATAGGTCATGCATAGGATAAAACAATTAAATGCATAACTAACTCTGTAAGAAAATATTAAATGCGTACATAAGTTGGCCCAAAAATCTTATACAAGTTGGCCTGAACATTTATCCTCGAAGTTTGAAGCATTCCAGACATGTATACAAAAACTGTTCTGCTCGGCACTTAAAATCTCTGTCGCTCGACACTATGTATCCTGCTCGGCTTGGCATGATACAACTCGGCAACCTGAATACTGCTCGGCAATGTTGCTCGGCCTTGGATAGTTTTAGCTCGGCCACAGTGATAGCCAACTAAAACTGCCTAAGTGAATGACTAAGTATTGGTCACTAATCATCAATAGAACTTAATGATTAACAATTTGTCAATGTGTCACAAAACCAATGCATTCTATCTCCTTTCCATGTCCATGTCTTTATCCATCTCTCTATGCATGAGATGTATTATGGAGCTTGCATAGAGACATCAACATGTTCAATGCTCAGAATGATATCCACAACAATATGTAGTTATTAAATACTTAATATTGTATGCATAATTCGATATCACCGAATAAATTTTAATTCAATCTTTGTGAATAATGCTATATTATTATGTGTGTGCTGGGAGAATATGTGATTGCCGAAAAAGGATTTTGAATTAGCGAGTATAATTTCTCATTCATGGTTATGTCTTGAACCATAATATCTATAAACCATATATATAGATGTGATCTCTAATCTTCTTGGGTCATCCCAATTTGTCGTCTGAAGCCTATTTCCATTTCTTAACGCACTCAACATGAATTCTTTGATAATATATGTATGAAATACATGCCTTTCAATGTTTATTGTTTTTATTAATAATCAAGGATCAAATGCTATGTAATTTCCATTGCCCAGTGCTGATGATTGCCAATTTGTTTGCTATTGTCCACTGTGGCTCTCTTGTTCACTGCGTCTCTATATATAGAGTATATAATACTTCACCATCGAAGATGCGATGATGGACTCTAGCGTTTCCATCAAATACTCATCATTATCAATATATGCAACGATGGTTCGATGTCATAAATATCTCATTATTGCCAATAATCCTTACAATGAAATCTCACTATCTTTCTATGCCTGTCCGTAATGATCCAAAATCGCTTACTATATTATCATGATGGAAATATCTTATTTATCTTTGCTAATAATCTAACTGACTGAATAATCTCTATATATGGTGTCGTCATGAGATAGTCGAATCACCAAGTTTCTAAGTGAGTTTCTGGGATATAAACTTCTATGAATATATTTGTTCTATACTTCCATATTTGTATACCTCTATGCATGATTTCCACAATATGTAATCGATCCTCTGGATTAATACTCTTCAATATATATATATATATATATATATGATAATTGGCACATATCCTAGGAATATAGTCGATGCCCATATGCAATCTTAAGTGCTATCGGTCTGGATTAAACATCATTGAATTTCCCGATAGGTGAATGATATCTTCTAATGTTCTAAGTTGTCATAGGGTATAAAGATTGGTATTCCTTCTCATAGTTGTGGATCGATGGGACTGCTTCTGCTTGTCCTATTGCTATTGTCATTGATGGTGCTGCTCCAGCTCTTCTCGCTAGGTTGTCGAGAGACACCCATTGTAGAAGTACCCAAACATATCAATGCAAGACTATCCCTATAGTCTAACGTGGGTTGTTCAAGCTTCTCGCTAACAACATAGTTGATATTCCTTGCTGAATTGATTTGAATATTTTTTTGATACTTTCATACATTTGTAGGATGACTCTGATACCATGTTGAGTTTTAGGATCATTGCAAATGTAATAGCACTCTCTATATTTTCTGTGTTTCAAATGCAGCGATCTTTCTTGCATTTATATTAAGGATGACGCAAAGAGAGACATGTACCTTCATGGGACATGTCTATTCATTGTTATGTGATTAATATAATGATGATTGATTATGTAACTATGCCTTTAGAGAGACATGTCCTTTAAAGGACACGACTCTTCCCATTAATTATAATTTAATCAAGCTTATAATGTTTCATCAATCAATTATTTATTTAGAATAATATAATAGATTAATATTAAATATTAAATTTTATATGATTAATAATAATATAACATATATAATATATTATTATTAATCAACATATATTATATGTATTCTAAATGATCATATGACTGAAACTACAAACATTAACAATATTTATCTTAGGCCCCGTTTGTTTGGGGAATTGGAATTTGACTCAAAACCTGGTTATCACAAAATCAGGTTTTGAAATTCCAGTTTTGCATCTTCCTGTTTTGAAAATCACGGACCCGACAGCGAAATTAAACTGGGTTCATAATTTCCTAAAACCAGGATTTCATTTTGAATTCCACCTATTCGCCCGGAAGATGGTGCCGCCCATTTTAGGGCCTAAACCGGGTTTTGAAGGCTAAACCGAGTTTGCAACATAGAGTCCCAAACGGTGGATTTCAGAAAAAAGCGGAAGTCCCGCACCCAATTCCTGTCAAATTTCTGCAAACAAACGGGGCCTTATTGACAATTCACAAAACTAAGATAAAACTACACTACTAGAAGCTCATAGAATAAAACAAATATAAAAGAAATTTTTTTTTTTGTGGAAGAAGGATTTCCAATAAACTCCAGAAAAACCGTGAACACATCAAGCAGAAGCCGCTACTGGTCTGACACAAAGGTTGCATACACCTCCTACAAAACAAAGGATGGATATCCAAAAAGCATTGCCCAAATGGCTTTGAGAAATAGCTTTTGTTTTTTTACAAAAGACATTAAACCCATTATTCGATCTGTTCGGCTAGTACTTCTGCAGAGTTCCTGAAGTGGCGCATCCCGCTTGTGAGTGTTGATGATGTGAACAGTTGGGTACTTCTGCACAGTTTCTGAAGTGGTGCATCCTGCTAGAAAGTTGAGGAGAAGAAAAATTTCAAACCAGCGATTTAAATAGGTTTAGAATTTTTTGGAAAGGTCGGTGTGATCTCATTCGAGCCTTGTATCATGAAATTGTGTCTGGTGCCTCACAGTGTACTTAACTGCAAAATTATGAGCTTGCTTGCACAGGGTTGTACATACAAATCTAACCTCACCTACTTAAGATTTGATCAAAAATATTATTGGCTTCATAGGACGATTCTAGTGCTTCATATTTATCATGCAATTCTGTTTGTACCATGATAATTTGATACATCCTCATTTGTAATGCAATCATGCAACAATAGAATCTCTTATGAATCTCAAATTTGATATTATATTTAAGAGTTAAATATTAAATTAGTAAAAATATTTTTAACTTATTATTTTAAAATATTTAAATATATTTATTTATGGTTTTTTTATTCTTATATTAAGAATTATTTTAATTTATTATTTATGTTAATAAAATCAAGTAGATTTTCAAAATCTACGAGATTTCAACATTCTCTCTTTATGTTGTCTATCATTCATCCTGATGATGGATCACATAGTATAATCCAAAACTTTGATGCAAAAAATAATCACACAATCCAGAAGCAACAACAAATCATTTATATTAATGTTAAATTAGAAAGATATGAAAATTGATTTTTCAATATTATACTTATTAAATCTAATATTTGTTATTTTACATTCAATTTATTTCTACTATAATCAATATTTATTTTCACTTGAAATAAGGTGATATGGTATTTTTTATAATGATAATATCGACATTTATTTCAAATAAATAGATATGCATATCTTTACTCCTCTATAGTGTGCATAAAGAAAAGAGGGAATAAAATGTAAGGGATTATCCATCTCTCCTTAATGCACAATTGGAGGGAAGATGACCCAGGAGGCTCAAGTAGGACTTCAACACTAAGAGTGCAATCATCTTTCACGATTATGATGAAGATGAGATGGATTGGAGGAAAATGATATAACATCGTGCAAAAGAGGAGGCTAAATAAGAAAAAATGATAAGATTCAAAAATAGCCAGACAGTTGCAATGTATTAAAATATAAATGAAAAAGTTGTACCAACCCGCTGATTAAATTTGAAGTAAAATTGCAGGGTACTAATGAAATTTAACATTCTTTTGCTATATCATATGATAACTTATGTATATCAAAATTATATCAATATAAATTTTCATCATCACCCAAAGGTAGAAAAACTACCAGCACAATGGAAAAGAGAATGTAAGAGATAGGAAGAAGAGTGTATTTGGGCCAACATTACAAAGACCAAAGAGAATGGTAGCTACTTGATGCAACCAAATTTTGCTAGTAACAGAGATCATAAGAGGATGAAAAAGCACAATAATATTTTAGAATTCTAATTCTTCTTCATTACTCTCTAACCACTCTTCTGCTACAATGAGAGAAAATGTCAATCTAACTACAATCCAAACATTACCTTTTTTGGTAGATTTTCACAAAATCTACTATTTGCCAATTTTTGTAATTTCTAAAACTATTCCAAAAGCTATTAAAATCTCAACTTATTTAGAGCTAGTTCGAGTGAAATCATCCATTAACTCAATAGACAACTATATGCATACAAAAAACTACTGAAAAACAAAAAACTAGAAAATCTCAAAAAAGTCGTAAAACTTAATTTTGAGGCCTTATATGGTGGAATTTAACCCTAGAAACATGTTGAGATTTGGTCCAATCAAATAGATTATATTAGCATATTTTAGAACTCTTAAAGATTCATTTGCCTAAAAAATTAGCCAAAACAAATAAACAAGTCAAAATATATGACCATTGAAAATCCCTGCATCACTACTGCTTTGTGTCATCCCCAATCAGACAACACAAAGACACATTTAGGAATAATAGCACATGAATGGCGTAAAATATTTATAAAATATAGAATAAATAAGATACAAATAGAGGAATTTCATGACATGTCAATTCCTTTGTCACCTTGTGTCAGTGGAGCAACAATGGTTGTTTAAACAAATCTAAACAAAACACATATAACAAGTAGCACATCATGGGACAAGCACATTATAATAGGAAAAAAAATATTCCACTATACAGGATGAGCTAGTCAACTATATCACCTACCTGCCACCTTAGTCAAGTATGAAACTCATCCCCCCAATAGTAGTCATTAGAAAATTGGGCAGCAGAAGATGTGCGCAATAGATCTTGAAAATCATGTAAATATGACCTTCTTTGTACTTTATACTAGAACCAGACTGAGATGGATTTTCTTCACTCATTTTATCAAACTCTATACAACTTAAAAAATAGGGCAAAAATTTTAACACTAGACTTGATATAGAAAATACCCGTAAGTCACAATCCCACTTACATTTTTTAAAGAATAGATAAAATCTAACTTACTACTTTATGAATGCATTTCTTAGATAGCTTTGACCATCTCTGTGAATTAAATTTTCTATAACTATTTCTTTGGTCTAATGCAATGATTTCAAAAGATTACAATGATGGCCAAATCCTCATATTTATTTCCACAATCTTACCAAAAATTGCACCATATTTTTGTTAGGATAAACCATTGGATATCTCAGCAAAGACATTACTGGATGTTGGGGAAGTTTCTCTCTCACCCTTCCCATCTAACAAAGGAGTTCCTTCTTTGAAAACTGCAGGTATAAGTCCTTATTTCTCTATTTTGGATCGAGGATTTCCAAATCTAGCAGTTGCAAGTGATGATGATTCTTTGAATGAGGAAGAAATTGTTGGAGAAATCCTATCAACAATCGTGTATGAAGATTCCAGAGAAAAAAATCTAAGTGTTGATCTGATTGATACACTTGGCTTGGATGAAATGTTTTCTGAAGTAGTAGCAGCAAAATATGATGAAACCTACCCATTTCATGTTGATCCTATGCTAGATGAAGCATTTTCTCATGCTAAGTATGTTGCAAATGTTGAAATTTTTTCCAAAATCTGGGTGTTTACGGATGCTAATCATATAGGTGATATGGGTTTCTCTGTGAAGATCTTTGAGCCTGATTTTTTTCAACCACCAATTGAAGATGGTCTTGAAAATTCTGTGCTGGGGACTCAACAAAAGGTGGAGGTCTATGATGAGATATGGTTACATGGAGCTGAGCATTGGTTCAGAAGGCTCTTCCACACACTTCGTTCAGCTTGCAGGAATAAGGAGGTCACCATATGTGGGCTACGCCAAGCTATCTCATTCAGGATTTTCCTATTTTTCTGGAAGGGATCTTTCTTCTCACAGCCAGTGAATGGCTTCGTGTAAGTTTTCCTCAGCTCTGATTCTATGGTGAGTTCTTTTCACCTATATATACTTGTAAATAGCTTGCTGCTCTCTGATTTTTTGGTTGTGGTTAGTTTAGGTGTTTTGGCTTGTTTTTGGTTTGTTTAGTTTCGGGGTATTGTTTTGGTAGTCTACCTATTCCCTCTCCGCTCCGTGTGCTAGCAGCTTCCTATTTTCTGTGCTTTGAATCTATTTTCCCTAATGGCTAGGCATTGGTCTTATACCAAAGATCACTGAATTCTCTATGTCCCTTACGACCCATGTCCCTAGTCAGAGCCAGTTGTTGGCTTGCCTTATGCACCCAAGTTTTAAAATTTTAAAACCCAGCATCACTGAGAAATTTCTCAAAATTTTCCCACCCTTTATAATGGTTTTTGTAAATAATGTTTCAGTGAAGTTATGCTTTGTAAAGGGTAGTGTTGCATGAAGTTATTCAACTTGAACCAAACTGTGAAGTTCAAATTTCAAAAGTTCAAGTTTACCAGTTCGGAAGTGCAGATCCAAGTTGATGGTTCAAGATGCAATGTGCACTGTCAAATCTTGAACCTTGAACTTGCAGTTCAAATTTCAAGGTTCAATATTTCAAAAGGCACCGTGCAAGTTCAAAGTTCAAGGTTCAATATTTCAAAAGGCAATGAGAAAGTTTAGGTTTGCAGATCCAATAGACTACCATTCCAGAAGTTTAGTTTGGCAGCTTGAAAATTCTTCTTTGGCACTTTCATGACATGTGGCATCAACTATGAGGCCATTAATAATAAAATGGAAATCTATTTCATATCATGTTCTATTCTTGAAATACTAATACGCAATTGTCAAATTCCTTTGCAAACCTGAATTTGCTGATGACAGAAAAATAGTCATGTTACGGGTGCATAACTTTCAACTCCACCATTGGACCGGGTCAAATTTCAGATATGTGTTAGAAAACCTATTTTTCTATATACTCACTAGAGGGATTTCCAAAATTATATTTGGTTGGAAAGAAATAAATAGCATAATGAAGGTCTATAAAAATAGACAGATTTCCAGATTTTCTGACGACAGACAATTTAGTCTTAGTGCGGGGGCCATATCTTTTCGGTCCACCGTTGGATTTGTCTCATTTGTAGATATGTTGTTAGAAATCAAGTTGTTAGGGTTTTTTCTTGCAGGACCTTTAAATATGCTTGAATACTTATATAACTCTATGACTCCCAATGCCTTTGGTACTCTGACTCAAGGAAGAGAAAAACACTAATCAATGAGGTATTTTGTTAACACTGGGGATACCTATTATCACCTCCTTCTTTTTTGAGATCCACTGACTCAGGTAGGTCTTACATATGACTGATTACTGACTTGACAGTATCTTTAGAGTGGATTTTACTTATGTGTTGAATGCTCTATTTTTATCTGGACATGTATATAACAATGCAGATAACTATGACTATTTTGAGAAAGAGCTTGACAATCCATATCAATATCTTAGTGATAGAAGATAGCAGCATAATAGGGAATTTCATCCTTCTTTCCTTTTATGATTCTTGTGAATCTAGGAGGAATAACCTATTGATTTATTCTTTAATAAATCAAAAAACTTCAACTGTAATCACATATGAGTACAATTAATTTTACACAAATATTCTGAAAGTAATTGGCTTAAATGATATTGAATATTTGGATGATGATAGATTGCCAAACCAATTCCTAGACCAGTGCCAATCCTTGGGCTTATAGAGTTAATAAATGAAAATCCACAAAAAAACAAAACAAAATACTGTAAGCTGCCTTACAACCTACATGCAACTTGGATAAAATGCCTTACAAACTACCCTGTCACCTCTAAAATATTGTATCAAATCCTTAAATATTGTTATGCTCCCTGAAACTACTCACAAAAATTAGTTCTTTCCTTGAAATAAACTTGCAAGCAATTAGATAGTTACCTTGTAACCAATATGCTTAAAAATGCCTTACAGATTTAAACATAAAAGAGCATACACAACAAAATAAAGAGACAACAATAAGATAGAGTAAAGTTGCACTACATTTTATTCAAATGTTTCTGCTTCAATAAATAAAAATCTTAAAAGCTTGAAGACACAGACACAAATCTAGAAAGTCTATTTTTCAATATATTTCATCCTACTTACAATTACAAATTTGATCTATTTATAGGTCCTTAACCATCATGGAATCCTTAACATTAGGATGCAACAAGCTTCAAATGGTTTAAGGAACCTAACCCTAAAATTACAAAAAAGACAAAGATAGAGAATGTAGAAGTGGTGGAGAGACAAAAATAGGGGATGAAATCAATATTCTTTGTCTTTATCTGGAATCTGGCGCCTTTGTCTGACAGTGTTCAGGATAGCATCTGATATTCATTCTGAGACTAAGTGACTGCCATTATAGGCTAACTTACACCTGCCTTTAGTAATAACTAACCTCCCTGTGCTCAATGGCCAGGTGCCAAGTGTTCCCCTTTATTCTTCATCTAGGACTTCCTCCTCTACAACCATAGGCTTCTTTTTCTTTGGCTTGGTCATCAAGTCCCATGCTGTCACTTCATCTTCTTTAGGCCATTTAAAACTCTGTGTGCTCTATAGTTGCACCTTCTATCTTTCCCATCTGACATCTGTAATGCCTTTAACATCCATTAAGAACTTGTTCATGTCAGTTTATGCTTTGAAGGCTTCATCTAAAATCTTATTAAAACCTTCCAAATCTAAATCAGATCCTGAAATAAATGCCTCATTGCTTGGCATTCTGCTATCAAATTCACTCCTCCAAGCCTCCAAGGCCTTAACTAGATCATCTTCTCCTTTCAATGGAGGAACAAATCTTTTAAACTCTAGAGAAAATAGGCTTAACTTAGCCTCTATCTGATTTAGCTTACCCTTAAAGAAAGATAAGGTTATATTAACCTTTTTAATCTCATACTCTACCTCTATTACAATCTCAGGTAAATCTGATCTATGTGGTTGCAAAGAGCCAAGCTTTTCAAATGTTTGGACCCTAGGAGACCAAGTAACAAAATAAGGGCTCAAAATAGCAATATACCCTATCACTTCTGTATGCAAGGTGGGAAATTTATTGTAAGCATTTAGGATGACACCTGTTTTGTCTTTGAGTATGTCTTTCCTGTGTTGAAGAATGCATCTGAGTGCATTTAGGGCAACCTCATTTTTCTTTTTTCCCATGTCCTCTGTCTCAGCTACTTCCTCTGATTCTACTTTCTCCTCTATCTGTAAAGGCTATTTTGAAGGCACATAAACTACCTCAGGTTTCTCTTGTAGTTGCTTCAATAACTCAGCAATTATCTTATCTTGCTGATGTATCTTTATGTGGAATGATTCAGTATCTTTTTCTAGGGCACTAGTTTCTTCAATCAAAATGCCACACTTCTCAGACAATTGTTTTGTCTTGTCTTCATTCAAGTGTGCAAAATGAGTCATCATCTGAGAAATATCAATATCTCTAGTGTTCTGTATAGTCCAGACCATTTGGTTCCCCACCATGCTCTCCTAAATGTTTACTAGTTGAGGCTTCTGGTCCTTGGGACATAAGCTCTACATGGTAAAGGCTTGTGATTTTTGACTATATCCAAATCCCTTGATCATGTCGCCCATCTGAATCTCACTTGCCAACTTGAGGCCTGGTTGCTTCCTAATCTGATCAATAATGAAGGCTGAGGCTAAGTCCCAGCCCTCAGCAAGCAAAATGCCACTATTCAAAACCATTTTTCTTGCCTCATCAAGAGAGACATCCTCACTATTAGGGTCATAGGCTTGTAGAGCTAGTAAAGCCTCATTTGTGACTGTTTCCTCTCCATCTGACTTCAATTGTTCCCTAATTTTTTTCTTCCTTATGCCACCTCAAAAAGTCTTTAAACTCCTCAGTCTTGACAAAGTTTTCATCACTTAGAAACTGCTGCTGATGCAATATCCTCTCATCAATGCATGCCTTAAGAGGCAATTCTATGTTTTCTTCCTCATCCTATTGTTTTCTCTTCCCCTATTTGATTATTTTCCTCAGATTATGATCATACAATCTGTGACTAGGAATGAGGGTACTTGTTCTATCTCCTTTCTTCTCTTTCCTAACAGAGGAGGTCTGACCAGGGTCAACTTTTTGCCTTTTTGTAGCAGGCTCCTCTACATCATCTGTCTATGACACTTCAGTTAGGTCTATGATATGGCCTTGTTCCTCCTGTACCTGTGCTGCCTCTGCAACATTCTATTGGGGTTGGTCATATTTAGGTGGACGGGCATAATCCCCATCACTATCACTCTCATATTCAAATTCTAAATATTCAGGCCCCTTTCCTCCTTTCTTTGCATCTAAAACATTATCCAACTGCTCATAGAGTACATAAAAATTATCAATCATGGCTTTGATCTTGTCAAAATAAGGTAAGTCAGGGTAAAACCCTCCAAATGACAATCCATTTCTCCTTATTTGCTTCTCTAAATTCAGTAATTCTTGAATTCTTTCTCTTCTTGTCCTTATCTCATCTTCATCAAGGAGATTTCTTGTGGCATCCTCCTCCACACAAAAACCATGAACATTTGTATTGGGGATGGTAGGAGTCAGAAGTTTCCTAGCTCCTGCAATGAATCCCTCTGGGTCAATGTACCGATATAATGCTGCCCTCATCTTGCAGCTTTCCAGCCATGTGCTCACCAAATCAATAGCACCCTTACCAATAGTAAAGTTAAAGAGTTTAAATTTCCTAGGGATTAATGTCCCCTTTCTATGTGGTGCAAAATGTTCATTGTCTGTTAACAATAGCTGCCAGATGAACTCCATGGCAGCAACTCTGGATGACACATGATAGGGTAGGACATGAGGTGGATGTGTGCATCCATATACCCTAATCATAGTAAAATTTTCTTCCAAAAAAAATTCTCCCCAGTTGTGATCACCCTCCCATTTGTCCACATACTCACAAGGTCCCAACAACTGCAACACCTTTACTGGGAGTCTGGTTTTGCTGATACCCATGCTCTGCATTAATGGATATACAATCCAATTTTCAAATCCAGAAAATTCACAGTCCTTGGATGTATAATTCCATATCCTAACCCAAAACTGAATAGGATTACGTTGGTCCTATAAATTCCTCTGAGGATTCAAGTTGTTCACATTCATAATCCCATAGTTAAAATGCAATAACAAATGCATTAGGATTGAATAATGGAAGAAACTAGGTTCCTTGTCCTTGGGATCCTTCATCTTCTTCTGCATAGCTACAAATCCCTCATGCATTTTGTCAATAATGTACTATATGTAATCATAACTGGCGCGAGAATGCACATCTTGTTTGTCTAGTACCATCATAAAAATTCCAGCATTTATTTTCTCTGCTCCTCCATCTATCCCTAACACTCTACATAAAGCATAGGCAATATACTTAATATAGAAATGTAATTCTTTAAAACAGTAGGGTGCAGTCCTAGGTATAGGATTAAGATGGTTCCTAACCTCCTTAAGCATATGCTTCTGTAATTGAATCCTAGCAACACTAGGTTTTAACCAATATCTCTCTTCTTTCTTAGTAATATTTATCTTGGCAGACATGGTACTATATAAGCCAAAGGATTGCATGAATGAATTCCTATTCAAAATCAATAGGGTAGTACCATCATTTTTCTTAATTGTCCTAGACAGAGCATCATAGTGGCTAGCAAGACCTAGAAACAAGTCTACATCTATATAGACATCAGGGACAATTAACATAGCAAGACCACCAGTCAAAGGGTTTGACACTGGGATGGCCTTATCAGAATTATTATAAAAATAATTGTATAGAGAAAAACTCATGGATCCTGGAGTGCGAGCATCTCTGATTTCACAGTAGTCATCTGCTAGCAAATTTGCATTTGCCCTCTTGTTCTGTGTGGACCCTAGAAACAGCTTCAAGAATTCATTAGAGAAATTCCTCTTCCCTTTAGCATCATCATCTACTTCATCACTCCTTCCGCTGGTAGAAGCCACACTGACTGCTTTGCTCATCTTTCTCTGTTTCAACCTTCTCTTTTACCAATATTGAAACAAATCTCCTTCCATAACTCACTGCTCTTCTTTGTGTACTGTTAACAATTCAAAAAGCTTGAAAAATAGAGAATTACCTTGCAAATGATCAATTTCAGCCTTCTGAACACAAAAGGCCTAGCAATTCTTCACTCTATAATTCTGGATGCATGATAAGTAAAAATGAACCTGCGATCAACTATTTATGGTAACTCTCCCAAGTACATAGCTCATCATGAGAAAGACAATCGATTTTTATTTCAAGTTAACATGCTGTGGAATTAATTGAAATCCTAGCCGTAGTTCATGAATGTGATAGGAAATCAAAATCATATGAGTGCATTTTTCAGAAAAACCCTTATAAAATTTTAATAGGATGACATGTCTCCATATGATTGGTTCTCTAATAGACATCTTAGCTACCCTTTTCATATAGTAATTAATTTTCTAGATTTTCATTGGACACTGAATCTTCCACGTTGTCATGTTAGCAACTATCGCCTTTTATGATTTTTCATATTCAGTGACCATGCGACTTTGTAGTATCTCCTTGTCACTGATCAAATTTCTTAACCCTCAATTCTCCTGGAGATCTAGCGACTGTGTGATTTTCTTTACTTAGCTAACCACAGTTAACTTCTGGCGATCACGCGACTGAATGAATCAAAGTCACTAGATGAAATGCTTAACCCAAAATTTATTCAGAGTCCCTGTGACTTAAAGGGTACCTTTACTCTTAACTGTTATCACTAAGTCGCTGAGTGTTTTTTTTGTTTACAAGACCATGCGACTAACCTTTACCCTTTAATTTTAATTCAAAGACTATGTGACTAAAGCTTATCTCATTGTCGTGAGCACTTTTTACTATCATGCAAATTTGATGGAGACTTAGCGACAATCATTGATCTTATTCCATTCTGCATCTGACGGCTCCGCTAAGTCGCTGAATATATTTTAAAAGCCTTAAATCATTCAGAGACTACGTGACAATACATAACTTTATACCTTTTAGTCTCTTAATCGCCAAATGACTTTTTCCTTTTGGAAGACCACGCAACTAGCCTTTATTTTGCTCATTGTGGACATGTGTCTCTTTTAACTGTTTGTCATCGAATTGCTGATTAAAAACTAACTTAGCATTTTAAACCAGCGACTACCCGACCCACATACACTTTAATCACCTTGCGGTTTGTCACGAAGTCTTGACATCTTTTACTTAACTATCATTTTACTTGGAGACTATGCGACATAAATATTTAACATGTCACTTAACTACGTTCTGACTTGGAGACTCTGCGAATGAAGTAATCGCTAAGTCTCATGAAAATTCACTAACTGCATGATACTTTGCATGACACTGCTACTTAACTGCTTGCTTAGATGTTGCCTGATGACGTATTTCTGCATTGGGAGACATCGCAACTGAAGGGTTTTTCCAAGTCTCATAACAAATAAGGAATATTCTATTTCTTTCTAAGACATCTCGACAACAGTTAATCGCTAAGTCTCGTAACTAAATGGAATATGCTTCTAGGATCAAGTGACTAGGTGACCATTGAAAAAGGCACATGACTTAAGTCTCTCAAAAAGGTAATGCAAAATTAGAAACTCGATTGACATTTTAGTGCTTTTTTGCATTTTGACTTAGAAAATAGCTTAGGGTTTTGAGTTCTTTGCACTATTCATGTGGATTTTTGACCTAACAACACAGAACTTTCACAGGGACATTTCAAGAATAAGATAGACCTTCTGATTTTGGATAGAAATTGGCATGAAGGCAACAAAACTTTAGGGAAAACCAACAAAACCAAGAATACAACCAATAGTGGCTCTACCTGAGGATTGACTAAACATAGTTTATGGAATAGAACCACAAAATCTCTGGTTGCAGACCTTACAAAAAATGGAGAGGACACCAACTAACCTAAAATAGAAGGGAAACTATTTACAACATTTACATGAAAGTATTCACAGTATGATACATACTTACTTGTGCGTAAACATCTGATTCTCAATTGAAAAAGGGCTTCAGGAATTGCCCATGCACAGGCAATTCAAAATATTCTCCCTCCATGTTCTTCAATAAGTAATATTATTTTCCAAAACTCTCTGAAACAATAAATGGCCCTAGCCACAATGACTCAAACTTCTTGTGTTTTCCCTTATCTTCTGCTCTTGTATTCCACTGGAGAACTAGGTCACCAGACTAGAATTTTCTCTTAGTATCCCTTTTATCAAAAAGGTATTTCATCTTCTGTTGCAACTTTATGTTTTCCTTTTGACTATTTCTCCTTGCTTCATCCAATTCTATCAACTGAATCATTCTATTCTGCATATTATCAGAAACATCTAAATGTTCTTCTTGTATAAATTGACCTATTGGCAATAAATTATTGATAGGCAATCTTGCTTGTAGACCATATACCAGCTCAAATGGAGACTTACTAGTTGCTTTTTTAATTATTGAGGAACCTTCACTTTGGAGGGCGGATTCGGCACTACGACACTGAGGTGAGGTAATGTGATCAGTTTTAAAAAGTTTGAATTTTCCCATGTTCTTTTATTCTTTTCCAGAGTTCTTTTCAGTATTTTCAAAATACTCTTATTACTAGACTCAGCTTGTCCATTAACCTGTGGATGATATGGGGATGAATATGATATTGTAATCCCATATTTTTCATAGAAACTTGTCATTTCTTTTGATCTAAAACTCATGGCATTGTCTATTACTAACTTAGTAGGTACACCAAATCTGGTTATAATATTCTCCATGGGAAATCGAGTAACTACCTTGCTTGTTGCTTTCTTTGTAGGGATGGCTTCAATCCACTTAGTAAAATAATCTATGTAAAATAATATCCAACTGTGTCATCCAATAGATTTGTCTTGAAATTCGCCAATGAAATCAATTCCCCACATAGTAAAAGGAGCTTCAGTACTTACTGGATTTAGCAATAGAGCACCTAAAAACTTCAGCTTATTGCAGAACCTTTGACAAGGTTCACACTTCCTGACATGTTCATAAGTATCCTTGAATAAATTTGGCCAATAATACCCAGCCCTTAAAATCTTGTGGGTAGTAGTCTTAGCAGAAAAATGACCCCCACATTATCCTTCATGCATTTCACTCAAAACTTTCTCAGCTTGGTATTTGTCAAGGCATAACAACAGTACACCATTCTTATCTTTCCAAAACAAGTCACCCTAGATTAAAGTGTATCTTTGAGTTTGTAATCTCAGACTTCTTTTCTGATTTTCTAACAAATGATTAGGACATTTAGCATTTTTGAGAAAGAATACAATATCAGTATAGAATGGTTTCCTTTCTATGCTTGTAGTAGTTTGATCATGTATTTCTGTCTGATTTATCTGCACTAGATCCAAGTTTTCTTCTGTAATGAGATTTGCCATACCTTTTCCTCTTATCAATTTTAAAATATGGATCTCAAGGTTAAATTCTTGAATTCTGGTGATCCATTTACACCTCTTACCAGTTACCTCTGACTGTGTAAGGATATCTTTCACTGCTGAATGAGGAACATAAGCCTGTATTTTAGCACAAACCAAGTATGGCCTGAAAGATTTCATAGCTTTTACCAAGGCATAAGCCTACTTCTCCATTACCTCATAATTAAGCTCTGCAGCTTGCAAGGATTTACTGTAAAAATCTATTGGATGTTCAAATCCTTGTTCATCCTTTTGAAGCAAAATAGCAGCAATTGTATGAAAATATGCAAATGAAAACAAACAGAAAGGCTTAGTATACTTCTGGAGATTTCAAAACTGGAGCCTCTTGTATTTCCCTTTTTATTTTCTCAAATGCCTGTTGGTCTTCTTCATTCCAAACAAATTTAGCATATTTCTTTAACAATTTTACAATGGGTTTAACAATCTCTGCAAAATTTGCTATGAATCTCCTGACAAAGTTGATCTTTCCTAAGAAAGATTGTACACCTTTTAAATTCTTTGGAGCAGTCACTCTTTGAATTTATTCTACTCTCTTAGGGTCTATTCTTACCCCTTCTTTACAGCAAAATGACACTTCTTGGGATTCAGTGAGACACCATATTCCAATGCCTTATTAAAAATCTTACCCAAGTGACCATAGTGATCCACAACTTTTTTAGAATATGCAGTCAAATCATCCTGATAAATAACCATGAATAAATCAATGAATTCTTTGAAAGAAACATCCATGGCCCTTTGAAAAGTTGCCCCAACATTTATTAATCCAAAAGGCATTTTGATATACACATAAGTCCCCCATGGAGTGGTAAATGTAGTTTTGTACTGCTCTGATTCTTTAACTAGGACCTGGTTGTAACCTGAGAAACCATCCATCATAGACAACAATTCACAACCAGTCACCTTATGCAACATTGCTTCCATATTAGGTAAGGAATAATTATCTTTCAACGAAGCAATATTTAGATTTCTAAAATCCACACACAGTCTGATATCACCATTTTTGTTTCTGACTGGCACTAAATTTGATACCCAAGTTGAATGTATGATTGGCTGGATTATCCCAGCATCTTTTAGTTTCATCAATTCTTGTTGCATTTTAGGAGCCAACAAGGGGTTAATAGGCCTTTCTTTTTTCCTAAATGGTTTCACATCTAATTTCAATGGGATTTCATGTTGAAAAAGGTCCTCTCTATATTCTTTTAAGTCCTGATATGACCAAGAAAAGACATGTTTATATTTTCTCAACAATTTGATCAGATTTATTCTTATATGAGAGTCCAAATCCTTTCCAATATAAACTATTTGAGGACTACTTTCAGATCCTAAATTTGTTTCTTCTAAATCCTCAACTTTGGCATTGCTTATCTTTGATGAATCATTTTGTTGACTACTAAACAATGCTTTAAGCTCAACCAAACCCCTAGGAATCTGATTAGAGGTTAACTAGACAACCTCATTTCCCAAAATGTAGTCTTTTCCATCATTATTTTCTAGTAAAGTACTGCAATCTATACTCTAGTTCTCATAATGGTCTAGACACTGCATGGACCTCAGAATATCCTGATCATCCTGGAAAACCTGCCAGTTGTATATGTTGTCCGGAACAACTAGTCTTGTTTTGACTTCTAGTATTGACACCCCATGTAAGGTCAAATCATCATTTTTTAAAGCAACATTTTCTAAAAAATCAGCCATTATATTTTTTGACCTTTCTAACCAACTTATGTAAAAGGCATCAAACATTTCAATTTGATCCCAAATAGCATACTTATACATTTTTAGTCTATCATTCTTTACAACATATTTGGATCTGACTTGAGCTACTACCAACTCAGAATCACCATAAACCTTTAAATACTTTATACCATGTTTGATAGCAATTTCAAGTCCCAAAAACAAAGGCTCATATTCTACAGTATTGTTTGTGTTATACACTGAATTTGCGCCTCTGATCTCAAGCTCTCTTGGTCTTGATGATCCAGTATAACAAGGGAATCATCTCCAGGTTGTGGGACCTATGCTAACTGAGATGAGACCTCCAGGTTCTAGGCTGGTTCCTCTTGGAGAATCACCTTAATTTGCTTCTTAAACAGGAAAGTAAATATTTTGAGGGAAAGGGATAGAAGGATTGCTTGAAAGGGAAATGACTGAAAGCAAACTACCTACTAGGTGATGCACAAAATTGGCATGAAAACATAACACACACAGGATAAACCCCTGGGTCAACTAACTCTGAATTGTAAGTAAAACACAAGTCCCCTGTATAGGCATGCATAAATATTTCATAACCAGGTCATGAGTAAACCAGNNNAAAGGAAAGACTTCTTCACAGTTAACAGTTTTAAACAGTAAACACTAGTTACAACCTGCAAGCAGACATACTCTTCTGCAAGTAGATGCTGTGAAAGGACTGATTAAGAGGAATGAAATTATCCACAGTTAACCCATCAACAATCAAGACACATACAGACAAGCAGAAAAGAGACAAGGTTTACACAATCCAACAAATTGATCCAAGAATTGAAACTCTGCATATTACTTCTCACAGTGAGTTACAGACTCATACAAAAAATACACCAAGGACAAAGAAATGTCATAGAGCATGCCTTCTGCATAAAAATGAACTCCTGGGTTACAAAATCTCTTTATCTCTGTTAAGAACTCAGGAAAGTTACAGAACAACAAGAACAAAAGAAGAAGAACCGACCCTTGCAATTGCAACCTTTCTGCTATAAATAGGGCTATGACCATCTTGGGATCCCTTAGGATGCAACAAGCTTCGAATGATCATGAAAAACCCTAACCCTAAAACACAGGAGAGAGGGAAAGAGAGAGAAAAGACGATGGAGAATGACCGAGTCAAATAGATATTCACAGATATTTTCCTGCTCCTCTCAATCTGGAAATTGGAAATCAGATTTGGTAGACGGTGGCTAGTAGCATTTACGTTCATTCTGAATAGTCCTGTACACCTGTTCACCTATATTTCTATGCAATAACTGTCTCTCTTGTTTGTGAACAGTGCATAGCCAAGTGTCCATCTTATCATCGCCTAGGACTTCTCCTCCTTCCTCTTGGCACTTCTGGAAACTCAGTCATAACTCTGTTCTTCCCTGCAACACGCTGAATCTCCTCCTGTTCACCGACATTGAAACAAATCTACTCGAATATCAGCATACTACTCTGTGCATGGCCCCTCTGCAACTAGAAACCCTTCTAATAAAATCTGGAGCACGAGCACAAAGAAACCATGGCTGCCGAGTGCTCTCCCCTGTCATCTTGCCGCTAGGAATTCAAATTCGAAATCCAGTGATAACGTGACCAATGGCTAGTCTCCTTGTCGCCAGCACTTCTTCTTAACCAGGGTTTAATCTCCAGACTAGGCGACAATGGACTTTCTTAACCTCGGCTGACCCAAGCTCAGATCCAGCGACATCCCGACTGTGTGAAATCAAAGTCGCGAGACATTTTTCTTAACTCACCATTCTTCTAGCGACCCAGCGCCTAACTGCTACCTCAGACCATCACGACTTGTCGCCTGATCGCCAGATGCTATCACTCTATCTCGAGACCACGCGACAAAGCTTAGTCGCCAAGTTGGGAGATCCTATGTCTGAGCCCTTTGACTTTTCAAACAGTGCCTAAGTGTCCCTTAAATCCTTCTGGCGACAATCCGACTACCCCAAGGCGCTGAGTCGGGAGAAATTTTCACATAGGGCACTTTGATCACCCGACCACGCGTCCGTCGTTGGATCATATGATCTTTGCATCAGACGACTGGCATTTAATCGCTTAAAAACTGAGGTTGCCCTTAAATCATCCAGCGATCACACGACTAAAGGGAAAGAAACACTTAGTCTCGAAGTCGCTTGATCCATTTCCTTCATCTGGCGATTACCCGACTGAGGACCCACATCCACCTGCCAAATGCCACTTGTCACATAGCCATTGATTACTTTTCTGCACACTGGGAAGCTGAGTCACCGTTCTGTTCTGGCGACAAGGCAACCAAGAGATGGTAGCCAAGTCGGGAGATGTTTCATCAACTGTTGACTTCTTCACGCGATCAAGCGACTGAGGTGGGTCCCGTTATTTATGTGACTTGTAACATGGATCTGGTGATCACGCGACCAAAGAGCAAATGCTAAGTCGGAAGACGCAGAGGGAATATTCCAACATGTTAAGAGACTATGCGACAAAGTGAAAAGCGAAGTCGGGAGATAAAAGAGAATATTCGCTAAAGGTCACGCGATCACCCGACTGGCTGAGAGGGTCCCACTTGTCACAGGGCTTAACATGGATTTGGCGATCATGCGACCAAAGAGAGGTAGCCAAGTTGGAAGACGCAAGGGGAATATTCCAAAGTGTTAAGAGACTACGCGACACAGAGGAAAAGCGAAGTCAGGAGATAAAAGAGAATATTCGCCCAGGCTAAAGCGATCAAGCGACTTGGAAAATAGGCACATGCTCTTAGTGATTGGAAAAAGTAACTACGAAACATAACGTGCCAAGGCTTAAGGCTTTTACTTCATTCATTTGCATGAAAGACTTAGGGTTTCAGGGGTTGTGAGGGTTTAGAGCAAAGTGCACAAGGGTGGAAAAAATTGGGCAACATTTTGGCGACTTCTGCGGGATGCTTGCCTGCTAAGAATTTAGACCAGTTGCCTTGACATATCCATTGGGCATGGAGTCATACTTTGAGAAAAACTTTGACAGGGCAGACTGTGCACGTGCACTTCTTGAAAAGCTAGGAAACTATGCTAGAAAGAAGGGAAAGAAAACAAGGAAATATTTACAAAGGGACAAGGACTTACAAAGAGGGACAAATCTCGAAGCAGGGTTTCAAGTGGAAACCATTTACTGAAATTGGTAGAGCATCTCCATCAAGAGTTGAAAGTTGGAAAGCATTAGATCCTCTGCATTCTGTTATAACAAATGGTCCACCCCAGAAAGAATCAAACTTTGTATGCCTGCCAGGTCTGGACCTAAACTCATCCCACTTAAGGACTACATCTCCAACTTTGAAGTTCCTTCCCCTGGTTCTTCGGTCAAAGCTCTTCTTAGTCTAATTCTGATGGAATTCCATGTCCCTCATAGACTTGTTTCTGATTTCTTCTAATTCCATCAATTGGGCATACCTGATCTGTAGGGGATCCTCTTCGTTGAACAGGGCATACTGAGTGGCTAGGTCCAGTGCTGGTAACTCTGTGGAAATGGAAAGCTTAGCCTCTCTGCCATATACTAGCACATATGGAGAATTACCAATGATATTCTTTGGAGTAATTCTATCTAGCCACAAGGCAGACTTCAACTTTGTATGCCAATCCCTTTGATTGTCTTGAAGAGTTTTCTTAATTATCCTGATCAGGTTCTTGTTTGTAGACTCTGCCAAACCATTACCCTGAGGATAATAATTTGAACTGGTATTCAGATAAATG
>MU228076.1:141769-171042 GCA_018584345.1 Thuja plicata
TTTTCTCCAAGACATTTCCATCCTTGAGGATGATGGGATTCCACCATATAAAACCTTCTCAGGATCACTTCTCATCCTTGACCTAGTATTCATTCTGAGAAATATTTACTAAATTTGCACTAATCTCTGAGATTTCTTTTAGAGTCACCACCAAATGATTTGGAAAGAATGAATACTTATCAAAGAACAATTTTGACAACTACAACTAGAATGATTTGTAATCACTTAAACTCAATACTTATCAAAGAACAATTTTGACAACTACAACTAGAATGATTTGTAATCACTTAAACTCCCCAGTAGAGTCACCAATTTGTTAGGGTTTTTTCTTGTTGGGCCTTTAAAGATTCTTGAATACTTAGATAACTCTATGAATCCCAATGCCTTTGGTACTCTGACTCAAGCAAGAGAAAAACACTAATTAATGAGGTATTTTGATAATACTGGGGATACCTATTATCACCTCCTTCTTTTTTGAGATCCACTAAATCAGGCATGTCTTACCTATGACTGATTACTGACTTGACAATATCTTTAGAGTGGATATTACTTATGTGCTGAATGCTCTATTTTTATAGACATGTATATAACAATGCAGATAACTATGACTATTTTGAGAAAGATCTAGAGAATCCAAATCAATATCTTAGTCATAGCAGACAACAACATAATAGGGAATTTCATCCTTCTTTCCTTTTATGGTTCTTGTGAATCTAGGAGGAATAACCTATTGATTTACTCTTTAAGAAATCAACAAACTTCAACTGTAATCACATATGAGTACAATTGATTTTACACAAATATTCTGAAAGTAATTGGTTTAAATGATATTGAATATTTGGATGATGATAGATTACCAAACCAATTCCTAGACCAGTGCCTATCCTTGGGCTTATAGAGCTAATAAATAAAAATCCACAAAAAAACAAAACAAAATACTGTAAGTTGCCTTACAACCTACATGTAACTCAGATAAAATGCCTCACAAACTACTCTGTCACCTCTACAATATTGTATCAAATCCTTAAATATTGTTATGCTCCCTGAAACTACTCACAAAACTTAGTTCTTTCCTTGAAAGAAACTTGCAAGCAATTAGATAGTTACCTTGTAACCAATATGCTTAAAAATGCCTTACAGATTTAAACATAAAAGAGCATACACAAAAAAATAAAGAGACAATAATAAGATAGAGTAAAGTTGCACTTTAATTTATTCAAATGTTTCTGCTTCAATACATAAAAAGATTAAAAGCTTGAAGACACAGACACAAATCTAGAAAGTCTAATTTTCAATATTTTTCATCCTACTTACAGTTACAAATTTAATTTATTTATAGGTCTTTAACCATCTTGGCATCCTTAGCATTAGGATTCAACAAGCTTCAGATGGTTTAAGGAACCTAACCCTAAAAGTATAGAAAAGACAAAGATAGTGAATGTAGAAGTGGTGGAGAGACAAAAATAAGGCATGAAATATGATATTCTTTGTCTTTATCTGGAATTTGGCGCCTTTGTCTGACAGTGTTCAAGATAGCATCTGATATTCATTCTGAGACTAAGTGACTGCCATTACAACCTAACTTACACTTGTCTTTAGTAATAACTAACCTCCCTATGCTCAATGGCCAGGCGCCAAGTGTTCCCCTTTATTCTTCATCCAGGATTTCCTCCTCTACAACCATAGGCTTCTTTTTCTTTGGCTTGGTCATCAAGTGCCATGCTATTACTTCATCTTCTATAGGCCATTTAAAACTTTGTGTGCTCTATAGTTGTACCTTCTATCTTTCCCATCTGACATCTGTGATGCTTTTAACATCCATTAAGAACTTGTTCATGTCAGTTTCTACTTTGAAGGCTTCATCTAAAATCTTATTAAAACCTTCCAAATCTAAATCAGATCCTGAAATAAATGCCTCATTGCTTGGCATTTTGCTATCAAATTCACTCCTCCAAGCCTCCAAGGCCTTAACTAGATCATCTTCTCCTTTCAATGGAGGAACAAATCTTTTAAACTCTAGAGAAAATAGGCTTAAATTAGCCTCTATCTAATTTAGCTTACCCTTAAAGAAAGATAAGGTTATATTAACCTTTTTAATCTCATCCTCTACCTCTATTACAATCTCAGGTAAATCTGATCTATGTGGTTGCAAAGCGGCAAGCTTTTCAAATGTTTGGACCCTAGGAGACCAAGTAACAAAATATGGGCTCAAAATAGCAATATACCCTATCACTTTTGTATGCAAGGTGGGCAATTTATTGTAAGCATTTAGGATGACATCTGTTTTGTCTTTGAGTATGTCTATCCTATGCTAAAGAATGCATCTGAATGCATTTAGGGCAACCTTATTGTTCTTTTTTCCCATGTCCTCTGTCTCAGCTACTTCCTCTAATTCTGCTTTCTCTTCTATCTATAAAGGCTATTCTAAAGGCACATAAACTACCTCAGGTTTCTCTTGTAGTTGCTTCAATAACTCAACAATTACCTTATCTTGCTGATGTATCTTTATGTGGCATAATTCCCTATCTTTTTCTAGGGCATTGGTTTCTTCAATCAAAATGCCACACTTCTCAGACAATTGTTTTGTCTTGTCTTCATTCAAGTGTGCCCAATGAGTCATGATCTGAGAAATCTAAAGATATCCAGTGTTTTGTATAGTCCAGACCATTTGGTTCCCCACCATGCTCTCCTGAATGTTTACTAGTTGAGGCTTTTGGTCCTTGGGACATAAGCTCCACATGGAAAAGGCTTGTGATTTTTGACTATATCCAAATCCCTTGATCATGTCACCCATCTGAATCTCACTTACCAACTTGAGGTCTTGCTGCTTCCTAATCTAATCAATAATGAAGGCTGAGGCTAAGACCCAGCCCTCAACAAGCAAAATGCCACTGTTTACAACCATTTTTCTTGCCTCATCTGGAGAGACATCCTTACTGTCAGGTTCATAGGCTTGTAGAGCTAGTAAAGCCTCATTTGTAACTGTTTCCTCTTCATCTGACTTCAACTGTTCCCTAGTTTTTTCTTTCTTATGCCACCTCAAAAAGTCTTTAAACTCCTCAGTCTTGACAAAGTTGTCATCACTTAGAAACTGCTGCTGATGCAATATCCTCTCATCAATGCATGCCTTAAGAGGCAATTCTATGTTTTCTTCCTCATCCTATTGTTGTCTCTTCCCCTGTCTGATTATTTTCCTTAGATTATGATCATACAATCTATGACCAGGAATGAGGGCACTTGTTCTATCTCCTTTCTTCTCTTTCCTAACAGAGGAGGTTTGACCAGGGTCAACCTTTTGCCTTTTTGTAGCAGGCTCCTCTACATCATCTAGCTGTGACACCTTAGTTAGGTCTATGATATGGCCTTGTTCCTCCTGTACCCGTGCTGCCTCTGCAACATTATGTTGGGGTTGATCATATTGAGGTGGATGGGCATAATCCCCATCACAATCACTCTCATATTCAGATTCTAAATATTCAAGCTCCTTTCCTCCTTTCTTTGCATCTAAAACATTATCCAACTACTCACAAAGTACATAAAAATTATCAATCATGGCTTTGATCTTGTCAAAATAAGGTAAGTCAGGGTAAAACCCTCCAAATGACAATCCATTTCTCCTTATTTGCTTCTCTAAATTCAGTAATTCCTGAATTCTTTCTCTTCTTGTCCTTATCTCATCTTCATCAAGGAGATTTCTTGTGGCATCCTCCTCCACACAAAAACCATGAACATTTGTATTAGGGATGGTAGGAGTCAAAAGTTTCCTAGCTCCTACAATTAATCCCTCTGGGTCAATGTACCGGTATAATGTTTCCCTCATCTTGCAGCTTTCCATCCATGTGCTTACTAAATCAATAGCACCCTTACCAATAGTAAAGTTAAAGATTTTAAATTTCCTAGGGGTTAATGTCCCCTTTCTATGTGGTGCAAAATGTTCATTGTCTGTTAACAATAGCAGCCAGATGAACTCCATGGCAGCAACTCTGGATGGCACATGATAGGGTAGGACATGAGGTGGATGTGTGCATCCATATACCCTGATCATAGTAAAATTTTCTTCCAAAAATAATTCTCCCCAGTTGTGATCACCCTCCCATTTGTCCACATACTCACAAGGTCCCAACAACTACAACACCTTTACTGGTAGTCTGGTTTTTCTGATACCCATGCTCTGCATTAATGGATATACAATCCAATTTTCAAATCCACAAAATTCATAGTCCTTGGATGTATAATTCCATATCCTAACCCAAAACTGAATAGGATTAGGTCGATCCTGAAAAGTCATCTGAGGATTCAAGTTGTTCACATTCATAATCCCATAGTTAAAATGCAATAACAAATGCATCAGGATTGAATAATGGAAGAAACTAGGTTCCTTTTCCTTGGGATCCTTCATCTTCTTCTGCATAGCTACAAATGCCTCATGCATTTTGTCAATAATGTACTGTATGTAATCATAACTAGTGCTAGAATGCACATGTTGTAAGTCTAGTACCATCATAAAAATTCTAGTGTTTATTTTCTCTGCTCCTCCATCTATCCCTAACACTTTACATAAAGCATATGCAATATACTTAATATAGAAATGTAAGTCTTTAAAATAGTAGGGTGCAGTCCTAGGTATAGGAGTAAGATGGTTCCTAACCTCCTTAAGCATATGCTTCTATAATTGGCTCCTAGCAACACCAGGTTTTAACCTATATCTCTCTTCTTGCTTAGTAATATTTATCTTGGTGGCCATGATACTATATAATCCAAAGGCTTGCATGAATTAATTCCTATTCAAAATCAATAGGGCAGTACCATCATTTTTCTTAACTGTCCTAGACAGAGCATCATAGTGGCTGGCAAGACCTAGAAACAAGTCTACATCTATATATACATCAAGGAAAATTAACCTAGCAAGACCACTAGTCCAAGGGTTTGACACTGGGATGGCCTTATCAGAATTATTATAAAAATAACTGTATATATAAAAACTTGTGGATCCTGGAGTGCGAGCATCTTTGATTTCACAGTAGTCATCTACTAGCAAATTTGCATTTGCCCTCTTTTTCTGTGTGGACCCTGGCAATAGCTTCAAGAATTCATTAGAGAAATTCCTCTTCCCTTTAGTATCATCATCTACTTCATCACTCCTTCCGTTGGTAGAAGCCACATTGACTGCTTTACTCATCTTTCTCTGTTTCAACCTTCTCTTTTACCAATATTGAAACAAATCTCCTCCCAGAACTCACTGCTCTTCTTTGTGTACTGCTAACAATTCAAAAAGCTTGACAACCAGAGAATTACCTTGCAAATGATAAATTTTTTCCTTCTGAACACAAAAGACCTAGCAATTCTTCACTCTGTAATTCTAGATGCATGGTAAGTAAAAATGAACCTGCGATCAACTCTTTATGGTAACTCTCCCAAGTACATAGCTCATCATTAGAAAGACAATTAATTTTTCTTTCAAGTTAACATGTTCTGGAATTAATTGAAATCCTAGCCATAGTTCATGAATGTGACAGGAAATCAAAATCATATGAGTGCATTTTTCAGAAAAACCCTTATAAAATTCGAACAGGATGACATGTCTCCATATGATTGGTTCTCTGATAGACATCTTAGCTACCCTTTTCATACAATAATTAATTTTCTAGATTTTCATTGGACACTGAATCTTCCACATTGTCATGTCAACAACTACCGCCTTTTATGATTTTTCATATTCAGCGATCATGCGACTGTGCTGTATCTCCTTATCGCTAATCAAATTTCTTAACCCTCAATTCTTTTGGAGATCTAGCGACTATGTGATTTTCTTTACTTAACTAACCACAGTTAACTTCTGGCGATCACGTGACTGAATGAATCAAAGTCGCTAGATGAAATGCTTAACCCAAAATTTATTCAGAGACCCTGCGACTTAAAGGTTACCTTTACTCTTAACTATTATCGCTAAGTCGCTAAGTGTTTATTTCTCTTTACAAGACCATGTGACTAACCTTTACCCTTTGATTTTAATTTAGAATCTATGTGACTAAAGGTTATCTAATTTTTGCGAGCACTTTTTACTCTCATGCAAATTTGATGGAGACTTAGCGAAAACCATTGATCTTATTCCATTCTGCATCTGATAGCTCTACTAAGTCGCTGAATATATTTTAAAAGCCTTAAATCATTCAGAGACTACATGAAAATACATAACTTTATACCTTTTAGTCTCTTAATCGCCAAATGACTTTTTCCTTTTGGGACACCATGCGACTAGCCTTTATTTTTCACATTGTGGACACGTGTCTCTTTTAACTGTTTGTCGCCAAATCACTGATTAAAAACTGAATTAGCATTTTAAACCAGCGACTACCTGACCCACATACACTTAAATCACCTTGTGGTTTGTCGCGAAGTCTCAGCAACTTTTACTTAACTGTCATTTTACTTGGAGACTACGTGATATAAACATTTAACATGTCACTTAACTGCATTCTGACTTGGAGACTCCGCGACTGAAGTAATCGCTAAGTCTCATGAAAATTCACTAACTACATGATACTTTGCATGACACCGTGACTTAATTGCTTGCTTAGATGTTTCCTGATGATGTATTTCTACATTGGGAGACATCGCAACTAAAGGGTTTCACCAAGTCTCATAACAAATAACCAGGAATATTTTTTTTCTTTCTAAGACATCCCGACAATAGTTAATCGCTAAGTCTCGTGACAAAATGGAATATGCTTCTAGGATCAAGCGACTAGGTGACCATTGAAAAAGGCACATGACTTAAGTCTCTCAAAAAGGTAATGCAAAATTAGAAACTTGATTGACATTTTAGGGCTTTTTTGCATTTTGACTTAGAAAATAGCTTAGGGTTTTGAGTTCGTTGCACTATTCATGTGGATTTTTGACCTAACAACACAGAACTTTCACAACATTTCAAGAATAAGATAAACCTTCTAATTTTGGATAGAAATTGGCATGAAGGCAACAAAAATTTAGGGAACACCAACAAAACCAAGAATACAACCAACACAAGTCTTCTAAATCTCCACTGGAGCGATTGGCAAAAAAAGGTTGCATTCAAAAGTTACGCATGACTGTATAGAGGCCTATCAAGAAGAACATTAACCTCTTATTTTAACAGAAGATATGTTGGAATTTCCAACTCCATTTCAATGGGAACAAAATTATAGAGGAGAAAATGATAAGCTATTTTCCTATGGTGTATAAGAATCTAGGTGGCAGCAATCCTATGTGGATTATTTCTATTTTGACATGATACAAACTATTGTTTAAGTGAAGTGTGCCACATGTCAAACACCTATGCATGCCAGCCTAGATGTTTAATTAAATATCATTTAACATTGGTGGAGATAATAAAGTAATGTTTGGTTTTCATAACCAAATATTATAAGGGGATTTATAAGATTTTAATTAAAACTTTAGAAATTATTCAGTTTTCAAGAATCAGTTATAGGAACTAAAACATAACTGTGCAAGACATTATTTATTGTAAAACCTTGGATGTAACAAAGGTTCTTCTTTTCTGGGAGTCATTCGGCTATAGGGAGGGGAGAAGAATATATTTTATAGTGCAGATTGTAATAGGATGAAGGGGAAAGAATTTATTTTGTTTTATTTTTCTGCATGTTGATTCTAAGAATAGAGATAAAATGATCCTGAGGTTATTTTGTTATGTGTTTGAAATAAAGAGGAATCAATATATATTAGATCCTAAGGTTTGATTATTTATTTCTTGGGTTGAAATTGGTCATGTTACCACTTCTTCCTATTTTAGTGCAGTTCTGTATTATCGTATCAATATGTATACGTCTGTAAATCCGTCGGTTCACATACTCATGCTTTGTAGAATAAGATATTTAATTCTTTTCATTTTCTCTATTATGTGAAAGGTTTAATAAATGGCCTTGTGGCTATTTGTTGTTATTTCTCTTCTTATTCAGTTTGTAAATCTCATAATCGCATTTATCCCATAGTGATGGGTGAGTGTTAGCATAGCCTTCATGTCTTTTGGTCAAAGACATAATCTGCTATTTAATTCACTGTAAATATTTCTAGGAGGGAGTTGTACCTCACAATTCAGAGGAGGGTTATCAATCTAATGATAACTCGTCCAACTGTTAGTTTAGTTTGTCTTCTTATTTTGGGCGTTTGAGGGTCATTTGTAAGTTGTTTCTGAGAAGACAAATCTTTTTACTAACAAAATAGCAGTAGAGAACTCAAATGGAAATTGTTTAAAGTTAATCATCATACCTATGATTTCTTCTTCTAGTTTTTCCTTGTGCTCGGTAGTCAGATCATAATATACTTGTATCTTTGGATGTGCTAATTGTCCGGTTGTCTTGATTGTCTCTGCAATCTCATCAATTGTTTGTGAAGGATTATTCTATAGAACCTTGAATTGTTCTGGATTGTCATCAAAATCATCATTGTCATCTTTTTTTTACACATATTTCCTATTTTCTCTTGGTGGAGTAGTAGTACCCTTCTTCTTCTGTATTTGGTATGTAAATTTTGGTGAGGGTCTTGTTATTTTTGCTACACCTTTCTTCAAAGGTGGTGAATCCTTAGTCACCGAGTGTGATCTAGTCTTTGATGGAGATTAAATCTTTGTGTTCTTAATCTATTTGGCCTTAGGTGCCTTAACTGGTTCAACATCTGACTCGGTGTCTATTGACGGGGGTTTGTGATCGGGTCTGCAGACATATGTAAGTTGTCATCGGGTACCGGGGTACCAACCAACTTTTCCTGTAAAGGTTGTCTAGAGAAATGAGATTCTCCAGGCCTTCAAGAATGTGAGAGTCAGGTCTTGATGGTATGAGAGCTAAGTTGGGCATTGTGACTATCTTTTTCAGCGGGATAGCTGGTTATCTCAGCTTGTCTACTTTGGGAATTTAGGTAAGTGAGCTTTCCTGCAAGTATCCGTTAGAATACCAAATAAACCTCAAAAGATATGCCAGGGTTAGAAGTATTCGATCTATCTATAGTCAAGTACATTCAAAACATCAACCAAGCTCTAACATGCTACACTAAAATACTGAATGCATGCACAACCATCCGTTCATACGTATTCAATAGCGAGGAAAAAGAAGGTCGTTAATCTACTTAAAACATTAGAGCAAGGGACATATGAAAAATACAGCATGAAAAGTATTAAGTCAGAGGTTGAGAGACCAACAAAAACATTTCCAGAATCCTTCTTTCTTCATTAATGGTGTTCTTGCATCACTGGTAAGTACATCAACAGGCTCCAGGGGAGAGTCTATCTACTAAAAACTTCTAAAGACTAAGGAGCATTGAGCTCTGCAACTATGAGAACTGAGAACTCAAAATGCTATATCTATGGATTGCAAAATCATCAATTTCACCAACCCTTGGAATGAGGTCAGACTTATTATTTATACAAAAGTTTTCCCTAAAACTAACCTAACTTACTTTACACTTAAACAATATAATACAATTTACGGTGCCGGTACTACTTGTACCATGCTACAAAGACCCCGAGACAGAAAAGGTCTGACATGGTCAGAAGAATGAGACAAGAAAGGAGGAGTGGAAGAATCAGCCTTGAGAAGAGAGCCAAAAGGAGAAAAGAAGAATTATGATCCCCAAGGATCGAGGCTACATGACTCATCAATGGAAAAGCGACTCCCTGTCTCCGATGTGCCAGGTGCTATGTTGGAGCGACACCTTGGGAAGACCACCTTTCAGAACCTTCTTGTCGAGCCGATGTGCCTTTCTAGAGTCACCCACCTTATAACACCCTTATTAATTTCTTTGAAAGTGACCGGTTAGCTTTGGGAACTGGGATAAGGGTCACTTTAAAGAATATAAGAATAATGGATCCAAAATTATAGGATCTGGAAGCATGCACCCCCAAAGAATGAAAAAATACAAAACACACCTTCTGGTGATCATCCCCAGAACCCAGAGAATTTTATTGTTCCTTAGTATCATTGAAAGTTTCCAGGAGCTGGGTGATTTCATCTTCGTCGATGTCCTTGAGGCTAGCCTGGTGGTATTTGGCCACCTCCGCCTGTTCGCCCAGATCTAAAGCATTTGCTTTGAATTCTATGGCCATCTTTGCTGCATCATGACCTTGGAGCACCATGCAAGTTATCTGTGCCATTTTTTCTCCATCTATTCCCCCTAGGGAAATGGCATACACAAAAAAGTGGGATAGGGGCCGAATAAAGACATAGGACCCAGAGTCCAAAAAACTAACCGTTGCATGACATGGCTGGAATATTAGCCATACCTAGGTTGATGTGGGTGTCACATGGCCATGCAGTATATGAGAGTTATGGAAATACATCGACAACTGACCAAACATGTACGAAGTGAATGCCACTTGGCTAGACTTAAATGCACGCATGGGAAATTAATCTGCCATAAAGATTGACTCGATGGATGAGAGAGAAAATTGCCATGGCTCAAACCAACAAGGTGCCGAGTCCAAACCAGGTGGTATTCTGCCGAGAGGTCAAGCTCACAAGTTTGGAAAAGCATAAAAGGGTATGGTGAGCTCAACATAGGTGAGGGAGGGTATACATAAAAGTATAGAGAGCTGAGGCATATATACACTGCTAATATATAGAAATTTACATAGCAGAATTACAAAATGTACATTAGTATAAAAAATAGATAACTGACGCTACTATAAAATAATGTACAAAACTGCCCTAGACTACAACTGCATAGAGGGAAGACAACCCTCTACCATTTCCAACCCACCAACGGGAGGAAACCAAAAAAAAAACCAGAAATGAAAACCACAAATGGAACCAGAAACAAGCAAGAAACGGAAAGGAAACAAAACCAAGAACAAGCAGGAACCAAAAAACCAGAGACCAGAAAGAAAAATGCCGAAGGCCTACCTGAAATGTGAGAAATGTGGGGAGGACGAATGCTAAAAATTTTTGCAACAAATTGACCTTCAAAACTACCATGAGCATGCACTGTAAACCACTGGTAATTAACTACTAAACACCGGGAGGAAAATCTGTTTTAGATTGCCTTAATTTGCCTTAATCGCTCTGAATGCTCTAAGTGTTTGATCGTGGTAAATGTAAAAATGATGGGTAACTTGTATTTATACCCTTAGGGTAAGAAATGCATTGAGTTCCCTCTGCAAACTCTAGAACAAACAAAACCCCTGGACTCCGGGCCTGGGGATTACATGCAGCCACATCTTGTCATGAAAGAAAACATGATGGCAGAGAATCCCAAAGTCTGGAATCCGGTCGACCCAAAACAACATAACAAACTCTGGGACCGAGTCCCAGAGACAAAACAAAAAAAAAATGAAACAAAATGATCCCTACAGAAGCAAGGCCTGGAGGGGAGACAAAAGAAACAAAAGAAGCAAAGGAAAAAGACACAAGTGAAAAAAAGGGGGACCCAACATTTTGCCTACAAAATGTAGGGATGGGTATGTAGGGCATAAAAAATGGTGACTATTAGGGATGGATGCCTTAGTGCATTCAAGAACTTTAGAATCTCTAGTTAGAAAAACCATAATAAATCCTTACCCGGAGCATTCTGTTTGCATAATGCGAGGTGTCTCAGAAAAATGAGCTCATCATTGATTCAATCTTTTGGTCTTTTGTCATTTCTGAAGTGTGTGCTTTGAAATAAAGCTAAGTCGATAACCTTCAAGAGAAATAGAGAGAAGGTACTACGAGAATGAAGCGAAAGTCATCATATCTTGCACATTTCCCCTAGCTACTAGAATTCTCCATTCTTCAGTTCTTTCTTTTCTTTCTTTTTTTGGGTGGGAAGGCGGTACTCCTTTCACTGTGAACATTAAGCTTAGCTAATTTTGACAGTGGTACTTCTTTCACCTCACCACCCACTGTTAAATTAATAAATAGGAGAGAAAGCTATAGACCCAGGATATTTTAAATGATTTTCAGACTTGGCCAATTAATCAGTGTGAGCGTTCTGCCCTCTGGGTGTCCGATTACTAATTTCTTGAATTTTCCTTTTAACTGATGCTTGGACTGACAAGATGTGAATCTGATGAAGATCACCCATAACCTCTTACCATACCTGCAAAATAAATTCAAAGAATGGACAAATTCCACCATGCTAACAATAGATTCCAAACTCTCTGGCATGCATAAAGCACCATTCCAAAGTCTAGATGTTATGCAAAGAATACCGGTCTACAAGATGAAGGCAACATGCTGGGAACCAAAAAAGAAAAAGAAAACAAGGAGAAACAAAAAGAAAACAAAAACCAAGAAAAGGAAACCCTAGAGGGTGACTAGCAAGAACTATTTACAAGGCACTTCGAACGGAGCACCAGTAAAGAGTATTTACAAGCAAGAAATATACATATATTACAACCTTGGGCCAACTCACCGCCCAACTTATTCGAAGTAATGCTTGAAAAACTTCCCATTGATAGGAAATGGAAAGACTTATCTAGTCATAGTATTGAGGTGATAAGTGTTAGCCCCACAGATCTCAAATATCAGGTATGGTCCAAGCCAGAGCTATTGGAATTGAGTGTGCTTTCCCTTCTTTTCCTGGGCCTTGTCCCACAAGAGGACCAAGTCCAAAATATGAAAGGACTTATACTGGGCTCTTCTATCAAACCATCATTTTACTTCTACTTGGTGATGCACAAAATGTTCAAGGGTTGCATCTCTTTGTTTCTCCATCCGCACTAGGTTCAAAAGTTGAAACCCCCACAATGTTGTCCTAGTTGCTAAATTATTGCATAAACTATAAAACCAAGATCTGTAAGTTGATGGGGAATACGAGATTATGATAATAAACTAGATGGAATGGGGATGTCCCTAGGGCTACCTTTATTTGGATACAATCTTCCCAAAGAGCGAATCTAAGCTTTTGGTGCCAGTCCTGGGGGTTTTGTTCTAATAGATGTTTGATCACTTCAAGTAAATTTTTGTTGGTCGATTCAGCAACACCATTTTCAAGTGGGTAATAGTTGCTGGAAAAATTTGGAGTGATCCTTCTATCGTAGGTCCATTAAATTAATTGTGCCAAAGAAAATGCTGGACCATTGTCACACACTATAACAAAGGGCATTCTGAATCTTGTGACGATGTTTTCTTCTAGGAATTTTATGACTACATCTGCCGTTTTGTTTTTACAAGGTATCGCTTCAGACCACCGGGTGCAATAATTAGTAGCAGTTAGAATGTATCGATGGTTGGTAGATGAGTTGGGGTTGATTTCTCTGATAAATTCAAATGCCCATTGGGTGAAGGGTCTAGCTTAGAAGACTGGCTGCAGAGGCATGGCCAGGTTTCACTCACGATGTGCCACTGTTTGGCAAATATGGCATCTCCTAACATGAGTGTAGACATCTTTGAAGATACAAGGCCAATAGTATCTAGCCTAAAGGATATGATGGGCAGTGGCATCAGCTGAGCCATGCCTAGTTCCAAACTGCCCATGAAATTCTTCTATCATTTTCGTAGCCTGGTCCCTGTCTATGCACTGAAGGTACACCCCTTCATAATTCCTATGAAAAAGTGTTCCATTTTTTATCAGGAAGTGCGCGCTTTTCAACCATAGGGCACGACATTTGTTTGGGGGTAGTCCCTTTAGGCATATGTTGTTTAATAATAAGTATACTAGGTTGGTATACCATGCATCTTGAGTGATGGACTCCACCATGTATGTCTGACATTTGATGTTGAGAGTTTCTTTTGCCATCGATCTACATATTCCCTTGCCTCGGAATATCTTCATGGGTTTCATTTCAAAATCGTACTCTTGGAGGATGGCCATCCATTTCCCCCATCTTTCACCCAATTTTCTCTACATCAATAGAGACTTAATAGCCTGGTCTAGGATGATAGCATGCACTTTGCTCCAGAAAATGTAATGCCAGAATTTCTTCACAGCACAGACGAGAGAAAAGACCTACTTTTCCAAAGGCGAATACCAAACTTTGGTGTTCTTAAAGGGGGAGCTCATGAAAGCTATTGTTCGTTCTTCCCCTTTGACCTCCTTAGTTAAAACTACCATGGTAGAATGCGGTGAAGCAAAGGAATATATGTGAAAAGGGAGGGAATAGTCCAGACTAGCCAAGATTGGTGCCTCCATAATTGCTTGTTTGATCTGGGTGAATGCCCACTTTTCCTCAGCACTCCACTCAATCTTAGTATCTTTCTTCATCATTTCATTGAGTGGCTTTACTATCTCGGTGAATATAGTGATGAACCACCAGACAAAATTGATCTTCCCAAAGAAAGCTCTCATTTCCTTCTTGCTGTCGGGCATCTGTAGATTCAGTAGCGCTTCAACTCTCTTAGGTTCAATGGATATACCCTTCTCAATGACAATATGCCCGAGCAGCTTCCCTTTAGTGACCCTGAATATATATTTCTTAGGGTTGAGGGATATTCTGTACCACCAATATCTCACAAATTTGGGCGAGGTGGGTGGAATGATCACGCCTATCCTGAGAAAAGACAGTCAAATCATCCATGTATATGATTATGCACCGGTTCACTAGGCCTTTGAATGTAATATCCATAGCCTTCTAAAATGTGGCCCCTGCATTGATCAGGCCAAAGGGCATCCTCTAGTATGAAAATATTCCCCACTTGGTGGTGAATGCCATTTTGTCTCTATCTTCATACTTAACCATGACTTGGTTATACCTGGAGTACCCATCTAGGAATGACATCATTTGTGATCCATTCACGATTTGAAATACCTCATCCAACGAGGGGAGAGGGTGATTATCCTTCTTCGATGCCTTATTTAAATTTCAAAAATCCATGCAAAGGAAGATCTCACTGCTTTTCTTCCTCACAGGGATGAGGTTGGCAACCCACGTAGTATGCCAGATTGGGAAGATGATCCAGGCTGACAATAGTTTTTGAACCTCCTGATGAATTAGAGGCTCGATCAGTGGGTTAACCGGTCTTTGATTTTGCCAGAAGGGCTTATCATCAGGCTTTAATGGGATGGTATGGGTCATGATGGATGTATCATAGGTCTTCAAATCCTCATACCCCCATGCAATTACATCGATGTATTCTCAGAGAACTGCGAGGATCTTCTCCTTTTTCTCAGGGGAGCAGGAGGTACCAATGTGTACCAATTTTTCTTAACCGGCCTGGCTGATGTTCACTTTCTCAAATTTTCCTCCCTTGAAGGAGGATGATATCTTTTCCCAGCCTCGAGGGTCCGAGTTGAAGACTCCTTCTAGTGCTATCATCCCCTTAGGGATGGTGTTGGTTGGTAAGTCTATGATCCCATCATCTTCTTCACCTTGCCTAGTGTCATTGTGATCTCTTTCTTCCATGATCTGGTCTTCAAAAACACCAATGTTGGCCATGAAGGCCAGGATATGCTGGTCATCTTCAAAAACCTGAAAGTGGGTGACATTGTCTAGAATGGATAGGGTGGGGATAATCTCAATTGAGAATTTCTGGAGCTAGGAGCCAGCCATTGGCTCAAGAGTGTTGGTGGATATGGCAAGGGCATCTAGAACGTAGTTTCTTTTTTGGGGAATGTGTTTAATTCTAAAGGCATAAAAATATTTGATGAGGCTCCATACCCGGTTGTGGTATGTGGTGAGCCTTTTATCGTGGAAAGTGTATTGGCTCTAGACTTGTTTTACGACCAACTCTGAATCACCCAACGCCCAGAGGCAGGTAATTCTTTTTCTTAATGCAAATAGGAGTCCAAGGACCAAAGCCTTGTACTCTGTGACATTGTTTGTGTAGTTGAACTATAGCCTATAAGATGTGAGGAAGGATTTTCCCCATGGTTTGATCAATTCCACTCTGGCCCCATAGCCTTGTTTGGTTCGGGACTTGTCAAACTTTAAGGTCCACAAATCACTGTTCATTATCTGGGGCTGGGAAGGAAAAGTAGCCTTTGGATTATTTTTGGGAAGGTTGGGAGGAGTTTCCTCTGGCTTTGATAGTGCTTGGGTGAGGTTTTCCTCTGAAGAAGCCTGTGGCTGGGATTCCTAGACTGGTGACATAATGGAGACATTGCTGAAGTGAGTACTAGGTCCAGACATATCCAAAAAGTGTTTCTTCTCCTGGAGGGCATTGATGTGTTGGGTTGCAGTGGAAAAATAGGGCTCACACTCTAGTTTTGAATATTTCTAGTAATGCACCCGACACCAAGTGCCAGACAAGAGCGTAGCGGGGGTCACTGCGGTACCTTGTGAGTTAACCTCACCTCTTAGTTTTTCATCCAGGTCCTACATCCTCTAAGAAACAATGGTATCCTCCCCAGGGGTGAAATCAAAGGTCAAGATTTCTAGGGGTTGGTACACCCCGGGGGAAGTCTTAGAGAAGAGGAATTCATTCACCCTCCCGACTTTGGTGAGGGCCTATTTAATCTGGGGCTCACTTTCTACCTAGATCTGGTTAGATTCTCCCTCCCAGGGGAGCCATAAGTGGGAGAAGTTGGTCAAGAAATACCGTTAAGGGACTTGGACCAATTCCAACTTAGCAACATCCCGTAGGTCTCTGGGATGTCTACCACTTGGATGTCAATTACGCTTGCTATCCTAGGGTCTTGGAAGAGCTAAATGAGGACATTCTTCAGCTCACCTACCATTTTTACAACAGTTTTGTCCAGTTGAACTACTACACCGTTAGAGGGAGTAGGACAAAATCTGAGCTTCTGGCATATGGATAGGGGCATGACATTGCCCGAAGCTCTGGAATCTACCAAGTAGTTGTAAAGGTTCTTCCCTTGTATGTTTAAGCCTACTAAGAAGGGAGGATCCTCAGTATTTCCCCAGAAGACAGCCACGTTTGTGTCATTAAAAGTGACAGTCTTGGGTGGGCGACTAATACTTTTTAGGTTTCCCAAGAGCTTCAGAAGAGACTTTCTCTTCTCAGGATAGTTCAGCAAAACCTCCATCAAGGTCATGGAGGTGGTAGTTCACTCTAACACCTTTGTGATGTCAAACCTCCCTCCAGGGAATTGTTGGCTTCCCTCGGTCAGGTCCTTAGCTTGGTTAGAGCTAAACCCTTTCGGTGGGAAGGGACGATCGGTTGTGTTATCCTAAGGAGGGGTGTCTTTAGGAGTTGTGGGCATGTAAATTGGCCCTTTACTAGCTTGACTCTAGGTGTTGTAGGGAGTCTGGGGGTTGGTGAAGGCATTAGCCTCAAAGGCCAGAATAGATTCATCAAAGAACCCCTATAGTCCATGTTCTTCTTTGTCTCCCTTGTCTCCTCCAAATAAGACAGTCTCACAGGTGAAGGCATGGTGAGTGGGATCTTGAATGGGGGGTTCTGGAGGACTAGGATCAATAGTTTGTTGTCTGTCTAGCTGGGAGATCATAATGACCTTTTCTAGCATGGCACAATTCACCTCAGAATGGGAGCCCGTGTCATGCAACCTGCACCAATTGGTCAGGGGTTGGAGTTCTATGACTGACATGAAATGGGAAGGTCCAACACCACCCTGATTGGTGTTTTGGTTTGGAGGAGGACCTCTAGTGTTGGCGTTTTTATTCCATTGTTGTTGGTTAGGCCAAGGCCTGTTATTGTAATTCCTTCCTTTGGCATTGTTATTTTTCTAGCCAGAGAAGACATTCCCTCTCTGGGAATTGGTGTTGTGGGGTGCAAGAGACCCCGTCTTTAGTTGTCCCATGTCCATAGTTAGTGAGGACAATAATTGTTGGATGGATTCAACTTTGGCGGACAGCTGGGTGTTCACGTCACAATGTGACGGTTGTTGTTGTTGGTTCCTAGGCAAGGTAGTAGTAGGTACCAGAGTTGACGGTGGAAATCCTCTAGCCATGGGTGACTAGAAGAAAGGCACTCCATAAGTTTATGTCTGTGGTGTTTGTGTTTTTTGCGGCTGGTTCCAGGGAACGAATTCTAGACCTGGTATTGTCTCAGCTTGCAATGGGTATACATACCAGGCCTATTGGTCTATCGGCAGTGGTGGGGGATTCATGGCCATCATAGGGGCACCCATTTCTTTATTGGGGTTGTATCCCCTGGTGTAAGAAGTTTCACCGGGGATCATGTTGAAAGGCATGCTTTGCCCAATCCCGCCCGGAGATTTATTCAAGCCATGGGACAACTCCAAGGCTAGGTTGTAAAATTTTGCCAGAGTATCCCAGGCATTAGGGTCAGTAGTTCTCCATAAAAGAGTGGCAAAAAAAGGGTCCATTAGATTCAGGTATGTCTGGATTGTCACTTCTGGGGATGGGATGAAAGGACCCGTGCACCGCTTCAAGGCATGTTGGAACCTATGATTGAATGCTGCAAGGGGCTCATTTAGTTCTTGCCTAATAGAGATGAACTAGTTGTGGGACCATGCTAGGTCCACATGTATGTGAAAGGCCACTAGGAAGGCATCCTCCATGTCTTTCCAATTGTTGATGGAGTTGGCGGGCAGGTTAAGATACTAGTTCAACTCATTTTGTCCTAGGGACAGAGGAAACATTTAGGTCACAACATCTTGATGTTGGATCTGATGTCGGTTCATGTCATCTTTGTATTCTTGTAGATTCTCTTCTATGGTTTGTGAGCCTAAGTGCTCATATCAGGGGCAAATCTTTTCTGGATGTGCAGGAAGATCATTGGTTGCACCCAGAAAAGTTCCCATCGGGGACCCGGTGTTGCCAAAGTAAGTAGCCATCAGGGGTGTTAGATTTTTCTGAGGCTGAGTGTTAATCCCCAATGTTGTCTAGGAGAATTGGGTATTTTGAGATGTAGTAGATCCCCAGACAATGTTAGCTGGCTTGGCTTTCGGGGTCTGTTTCTTTCGAGTGGGAGACTCAAGTTCAACAAACCTTCCAGGATTGGGGGATGATCTAAGGATTCTTTCAAATTGGGCTAGTGAAAATGATCCAATCCCACTAAAGGTCTACTTCCTAAAACCAAGGATTGGGGAACCCTCAGGCGGTGTAAAGTCTAAATCCTCAGAAGGGGATGAGCTCAAGCCCTCCTTCTAGCGCCAATTTCTGTTGACGAGGGTTTGTGACTAGGTCCGCCAATAGATGTAAGTTGTCACCAGGTACTGGCCAACTTTTCTTGTAAAGGTTATTTGGAGGAATGAGATTCTCTAGGCTTTCAAGCATGTGAGAGTCGGGTCTTGACAGTGTGGGAGCTAAGTTGGGCATTGTGACTATTTTGTTTGGGGGGGTAGCTAGTTATCTCAGCTCGTCTACTCTGGAGATTTAGGTAAGTGAGGTTTCTTGCAAATATCCGTTAGTTTACCAAATAAACCTCAAAAGATATACTAGGGTTAGAAGTATTCCATCTATCTATAGTCATGCAAGTACATTCAAAACATCAACCAAGCTCTAACATATTCAATAGTAACCAAAAAGAAGGTTGTTAATCTACTTAAAACATTAGAGCAAGGGACATAAGAAACATACAACATGGAAAGTATTAAGTTAGAGATCGAGAGACCAACAACAACATTGCCAGAATCCTTCTTTCTTCATTAATGGTGTTCCAGCATCACTGGTATGTACATCAATAGGCTCCAAGGGAGCGTCTATCTACTGAAAGATTCTAACGACTAAGGAGCATTGAGCTCTATAACTATGAGAACTGGGAACTCAAAATGCTATATCTATGGACTAAAAAATCATCAATTTTGTGGACCCTTGGAATTAGATCAGACTTATTATTTATACACAAGCTTTCCCTAAAACTAACCTAACTTACTTTACACTTAAACAATATAATACAATTTTTGGTGGCCGGTACTACATGCACCACACTACAAAGACCCCGAGACAGAAAAGGTTTGACATGTCAAAAGAATGAGACAAGAAAGGAGTAGAAGAATCATCCTAGAGAAGAGAGTCAGAAGGAGAAAAGAAGAAATCCAATCCTCGGGGATCGAGGCTACATGCCTCATTAATGGAAAAGTGGTTCCCTATCTCGAATGCGTCAGGTGCTATGTTGGAGTGGCACCTTGGGAAGACCACCTATCAGAACCTTCTTGTCAAGCCGACATGCCTTGCTAGAGTCACCCACCTTCTGACACACTTATTAACTACTTTGAAAGTGACCAGTTAGCTTTGGGAACTAGGAAATGGGTCACTTTAAAGAATATAAGAATATTGGATCCGTAATTCTGGGATCCGAAAGCTTGCACCCCCAAAGAATGAACAAATATAAAACAAACCTTCTAGTGATCATCCCTGGAACCTAGAGAATTTTATTGTTCCTTAGTATCATTGAAATTTTCCAGGAGCTGGGTGATCTCGTCTTCGTCGATGTCCTTGAGGTCGGCCTGGAGGTATTTGGCCACCTCCACCTAGTCGCCCAGATTCAGAGCATTTGCTTTGAATTCTACAGCCATCTTTGCTGCATCCTAACCTTGGAGCACCATGTGAGTTATCTGTGCCATTTTTTCTCCATCTATTCCCTCTAGGTAAATGACATACACAAAAAAGTGGGATAGGGGCTGAATGAAGACATAGGACCCAGAGTCTAAAAAAATAACCATTGCATGACATGGCTGGAGTATTAGCCGTACCTAGGCTGATGTGGGTGTCACATGGCCATGCAGTAAATGGGAGTTACGGCAACATGTAGACAACTAGATGAACACATGTGAAGTGAATGCCACTTGGCTAGACTTAAATGTACGCATGGGAAATTAATCTACCATAAAGACTGACTCGATGAAGGAGAGAGAAAATTACCATGGCTCAAACCAGCAAGGTGTCGAGTCCAAACCAGGAGGTATTCTGCTGAGAGGTCAAGCTCACGAGTTTGGGAAAGCATAAAAGGGCACAGTGAGCTTGACATAAACTAGGGAGGATATACATAAAAGTATAGAGAGCTGAGGCATATATACACTGCTAATATACAAAAAATTACATAGCAGAATTACAAAATGTACATCAGTATACAAAATAGCTAAGTATAACTACTATACATCAATGTACAAAATTGACTTAGACTACATCTGCACAGAGGGTGGAAAACCCTCTACCAGTGCCAACCCACCAACGGGAGGTGACCAAAAACAAAAATAGAAACAAAAACCACAAACGGAATCAAAAATAAGCAAGAAATGGAAAGGAAACAAAACCAAGAACAAGCAGGAACCAGAAAACCAGAGACCAAAAAGCAAAACGTCAAAGGCCTACCTGAAACATGAGAAATGCAAGGAGGATGAACACTGAAATGTTCTACAACAAATTGACCTTCAAAACCACCACAAGCATGCACTGCAAACTAGTGGTAATTAACTACTAAACACCAGGAGCAAAAGTTGTTTTAGATCGCCTTAATTCACCTTAATCACTCTGAATGCTCTAAGTGTTTGATCACGGTAAATGTGAAAATGATGGGTAACTTGTATTTATACCCTCAAGGTAAGAAATGCATTGCATTCCCTCCACAAACTCTGGAACAGTAAAAACCCCTAGACTCTGGGCCCGAGGATTCCATGCAGCCACATCTTCTTGCGAAAGAAAACATGATGGTAGAGAATCTCGGAGTCCGGAATCCGGTCGACCCAAAAGAACAAATTTTTTTTTGGGACTGGGTCCCAGAGACAAAAGGAAACAAAAATGAAACAAAATAACCCCTATGGAAGCAAGGCCTAGAGGGGAGACAAAAGAAGCAAAAGAAGCAAAGGCAAAAGCCACAAGCGAAAAAAGTGGGACCCAACATTTTGCCTACAAATTGTAGGGATGGGTATGTAGGGCATAACAGTGTCCTTAGTATCATCATCTAGTTCTTCTTCTTGACTCACTGAGGTCTTCTCCTCATTTTCCTCTTTAGACTTGTTTAATTCTTCATCGATGATTGCAAATTTCCTCTTCAAGGTTTTGACAATATTTTTCTTTTTCCTACCCAATTGTTGTACTTGCAAGGAAATTGCTATTCGAGTCTTTTCCTTTTCATAGGTGCCAAATCTCATGGAAGATTTGTCAATAGGCTCATTTATCAATTTCTTAATAGCCTCAGATGCAACATGAATATCTAACTCATAGTCCATTGGAGGTAGCCATATAGTCCTCGTATCTGCTGCTTTGATTAATTTTGTATCTGTATCTACTACAAAACAAATATCATATCTATATTGTTCTACTAGTTGTATAGGAATCTGGGATCTCTTTTCCATCCTAGCTTTGAACTTAGATAAATACTCATTCATTACAGGTTCAAAGTTCTTTCGTAGACTAGTAATCATTTCATCAATCTATACTGTAACCGATCTGTCTGTCTTCCACTTAACTTTACCGGTTGAAGGAAATAAATTTTGCATGTAGAAGAATATGAAAAGTAGTAATGAACTAAACTTACATGTATTGGTCTTTTCTGATCTTATGGTTCTCATATTTTCTTCTAGTTGCCTCTATAGTAACTTAGAAAGATCAAGTTGTAGACATTTCTTAACAGTCCTGTAGGCTATGTGAATAGCTCCACATGGTAGGCTGTTTGGTCTGATAGACTAGAATATCTTATACCGAATGGAATAAGAACCGAATCTCAGTTCAAGATCATTGATACAGTTAATCTTGAAACCTCTACCGTCCCACTCGGCTAACGTTAGCTTTTCCATCTTGGTTCTCAGTAGGTGTCTTAGGGCTTTTGTCTTGTCGGATATGGGATATCATGTAACTGCATGAATGACATCCTTGGTTATCTTCTTAGGTTCATCCAGCCATAAATTTCCATCATGTACTCTGCTTAGTACAATGTGGATCCATTCATTGTGAAAGGCCTTCAGAAAATATAGGGCATTGGTTAAGCCTTTAACCTCCTAGTGTTTATGGTCTTCTTTCAGATTTCTATTTGTGCACAATGATTGGTATGTGGACATGAGCTCAAAATCTCTGATTTCACCAATTTTGCAATGAATGTATGCACAAATGTCTTGCAATAGAAAAACCCTAGATGGGATATACAAAAATGTGCCTTGATTGTCTTGTAGGGTTGCAACCTGTGGATGGATCTTGTAATTTGGTTCCGTGCAAGTGGAGTTCTTCACCAAAACAACCTTCTTATCCTTATCCATTTTTGCTTTCATTGTTCGTGATTAAGATGCCATGTTTTCTATATCAGGGCTTATGAAAAATATGCTTGAATAACTTGGTAAGGGCATAATGCATAGTAACTAAACTTTGTATACTTAGAATCTACTTAAATATCTATTGAATGCACAAAAAGGTTCTGCGCAACTTAGCTCTCTTTTCTTTGTTATGCTATGTGACTGCGTTGTGAAAAAATGAGTTCACATCGACCAAATTTATAGAAAATAAATTAGGGTGGTGCAACAAATGCTCTTCACCAACCACTCAGTGAAAAAACATCATGCTTGGTTAACACTAACAATATTTTAGCTTGGTGAGTATACCATATACTTGGTTACCATAGTAACTCAGTTGTCTCTTCACAATTTCACCAACTAACAGTTCTAACTTGGTACATATTAACCGACTCAACTAGATCATAGTAATCAAACATATATTACCATAGTGAATCTTGGTTCATGCTAATTTGGCATTAGTGCAATAAATATAGGAACTGATGTAAGATATAGCATTTTAAAACATAGTTCCATAGCTTCTCGTATTTCTTAGTTGGAGATGGTGGAGCCACCTAATCCATTAGATGAGGTGTCACTAACTGTTGTGCTTGGTCCTCCATTATCATTTGATTCTCTTCTCCACATTTTATTTCTGATCCTCACAATTTCCTCAATTGTATTTCTATTTCCATAAGTGTTTATTTAGTCTGCACAATCTCTGCTTAAGTGACCAACTTTGTGACAGTGAGAACATGCCATTGCAGAGCTTGACCAATTCCTAGATTTGGTTTTCCATTATCTCATACAATTTTATGCTATATGTCCATATTTACCACATGTTTCACAACTTCTCCAAGTGTTGTAGTCCCATGCATAAGCATTGCCTTGTCTTCTTGTTTGATTTACCTTTTCTTGTCCTTTAGGCTTCTAGATTTGCTTTGCGTTCTTTCGACATGCTTGAGATGTGTGACCATGCATGTTGCAATTTTGACAATATTTATCCATGTATAGTTTCTTCTGTGGTTTTTTTTTTTAACTTGGATCTACACTCATGTGCTTGATATCCATGCTTATTATAGTTATAGCAAATACCATTTAATTTAGGAGGGTTTCTAGGAATACCTTTTGCTTTGCTTCTGCAAACATTTGGTGTGTGGCTTGGTTTTCCACAATGATGGAAAGAGGGCTTCTTGGGCTTCGGGATTGAGTATACATTCCTTTCTTCATCTTGATTTGATGATTCTCCTTGCTTGGTATACCCTAATCCAATATTATTTTTAGTCTTCTTTGATGGTTTACAAATTCATCTATTCTCTTAGTGCTTTCTTCAGATCTCTTAATCACTTCATTATGTTGTTGTAACATCTTCACTTCATTTCTCAATTTTTCATTTTCTTCTTTCAATATACCAATATCCTCTATTCTTTTTGCAAGTTCAGTATTCACTCAGTTAGCCTCATGATTCATAGTAACCACTTGATTGGTAATCTCAAAGTAATATTCAGTAAGTCTCAATATCTCAGTTTATTTCTCTTGTAACTTTTCAGTCATCTGTCTTCTTTCATCAATAACCATGTTTCTATCTTGTTCATCTTTCTTTGCATCATTAAATACTTCAACCATTCTAACCATTTGTGTATCTTGACCGATCTACAGTAATTTCACTAGTTCAATAAGTTGTTGATTGCTTTCAAATAGCTTTGATATGATTCCTTCAGATGCATCAGATATGCTACTAGATTTAGATCCAGATGTATCAAATGGGCTATGGATCTCTTCTTCAAGATAATAAATCTCAAAAAAACAAAGTGCCATGTCCTTTCTCTTAATCAAAATCTCCCTTAGTTTCTCTTTAGATAAACCTTATATTGCTCGACATAGATCCACAAATGTAACTTCTGATTCTTAATAGTTTTGTCAAGTGTACACCTTTCCATTATAAGATATTTTCTCTTCAGATATTAAACCTTCAAAATAAGAGAGCTAGCTCTAATACCAATTGTTGGGATAATGGAAAGGATGTGTACTAAGAGGGGAGGGGGGTAAGTGCACAAAGATGGGGGACCAAAAAGGGGGTATAAGATGCCACTTTGTTTTTCTTCTGAAATCAGAAAACTCTGAACTTCAATGAGAAACTGAGGATAGTTATGCTCAAAATTTTAAAATGTGACAAAAAAAAGAGTTGTTCTACTCCAAATCTAGTTTCTAAAATATGAATTTATTTTAGAAATAGTAGAGATTAAGACCCTCAAAAAGAGGGAGCACAAAAAGTGGTCTTGGTTTTTGTGAAAAAAATATAACATAGCATCTGGTGTGCTCCCCCTAAAATTTTAAATTTTTTTTTATAAAAAATTTAATCACTCCGGTGAGAAATTATCTAACACCGGCTAGTTTATCCCAGATTTTCTACTAATTTTTTGATGAAAGTGTGACTTTTTGCCATTTTCCAAAGTGGACACATCGTGAAAATGTGAAAGTTCTATGTTGTCACCCTAGAAATCATTGAAAACTAATTGAAAATCAAAACTATTTTTTTAAAGTGTGTAGAATGGAGTCTAGTTCTTGAAAATGTAATTTTTTTTTCAAAATTTGATGAGTGAGCCAAAATCTAAGCCCAAATGAATACATGTTGGTTTTTGACAAAAATAGAACATGCTTACAAAAGAAATTAGAGATGAAAATCTTAACATAATGAGAATTCAAAATAAATTACATGGTTAGATAGCTATTAGAGAGATCTACAATATCATGTCGTCTGATTTTATCATTATTGAACCACGTGCAAACCTGACGGGGAGCACACAAGAAAAAATGTTTATTTTTCTAGGTTTGTTGGAAAACACATCTCAAACCTATTTGAATCCTCCAAGCCTTTGGGTTGGAACTCCAAGGAAAATCCAAACCTTAGGCTTGGTAAACTTCAATGTCATTCAAAGTGCACACTCGCTATAGTGTACACGCACTATGAAAATTTATGGTTTACATAGCGTGCATGCACTACAACCCATGCACACTATAGTGCGTACGTGCTATGTAAACCATAAACACTCCCTAAGGGAGGGAGATACAAAGAGTGAGAAGGTGGCAGATGGAAATAGAAAGAGAGAGAGTAAGAGAGATAAGGATAGGAGGAGAGAGGAAGAGAAGGTGAGAGAGAGTGAGAGAGAGAGATAGGTGAGAATGAGGAGAGAGATTAGATGGTCTCTCTCTCTCTCTCTCTCTCTCTCTCTCTCTCTCTCTCGTTACCCCTCACTCCCTTTGACCAAAAAGGGGGTATAAGATGCCACTTTGTTTTTCTTCTGAAATCAGAAAACTTTGAACTTCAACGAGAAATTGAGGATAGTTACACTCAAAATTTTAAATGTGACAAAAACAAGAGTTTTTCTACTCCGAATCTAGTTTCTAAACTACTAATTTATTTTAGAAATAGTAGAGATTAAGACCCTAAAAAAGAGGGAGCACAAAAAGTGGTCTTGGTTTTTGTGAAAAAAATATAAGATAGCATTTGGTGTGCTCCCCCTAAAATGTTAACCCTTTTTTTTATAAAAAATTTAATCACTCCGGTGAGAAATCATCTAACACCAGCTAGTTTATCCCAGATTTTCTACTAAATTTTTGATGAAAGTGTGAATTTTTGCCATTTTCCAAAATGGACACATCCTGAAAATGTGAAATTTCTATGTTGTCCCCCTAGAAATCATTGAAAACTAATTGAAAATCAAAACTTTTCTGTTAAAGTGTGTAGAACGGAGTCTAGTTTTTGAAAATGTAATTTATTTTTCAAAATTTGATGAACGAGCCAAAATCTAAGCCCAAATGAATACACGTTGGTTTTTAACAAAAATAGGACATGCTTACAAAAGGAATTAGAGATGAAAAGCTTAGCATAATGAGAATTAAAAAATAAATTACATGGTTAGATAGCTATTAGAGAGATCTACAATATCATGTCGTCTAATTTTATCATTATTGAACCACGTGCAAACCTAAGGGGGAGCACACAAGAAAAAATGTTTATTTTTCTAGGTTTGCTGGAAAACACGTCTCAAACCTATTTGAATCTTCCAAGCCTTTGGTTTGGAACTCCAAGGAAAATCTGAGCCTTAGGCTTGGTAAAATTCAATGTCATTCAAAGTGCACACTCGCTATAGTGTGCACGTGCTATGAAAATTTATGGTTTACATAGCGCGCATGCACTATAGCGCGTGCACACTATAGTGTGTATGTGCTATGTAAACCATAAACACTCCCTAAGGGAGGGAGATACAAAGAGTGAGAAGGTGGGGGATGGAAATAGAAAGAGAGAGAGTAAGAGAGATAAGGATAGGAGGAGAGAGGAAGAGAAGGTGAGAGAGAGAGTGAGAGAGAGATAGGTGAGAATGAGGAGAGAGATTAGATGGTCTCTCTCTCTCTCTCTCTCTCTCTTGTTACCCCCTCACTCCCTTTATCATTTTGTGTGTCTAATATAGGGCGTACACCCTATAGTGTGTACGCCCTATGGTGCTCATGCTCTATACGGAGTACATGCTATTTAAGAACACAAAAATGGTAACAAAGGTAAGAAATTTGTGAAAGAGGCCAACTTTTAACTGTATACTGTCTCATTTCTATAGTTTTTTCGACATATATTCACTTTTCATGGTGATGAAGATCACAAAGAAGTATATTCTATCAATTTGCAACACATTTTTGTTCAAAAATCAACATCGAAGTGTGAAAGTCAATCATTCTTGACCAAAATTGATCCATGGAGGTAAGTTTATTAATTTTTACATGTGAATTGTGAATAAAGAGTCTTTTTGTTTGTAATTTCTATGATATGGATTTGTTGAAGAAATATTTTGACATATTATAAAAGATTTATATTATACTTTTTCAAACATTTCTATTATATTTTGAGTTAATATAATTTAGATTGATATTATAAAGTTTCACTTCTAGTAATAGATTGATATAATAATTTTAAAATTATAATGAATTCATATTTAGAAATCATCATCATACCAAGGAAACGAGAAAAGAATCTAACACCAGAAGAGCATGAAAGAGACAAAGAGAATAAAAGGGAAAGAATGAGACAACTTCGTGAAAAAAAAAATTGCATACCATAGAAGAATATTTTCCTTTGGATGAGGAACATGAAACATCAATAGAAAGTAAGAGAGAATTGGAATTGGAAACAAAAAGGCAACAGATGAGAAACTTACGTGCAACAAGACAATTGAATTATGAAGATGTGGGCACATCATCTATGAGCTCCCAAGTTGAAGAGACACCGCCATCCAATGTTGGAGACACACCCTTGTATCATATTAAAGGCACACCATTGTATCATGTTGAAGGCACACCATTATCTACATCTGAAGGTGTAGGCACAAAATAGTGTCATGTTGATGGCACACCATTAACATCTCAAGTTGGTTTGGATCCATCTTTCACATATCAATTTGAAGGCACATCATCTTCGGTTGAAGGTACACAATTGACACACAATGTCGAGGCCACTCAACAATTGAAAGACCTCCTAGAATTGTTTACAGAAAGCCAAAATATTTGATTGATATTGATACTAACATTTTGCAAAAAGTGTCTGACAAGATTCCCAAGCGTACTTCTCAAAGATATTCTATCCATATTTGGATATTATTTTTTAAGAATTTAAATATGAAAGGAAGATGTCAACTATTTTTTCAAATGATGAGAAATCTAAAATTTAGGCCCATCATGAAGATTCTTGGGCTAAGAACGATGGATGAGTCAAGTGAAAAATCTATTGTAAAGAATCTAATGACTGTATGTGAGAGTGTGAGTTCTACATCATGCACAAAAGATAGTAATGTCACATGATGTGTACTTGCATCAACAATAGTAAGCACTCAAATGAAGAAATCTCAACTCATTAGAAAGACAAGCAAAGCATTGAAAATAAGTAGAAATTCTCTAATGAGAGCTGTGAGAAGGCGTCAAAGAGTGAAAGATCCAAATAACAATGAGTTATGTGTATTTTTCAGTGGACTACTATGAAAAGATAAATCAATTGTTGAAGCTTTAAAATCCATGATTTAAGACTTTTGGAAGAGTAACACATGAGTATCTCCCAATCAACGAGATGTTGTAAGGAGGATTGGTAGTTGAATCTACATTTCACGTTTGAAACATTTTTTGGATTCAACTCAGACACAATTCTTTGTAAAATTTATACATACGTATCCTCAATTTAAAATTAGTCAAAGATATTTTGAAATGGCTAAACCTTTTTATGTGAAGATAAATCACAC
>MU228076.1:171092-206568 GCA_018584345.1 Thuja plicata
ACGTATCCTCAATTTAAAATTAGTCAAAGATATTTTGAAATGGCTAAACCTTTTTATGTGAAGATAAATCACACATGCACAACTTGTTGTTGTAGGGTACATATTGAATTTTCTAACCATTTTGATGATTATAAGAATATATGTGTAGATTTGCATTCTAACAATGTTTTGCAGGATTGTAACATAAATGACCCACCTACATCTTCAAGGGAATTAATTACTAAAATTTTAAGTGAAAGAGCGGATGGTCAACAATTTTAAAAGCTCACATGCTTGAATGGTACATGCATAGATTGTGGTGGTTTGAAACATTTGCCAATTTGTCAACAAATGGAGAGTACACATGTAGTTGGGAATGAAAAAGTGGATTTTGGAAAATATAAGACAGTCGCATATGCTCTAAAAGATGGAAAGGAGGCTAAAAGATGTGATTTAGTACTTCAAAAGATTCTAGTGTATCAGTTCAAGGGTACTTTTTGTGATAATATTGTGTATGAGTATACAAGGCATACACATAGAGCTCGATAGTTGGATATGCAATTCAAGTTGTGCAAGGACACATTCCCACTTAATACCACTATTTCAGTTGTTGAATTCACAGAGACTACACTCTACAACCACAAAATGAGGTGCCAGCAAAGTATTATATCTTTCAACAAGTTTCTGTATTTGTTCATATAGCATTTATGCATTCACTTGACAATATAGAGGAGAATAGAAAGATATTGAGGGAGTATCATTTTTACATCAGCGATGATCGTTTGCATTCTACAGAGTTTGTACACAGTTGCTTTCATCTATTTTATGGTGATTTGAGTAATAGGATCATATCATATTGTTGACACATCATATGGTCAGAAAATTGTGCATCACAATTCAAGAATTCTTGGATGTTTTATTGGTTGAGTAGGATGCATACGAACACTGGTATTCAGTATATGTAGAATTTTACAGAGGCTAGTCATGCAAAGGGAGAGCATGATGGTGCAGGTGCGTGTATAAAAAGGGCCTTATCATGTGAGGAATTTAAGTACAAAGAACAAGCAACATTGTTAGATGTGAGATGTATCATCCAGTGGTGTAATACTACAATGGCTCCAGGTAATGAAGGCGAGTCTACAGTTTATATATTTTTTTGGTTGATGGATGAAACTAACATTGCTCCATACGAGGATTGTTGTACATTAACAAGATAAAGAGAGCTACACTCTTTTAGAAGATCTAATGTAGGTTCATGTATGATCCACACACGACATATGGCATGATTTTGTTCATCATGTGCAGATAAAGATTGGGATGGGTGTGAGTCAAAGGAATGGGTCGACGAATGATCTACACAAATTTTGAGCCCACTTGACTCCTATCATCCCCCATCAACATTGCAACTGACACAAATGGAATCATCCATTGACTTTGACCATTTGTCTAATCTAGTGCAACCAGGTAAATTGTCAACTCACAAATAGTCTCAAATTTAGTTCTTTATTGTAAGTATTTGTTAAATTAATCTCCTCGTTATTCTTCTATCATTGCAGACCATGTTTTTGCTGTTATTGCACCTGAAGACAATGACGAAGGGATATATTATTATTTGTGTCATTGTGTTGAGGCCAAAAAGAAATTGGATCACTTGGTTACAAATGATGAAGGATTAGAATACCCTACATGAGCAGTGCTTATAACTGGTACATGGGTTAGACAGTATTGTATGAAGAACCCTAGGTTGTGGTTGTTTGAGGTTTGGGAGACACATAGGAATATTATTCATTATTCCAACCTTGTCATTGCATCAAATATCCATTTGACTAAATATGGAGGAAAACCACACAATAAAACTCTTTGGAAGGTTCGCGAGTCTGACCATGAGAAAATACTTCAGACAATAAAGGGTAGGGAAGATCTGGCTGGTTCATCGGGCTAAAAGTGAATCCAAAATGTTGTAATGTCGAATCTAGTTGAATGCATGTGTATATAACATGTATATTTGTAAAGGAATTAATTCCCTTGAATCCACATTGGGTGGACTGTAAATTTCTCATGCATTACCCCGTATGTATAACACGACATTTGTAAGATTTAATATCGAATTTTCTCTTCTATTTTTTGGGGAAATACTAGAGGTTTTCTCTTCTCAGCTCTTTCCTCCTGGTGCTCCCAATGAGCTAAGTTGTAGACATATTTTTAATAATTAATTAAAAAAAAATGTTCACGAAATGAATTCTAGAAATATATGTTAAGCTTATTGTCATGTTTCATGCTAGCACATTCTTTATATATATGTATCTACAAAAAAATCATTTAAACACTACCTTTCTTTTTTCCTTTGATGGTATGAATAAAAGTATTTTATGAGAATACATGTGTGGAGAACCTAAAATCTCATTTAAACTAATTATATATTTGGATAACCCCTAAAAACTAGGGCTTTCTCAATCTCGATGCTCAAAGCACCTTTTGAACCAACCGCTATGGATCCAAGTGTCCCTCAAGGTGTATCGACAAGCTGTTAGGTGATACAAGACCATTTCACAGAAGTCTGTGATAACCTATTTCAGATATTAGAGATTCACTTTCATTTTTATTTGCCAACCCAATCTCGATTGATGCAAAAACTTTCAATGTTGTGCAGTTGAAAGCTGAGACATTGCATATCTTGAAAATCGCTCGTCCTGGCATCAAACCGTCTCCCCCAATATCTCCAAAATACCAGGTGAACACTAGGAGTGACATTTTTATGGTCATGAAGTGGCTTCATTGTTGCCGACCGCTATGGAGCCAAGTGTCCCTCAAGCTGCACCAGGCAAAAAAATTACCGATATTCAAGAGTCCATTTCTTGGAGCTCAGATGGGGTATCGACAAGCCATCAGGTGGGACAAGAGCATGTCATGGAAGCCTACAATAACCTATCTCATATTTTGGAGATTCTCTTTCATTTTTATTTTTTGACCCAATCTTAGTTGATGTAAAAACTTGCAATGTTGCATAGTTGAAAGATGAGACATTGCATATCTTGAAAACCACTTGTCCTGGCATCAAACCATCTCTACCAAAAGCTTCAAAATGCTAGGTGAATTCTAGGAACAAACCTTTCACAAATTCAAAGTGTCTTGAACATTTTTAACTTCTATGGAGCCAAGTGCCCCTCAAGGCGCACCAAGGAACAAAATTGCTGATATTCAGGAGTCTGTTTCTCAGAGCTCGCATGGGGTATCGATGAGACATTAGGTGGTAGAGGACCATGTCATAAAGGCATGTGATAATCTATCTCAGATTTTGGAGATTCTCTTTCATTTTCATTTGCTGACCCAATCTCGTTTGATGCAAAAACTTATAATGTTGCGTAGTTGAAAGCTGAAACATTGCATATCTTGAAAACCGCTCATCCTGACGTCAAACCATCTTCTCTAAAAGCTCCAAAATTCTAGGTGAATTCTAGGAACGACCATGTCATGGAGGAAAAGTGGCTCAACATTGTCAACCTCTATGGAGCCAAGTGTCCCTCAAGGTGCACCATGCAACGAAATTTCTGATATTCAGGAGTCCATTTATCGGAGCTCACAAGGGGTATTGACAAGCCATTAGGTGCTAAGGGACCATGTCATGGATTTCTATGATAACCTATCTCAGATTTTGGATATTCACTCTCATTTTATTTTTCTGACCCAATCTCAGTTGATGCAAAAACTTACAATGTTGCACAGTTGAAAACTGAAACATTGCATATCTTGAAAACCACTAATCCTGGCATCAAACCGTCTCCTCCAAAAACCCTAAAATGCTGGGTGAATGCTAGGAATGATCCTGTCATAGAGGAAAAGTGGCTCAAACTTTTCTGACCTCTATGGAGCCAAGTGTCCCTCAAGGTGCACCAGGCAACAAAATTGTCAATATTCAGGAGTTCATTTCTCAGAGCTCATGTCGGGTATCAAAAAGATGTAAGGTTATATAGGACCATGTCACAAAGGCCTGAAATAACCTATCTTTGATTTTGGAGATTTGATTTCATTTTCATTTTTTGACCCACTCTCGGTTGATGTAAAAAATTGCAATGTTGTGTAGTTAAAAACTGAAACATTGCATATCTTGAAAACCACCTGTCCTAGCATCAAACCGTCTTGGATAACCCCTTCCATTTGACATGTAAATGTTAGGAATAACCTTGTTATTATTTACAACTCATTCAAACATTTAGGACCACAATGTACTGGTGCATCCCTTAACATTCTTGTAGTGCCCTAAATAGGTCCAGGTGGTCAAAAAGCTCCGATAGGACTAAAATTGGGTAGGATTCATATTTTTGATCTTATCTGAACTATTATCACTTCATTAAGGTGTTGAAATGAATATTACGAGTATAGGTTTATGAAATGAAACATGCATATTCTCATTAAGTATGAATCATTCTATAACAATATACATAGATACATGTGTAAGCATAAATATAAGGCATAAGAAATTTACAAAGCATAAGACATCCACATAAACATTAATTAGTTTACACAAATACACATGATATATTCGTAGAGCATGAAGAAAAATATATGTGTCCAATAATGTTATAGATCAAATATCTCCAATAAAGTTAAATTGGCTTCATGAAAGCCAAATAGATATAGAACATGTCACTTATACAATATACAAAAATATGTCCATTAATCCCATATTGGCATACCATGATTATCCCCAATCTAGTCATTTCCCAGAAGGGAAAGAAAACAAATCTCGGGTTGTCTTTGATTGTCGTGTCGATGGAGATGTAGTACTCTTCCGAGTGCACTCACTAGTTCTCCTGTCTAGACTCTTATGTAGCTCGAATTGATAAAATAACAACTATAAACATCAATAACTAATATACATCAGAATTTAATTATAGGATGACACAAAATCTATAATATTTGCTTACCGCTATCAAATAGTCGCGATGTACATCCACCGAAGGGGCACACTGACGATCTGGAGTAATGAGTCCCTACAACAATGATCAAAATAATATTTAAAATACATACATGAATATCATTAAAAATTTCAATACAAACTATTAAAATAACAATTCTAATTAAGTAATCTCTTTCATACCTCGGTCAGTGCGTCAGATCTAGCTATAGCTGCAGCTACACCACGATTCAAGCTATCGCAAACAAAAGGAGGAGTCTCTGCTACCAATAACTGAAAATGAAACAAAAAGAGTATTATGTAGTTATCAAGAATACCTATAATATTTTACAACCCCACTAATTAATAAATGATACCTCTATGAATGTGCCACCACATCCTTCAGTGTGCGGTGTCGATGTCGTAGCTCCAACATGAAACTAGTGCACATGTATGGTAATTTATAAGACAACCATTAATATAAGAACAAACCACTAACTTGTTAATTATAATGCATTATTACATATATACATGTGGACTAAATGATGTCATCACAAATCCAGGTGAAGGAACGTGATCATTGTCATGACAACTTTGACTCTGGATTTTGATCATAATTTATCTACTAATTTAGTTATTCATTCATTTATTAATTAAATATAATCAAGTAAATCAAATTAACATGCAAATAAACACACCTCAATGAAATGTGAATGATGCCCTTCGCTGTCTAATGTCAATGTTGATGGTCTAGCAGTGAACTAATGTACATGCACAATAAGTTATGAGACAAATATCCATATAATTATAGAATAATCAAATGTACACTTTAAAAAATATTTTATTCGATACAAACTTGTGGAGTTGATGACGTAGTGTATAAGGGGTCTGGGGGATCATTTTCGTTGTAACTGCCACTCTTTCCCTAACTTTTCATCATAAACAATAGATACTAATTTAATTAAATTCATTCATTTAAACATGAAATATGATCAAATAAATTCAATGAACTTGTAAATATTTACCTGTTTATCAATGCCAAATGTTGCATTGATAAAATCATTAGTCATCAGTCCATCATCCTCTTCATCTCTTTTGGCAGCACCAAATGTGCATAGGGACCCACAAGAATGACAAAAATGACCCCTCGCAGACCGACTATGGTCACCCTTGACTAGAGTAGTGACACACTAAATGAGAGTCTGTGTTAGAGCACTAATTGTGCCTAGTATGTCCACCTCCACAAGTTCCTTCACATTGGAAGGAATACTAACATGATCCACTTGTGGCTTGCCACTAGGCAACCTAGGTGCATTAGGGTCACGACGTGCCATAGGTCTATCAAATGATGACCCCCCACCTCTACCCCGAGACTCTAGAAAGTCAAAATAATTTGGCACCTCCTTCAGGACAAACTCATAATAGAGTTTCCTCAGGAAATAGATAGGAACCTCATGATTTTTATAGGGAGGAGAATCAAAGACCATCCACCATCTATCCCAAAAGTTTGTTTTTATATATTCATTCAAGCCCCAATGAATTGAGAACCTCTTTGTTGTAGTTTTAAGAGTTTCAGTTTCCCTTGGCTTTTTAAAGAGTTTAAAAATGTCATCTTTTGTGATTTCTTTCTTTTTTATGCCCTCATATGATAATTTATTTGCATAATATTGTTTTTGTTCTTCTCTTTTATCGTGCCATAAATTAAGTTGCCCACTAACTGAACCTACGTGGGTCAAGATTAATTCTAATGATTTTGAAAGTGTTTCCCTTCTAGGATTTGTACCAAGAATCTTTTAACCTCCTAATTAAAGATTCTAAATTTCTATTTTCCCTCTTTCTATTTGGTTAATCAAATTTTCATGTGTTCCAGGAGGAGGTTTCTCGATTGGTGGAGGCGGTTGGGGTTTATTTTCTTGGTTATTTTCAACATCCATTTGTTCATGAGGAGAAGATGGAGGGTTTTGTTGAGGATTTTCTGTGGGGAGATCATTTCTTCCTGGCAAATAAAAGAAAATCTATTTTAAAAGTCTAATTAAACATAAAATTTAAGACAAGAAAATTTGACAATTAAATATGATTGAAAACTGAAAATTAAACCTAAATTTCAATACAAATAAGATACATGGTTGTAGAATCACTTACCTCTTCTTTTGGTTTAACCTTGATGACGTCGTGGAGCCATTTTTTGCTTCAATTTGATGGAGAAAATACCCATAATGAATCATGTACACACTATTTTTTCTGATTTCTTGGTTTGGCGCGGGTTTGGGCAAACAAAATGAGCCACTTTTGTGGCTTCCCTAACTTTATATTAAACTAAATAGCATGTGTGCCCTATAGAATGCATGCACTATGGTTTACATTTCCCAAGCCCAAGGCTTGGGTAATCCAAGCCATAGCGCATGCGGGCTATAAAATGTATGCGTTATAGCCCTCTATGTGCATGTGAGGGACCAAAAATGTATTTTGCACCTTTTTGGTCCCCTATCTAGGTGCATATACCCATGGGTGAATCAGTACCCTTAAAATGTTTTGATCAAATCTTGTTAACATTGTTCTTCATTAACCAATTGAGTAGATTCACATATACCAAACATGTAGTATCAATGCTCAAATGTAAATGCATGTAAAATAAACAATAAACATACATACGATTAAGTACTCATGACACTAGTATTTTGGTATTGTAGAAAACCCCTGTTAGAAGGCAAAACTTGCGGTGGGGATGAGACCCACAAAACTTCACTACTGTAGAAATAAAGTTAGCCTATTAAAGCTTTACAAAAATGATCACTTCTGATGATCTTACCCTGTTAGGAGTAACAATAACATCGATTATATCTACCTCGTGTGAGGATTTTACAACACAATCTATGTGTGCACTCGGTTAAGAGATTTACAATAAGACGATTAAGTCTACTTTGTTAAGAGATTTAGAGGTCTATTACAATTGTTAGAGAGTAACAAAAGTTTGATCTGAAATATATCGATGTAGTCAAGGAAGCCTTAACCGACTCCCTTCCTTTCTCCAGATAGTGAAGTTTTGTGGGTGCCATCCCCACCGCAGTTTTTACTTCCTAACAGGAGTTTTCTACGATACCATATCTTGTGTTATGTGTTTATCAATTTCATGAATGTTCCTATGAATGATTGAAAAATATTAAAGATTATGAACAAACAATATATACATAAGAAAGAATAACACTAATGGTTGGGAAAACAAAATTGAAAGATCACTAATGATGAATTGTGTAAGGTGTTAAAATTTTTAGAGGTACTGATTCACCCCTCCCCTCTTAGTACTACTTCCCATTAATTCCAACAATTAGTATCAGAGCTTACTTTCTTCTTGGAAAGATTAAAGGCTTAAGAGCAAAGTCTTACAATGGAGAAGTATAAACTTGATAAGAATATTGAGAACAAAAGGCTGGAGATACAGATGTTCTATGAATAGTATAAAGAAGTGAGAATCAAGATGAGAGAGCTGCTAGATGAAAGAAAAGGTATGGCTACCTGAAACAATGAAAAAGACTATCAAGAAGAAGAGATTCCAGATTTCTTTGAATCTTCAGGATAAGATGCAAGTAATACATTACATACATCAGAAGAGAACGTCACAAATCTAAAGGAGATCAATCAACATCTGATAGAGAAAATAAAGATGCTACAAATCAGTCAAGAGACCCAAATGGTAAGAAAGATTGATGTGATGAGTTCTATCCTAAAAGCTGAAACAAAGAGAACACTTGCTATTGATGATAGAAGGAAGATTTTAGAGAAACTAAAAGAAAAGGAAATGGAAATTCAAAGACATGTTGAGCATCACCATGATCTCACAAATCAGATTATCCTTATGAGTTAAGAAGCAAATAGAATAAATGTGGAACTCATTGAAAGAATACAGATTATCGGTGAACTAAGAGAAGAAAATGAAAAGCTAAAGCATGAGGTTAAAATTTAGCAACGACATAATGAGATTATCAGAAAGGATGAAGAAAGATATAAAAGAATGGATGACTTTCTTGAAGGACAATGAAGAGTCAACAACAACAAAGGTATAGGCTTTACCAAAAATGGAGAATCATCAAATCCAAAGAATGTATATGAAAATCCAAGACCAAGAAAGCTACCATGCAAGCACTGTGGAAAGAAAGGGCACACATCAAATGTGTGCAGAGGTAAAATGAAAGGTACTCCTAAATCTACACCTACATCTTCCTTCATAGGATTCTGTTATAAATGTAACAAGAAAGGACATAAGGCTTATGAATGCAAGAGAAAGATAGAAAAGCCAAAGAAGGAAACCTACATGGACAAATACTATCCTACATGCAAGATGAATGGGCACACATCTGAAGAATGCTGGAAAAAGAAAAGGCAAGCGTGGAAGCCAAAAGGTAAAGAAGTTCCTTATCAACCATAGAGAACCAGAAATAAATATGTATGGGATTACAACACTTGGACAAACTGTATAGCATGTGGTAGATATGGTTACATTGTTGCAAAATGCATGAGAGCATGGACCAAAAGGTCTAGAGGCTAGTAAAACCCCAAAATGGCATGCTTACACTGTCATAAAGTTGGTCATCTCAAGAAAGACTGCAAAGACCAATTGACAGAAACAAGCACATATCCCAATGGAAACACCATTGAAGATATCTGGAGGGCAAGAGACAAAATGTGGATAAAATCTTCAAACAATGATGAAGCTGGGCCAAGCAATGAAAATGGTGACACCCCATCCAATGGATCCGGTGACACCACCAACTCCACTTGAGCTGAACAAGTAAGTATGGAGCTGCACTATACCAAGTTATATTTTGTATCAGTTTCATTATACAAATTGATAGATAGTCAAAATCTACATAATCTAAAGATGCATACTACTTAACTTGTTACTAATCTAAGAATGCAATACCGTCGGTAAAATCATCGGTGAACATGATAATGAGTTGTTTACACTTACTGGAAATTGTCGGTCAACTAGTAACCTGACAACCATCGGTAAGAAAGAAAAGTTCAGAAATGGTCGTGACAGAATATCGATATCTGTTAGTAAAATCAATGTGGTTAACAACTGCCTAAAGCATCATGTCTTCAGCGATGATGATTTGAAACATCCTCCTGATGAAACACGTCTTCACATCCTAATGAGTTTTTGAGCATTTATTGCAAATACTTAGGTCAAAAAGTCTATAAATAGTCGAAAAGACAACTTCATTTTTCACCCACGATTTGAAGAGAAAGCAGAGCAAAAACAAAGCGATTGAAGAGCCAAAAGAAGAAGCGTCTCTAGATCGATTAAGCACACAGAGAATATATTCCTCATCACTATTGCAAATTGAAGTAAGTACCAAAGGGACCAAAAGATCTTTGTCATTGTTTTGTCAAGAAAGCCCTAATTTTGAGTAAACACTAAATACTTGAAAAACAATGGCAACCACATCAAGAACTGCTAAATTGAAGAATGAAAAGAAGAATGTGGTGAAACTGATCAAGAATAGCACATGTGTAGAACATAAGTAAAAAATCTGTCTAGAAATTGCATCAAAACCCGATGACCGGTGCATTTTCAAAAATTCCTCCTAGGGTTTTTCTCATAGAAGACGTTAGGTCCTATATTCATTGCAAGATTGTAGAAATAGGTGATCTTGAAATGGATGAAGCTTTCAAGAAACTATGTGATGCCAAAGGAAAATTGAAATAAGAATACAAACACTTGGAGGTCAAAGGGTTAACCAATGCCCTACATTTCTTGAGGGAATTCAAAACAGAATGGATTAGGTTAGTCTTGAGAAGGATGCATGACAACAAACTATGGCTAGACCAACCCAAACAAATAACCAAGGATGTTCTTCACGTTGTCACTGGTTATCTGATAACTGACAAGCCTAGGGCGCACAAGCATCCATCCATGAAAGAAGTTACAAAACTCACCAATCCAGAAGGAGACAACAGAGGTCTCAAAGTGAACATAATCACCGATGAAGTGATAAAATTTGGTGCATGTGTTATTGGGTACAAAATCTTTCAAGCCAACAGAATGAACAACATTTCTGCAACAGTAGTAGGCATAGCTTACAAGATTGTAACAAAAGGAATTCAGATGGATCTGTGTGAGATCCTATTGAAATAACTTGATGAGAATATGATCAAAATCAGGTCCGCAAAGAGCAACACATGTAAGTTTGGATCACTTATCATGTGTGCATTTTTCTATTTTCAAGAATACTTTACTTCAGTACAAAAAGTTTTATTGGACACTACCAAACCGGTAACCCAACAGATTAGTGAACTGATTAAGTCACTAGGAGACAAATTTGAGTCTGTTATGTCTGCATACTTCCTTGAGTTCAATGAAAAGATGATGGAAAGAACTAGGATTCCTGAACAACTAGTTGAAAAACACAAAGATGAGATATGTTTCATGGAAGACACATACTACACACATATCAAACCGATTGTACCAAGAACAGCTTGGTTAGCACCATTAGACTATGAGATCAATATTGATCAAGCTACAAGTGCTATTGAGGCATTGATCAATGAGCCCATTGATTAAAAAAACCAAGGTTTGGAACATATGAGGAGGCCAAATCAAAGATAAAAAAGGCTGAGAAGTCAAGAAGACTATAAATAAGAAGGATAAAATGGTTAAGAATCTAAAGAAGATTCTATCAGTCTCAGAAGAAGAGTAGGATCAACAGGAGGAAACCGATGAACAGGGCACCATCGGTGAAGAACTAGAAGAAAATAAATTAGATACAGAGGCTACTAAATCGGATACACCTCCATCTCCACCTCCTATAAAGAATCAAAGAACACAAAGTCAAACTGATACCACACCACTTAAGAAAGGTCAAGTAAGGACCTATATGAGGAAGCAACCAACAAAAAGAACAAGACAACAACCTATCAAAACCACACCACCAAAGAAGAGAAAAAGGTTTGTTAGGACAAAGGCTGACTTGGATGACACCAAAGATGATGAACCAGATGTAGTAACAAAGAAATTTATAAATTAAATGGTAGATGAAGCTGCCAAATCAATTGCTACTCATGGCACAATGACTGATAAAAATTTTAGACAATGGGATACACTAAATCCAGAGGATTAGAATAAAATACAAGAGGCAGTCATAAAATCAATGATCAAGAACAAGTATGCCCTTGATAAATTTTTAAATCAAATACCTGAAGAGGTAGGAAAAAGGGTATACCAACAGTGGTCATATGCCTTGCAAACAAGAGAGAAGCAAGAGAAAGAGTTCTTGTGAGACTGATGCCTCCTGAATCCAAAGTTGAAGAGATAAAAGAAGTACTAAAGAAACACTCAAGTAAATTTGTAGCCAAAATAAGGGCTTACAAAGTACTAGAGAACAAGCTTATAGAACTGGATTCAATGAAAGAAACCAAATGGAGACATCTCCTAGATCTATCGGTAGAGTCAACAAGTGTTGAGAAGCAATTAATTCTCACAAACACACCCCATAAAGAGGAGGAGACAGATAATGCAAGTCCTCAGCATATGGCTCTGGACAATCAAGAAAGTGATGATGAGCCTATTAACTTAGATACAGGCATGGATGATAATATCCAAGATATCACTCCTTATGATTTTGAGAATGATCCAAAGAAGAAAGATGATGTAATATTTATCACACTTAAGGATCAGCAAAGCCATCAAGTACTACAGACATCAGATGGTAAGATAGTTGACATCGCTTATGAACAAGTGCACAACACATCAATCATGCACTCAAAAGTGCAAGAACCTGCACAAGATATACCAAAAGATGAGGATGTCACTACTGACAAGGCACTAACCGTCGAGCAGGACACCAATACTGACAAAGCCCAAGCCACAACTCAAAGTAACATGCCTATACTAATGAAGGCAATAAACATAGTAGAGGGCAATAATGGATCAAAAGAAAAGGAAACAAGCACACCCAAAGACAAGGGTGATGAAGAATCCAAAGGAACAAAAGATACAACTATAGAGCAAGCTACAACTGATGATCAGAAAGCTACATCTGCTGATCAGAATAAGGAAGAAAATCAAAAGGAAACAGGGGACAAGCCTTCAGAGAAAGGTGAAGAAGGAAAGAAAGATGAGATAGAAAAGAAATCAGGAGCACATTCTGTAGAAACACCCAAGGTTAATGAGAAGAAACCCATTCTACTTGAAGGGTTGATCCTTCTAATTATTGAGCATATTAAGAAGAGGGCTAGTGCTAGCCCTATCTTAACCCCATCCAAATCTGGTTCGGGCAAGAAGAGAATTAGGGATGGGAATGAGAAAGACAAGAGTTATACAGGAAAAAAACTTAAGAAGGAGAAGGAGACTACCATGGATATGGATACCTCAGCAGATAGTGTGGAAGGCTATGACAACATGGCTGATTCTACAGAGGAAGAAAGTTACTCTGCTTCTTTGGTTTCAAACTCTGTTTCAGAGGAGAATGATGACACGGATGAGGAAGTGACGGGCTCTATGGACAAAGATAAAATTTTGGATTGCAGGAAAAATAGAGAGGATAAGAAAGAGGATGAGGAAGGTTAGAAAGTGCCTATTTTGGTTGAGTATGATAGTTCTGAAGACCATGATGTACCGATCTCACTGAAGCTTGAAGTTGTTATGGAATGTGGTCAAGATACTCAGAAGGAAGCTATGGAGGTGGAGAACATTTCCCCTATCAAGGAGTCGACTTTACCTGAGAAGGAGATAGACAATGTCCCTGGTAACTCTCAGAACATTCCTTTTATCAAGACTATGGACCTACAGGAAAGAAATGTTCAATTACTTAAGGATGACATGGACAATAAGATTGATCTACCTTTCAGGGTTCTCCAAACTGCCAAAGCTGCCTCAATGTACTCCTTTCGGTTAATGAAATGGGTGTTCCAGGAGATCAATAATTTACACCTTAAGTATCATTCTATTTCTACTAAGGTGGATTCTCTATAGACTCAGATGGAGTCTAGCCCTAACATCAAGGCGGACAAGGTTACCAATGATGAGGACAATAATGTCTAGCAGTTACAAGCCAGAATGGAAACCATGGAGAATACTATGAAAAAAAATATGCAAGACTACAAAAATTTCATGGGTTCAGCTATGGATTGTTTCCTAACCATAAAGGTTGAGCTGGATACTGGGTCACCAGGTAACAAACTAGAGAACATTACTGAGAACCTGGATGATGAAGGCCTTGGAAAACGCACAAGATCAGCTTGAAAGAAGAAAATTCATGACAGAATCCAGGAACTCTCAGAGTTCAATGCTTCGATAAAGAAGATATCTGAAGCAAAGTAGGAAGCCGCTGAAGCTTGTAAGGAGCTGATCTAGTGCTCTGGTTTCTGGGTCTAGTGGTTGGTCTTTTTTTGCTGGTATCTGGCTTTTGGTTTCTTTCCTATTTTTTGCTGTTAGCTCTTCTGCGTACTGGTTTCCAGTCCTGTTTTGTTTTGGGGTGCTTCATTGTCTTATCTTTGTTTCTAGCTTGTAAGGGGCTTCAGGTCCCCATTTTAAACCTATTTTGCCCTGCAATCAAAAACACCCAAGCTTAATGAAGAGACATCTTCACATAACTGACAGGTTCCCATAGAGAAGAAGACACAAGATGTATCATCAACAAAACCTTCACCAAGAAATTCAGAATGAACAAATGAACTAGCTATGGTAGTTCATACATTTGCATCCCCTCAAATCTCAAAGAAGAAGAAAGGAAAGAATAAGAATCCAATAACTCAAGATGAAATTATTGAGATTCTAGTCTATGATCCAAGAACATTGGATTTGACAACATTGACAAAATATGCAAAGCTCTGTGAAATAAAAGCTATACAAGACAAGCTGAAGAAAGTGGCAAAAGAGGCCAAGGTACTGGAGGTAGCAAGAAATATACTTCAAAAAATTGTACCAGACATAGATATTGATCAAAAAGCCCCAATGCTTGATCAACTGGTTATACTCATAGATGCAATAAAATCTCAGAATACCGATGTTGAGAAGGCTATGGAAGAGAGACTTGAACAAAAGTATGAATTCAAGCTCGCAGAGAAAATAAGCCAGGAAGTGGCACTGAAAAAGGTCAATCTATCTGAATTGGTAAGTACAATTGATCCAATTATATTAGAAGTTGTTACCTTAATAAAGAAATTTTGCACTTTAGATCTACTCCCTCAGGAGTATACCAACAAGATAGCAAAAATAGACGTTGATCTTAAGTCCAGTGCATAGAATCTAGCCAACACAGAAGAAGCACTAAAATTGCACAATGAACAAATCATACAGGCTAGGAAACAAAGACAGGACATTCAGTTTGCAGAGATGAAATACAGAGATGAGGTCAATGAGCTCCAAGTTAAGCTCTTATCGACACTTACACTACTGCAACAAAATATGACACAGGAAAATACTCTAATTGCCACCCCTGAAATGTCTGTCCTAGACAACATTTATGATATGCACGCAAGACTAGAGCTACAACACATGGCACTAGAATAGTTGAAAGAACAATGAGAGAAACTGCTGGAAGATATTAAAATTACCCATTCTAACATTTTTGACACATTGTAAGTTACACATTTTTGTCACAATTTTGGCATATTGTAAGTTGTACATTTTTGTCATCAGTATCAAAGAAAGGGGGAATTTGATATGTACATCACCTCAGTTAAAAGGAGGAAATCATATGTATAGTGGAAGAAAGGGGAAACAATGCACATATAGAGAATAAATACTATATATGTACATATACATACACTATACCAATGCACACAGTAAGGGGGAGTCATATTATGACAAGGATATAAACATGGTGTATACATACCAAAAGAGTTTAGTACTATGCACATATTAGTTTTTGATACTAATGTCAAAGGGGGAGATTGAAGGCATTATATTTTTCCATTAGTGTACTTAGAGAAAAACATGATCTGCACCATCGATTTACTCTACACTGATAGACAGGGCACAACACTATCTGATGATAAGGTTACCCGACAAACACTGTTAAGTGTTGTCCGATGAGAAAAAGGTAAAAGATACCCAAAGAGTAACAACAGTGGTACCTGATGGAACAGAAAAGAGAGGAACCTGATAGATACAAGGAACCCAATGAACAGTTCAGTCAAGGAACACCAACAGATTGCAAGTTCAAACTGACGACCAAGAACCGACAGTTAGTTACATCCTGCAAAAAGTGGATCTGACATTTCACGTCAAATAAATCACTGAAGTTGTATTTATAACTTCTTGATTTTCTTTTAAATCCATTATGTGCGCAGGAAGCAATGTAATTGTTATATTTTTAATTAGTTTTACTGTTTAAAACATGCAAACTAAATATCAAGGTCAAGTTGTAAACCTTGGATCTGAGAGTTAACATTATAATATGTGAATTCAAAGATAGGTCAAATACTTGTATAAATAGATGATGAATCCATAAAAAAAAGGATATAGTTGATCAATGAGATCGTAGCAACGGAGACCAACTAAAGACCAGACAGAGAATTCATATAGAAGAACACAAACAGAATCAAATCAGTTTTCAAGAACAGAACAAAGGCTACCAACAAGCAGGGAAAAGGTATTCATCAATCACTTAAGGTGATATTATCATTGTAAAATCTTTAATGGATTTGTAAATCAGAAATAGTAGATTACATACAGTCAGGTCAACATTTTTACTCATTCTAACAAGTGCAGTACACTAATGAAATCCTTTCAAGAAAGGTGGGCTTAACTGTCCTATTGTAAATCTCATAACCGAGTACACACTTAAATCAGTGTTGCTAAAGCTCTTAACATAGTAGATCTTAACAAGTCTCCACCTTAATACTCTTAACAGGGTAGATCATTAGAAGTGATCAAATTGTAAGCCTTAACTGGCTCCCTTCCATTCTGCAGATAGTGAAGTTTTGTGGGTGCCATCCCCACCACAGTTTTTACTTTCTAACAAGAGTTTTCTGCAATACCATATCTTGTGTTATGTGTTTATCAATTTCATGAATGTTTCTAAGAATGATTGAAAAATATTAAAGATTATGAACAAACAATATATACATAAGAAAGAATAACAGTAATGGTTGGTTAAACAAAATTGAAAGATTACTAATGATGAATTGTGTAAGGTGTTAAAATTTTTAGAGGTACTGACTCACCCCTCCCCTCTCAGTACTACTTCCCATTAATTCCAACAAGAGGATCCAATGAAGGATTATCCAAACTTGCAGCAAATAACCACAACAACAGAAACAACCAGATACACAAAAATATAACCAACATTCAACTCATATATTATCTCAAAATATCAATTACATTCAACATGAGATGTAAGGCCTTCCCGATTATGACCAATTACAAAGATAGATTTAAGATCTGATACATATCTTCTACAACACATACATTCATGATCTAGATTCTCAGATCCAACACTAGATCTTCCATCCTAAATCTGATCTCCATCTGCTATCCTAAGCTAAGAATAATATACTTCTTAAATACAAAAAAAAAACAACCAATAGGTTGGCCTATAAAAACAATTATTGGAGAAACCCCCGACCCAGATTTAGGTCCCCACAATCCCCAATGTTAGATCCACCATAAATGCCACAATCAAAATTAAATGTAGAAGTCGTCCACCACATCCAACTTCCAAATAAATAACTCGGGCAGAGGATGACCGAGTAACAGAGTGACTCAGGCCAAGTATCCCTGAGAAACAAACCCGAGCATCAGAAAACCAATCATGCCCAAGCAACAGAACCTGAGAAATAGAGAAACATGCCCAAGCAACAAACCCGAGCGTCAGAAAACCAAGCATGCCCGAGCAACAGAGAAACAAAGTGTTTCACCGAGAAGTCTCCAAACAAGCTAGAAAACATATTTGTGGTTGAGAAGGATTGCCAAGGATCCTAGGATGCTCCTGCATCACATATACAATCTCAATATTGCTGATACAGATCCATTAAGTTCTTACAAAAATATATCACCTCAATGTGAATGATAATAACTTCTGCTATGTTCTTCTCAGTAGCCTTGCCTTAGTGTAAAATGATTTTTGCAATGTAGTCTCTTTCTCTGGAAATCCCTTGTCTGATCTCTGATGTCTGTACTATGGCAGCTACTTGATCATTTCTTGATCAACATACATACTAAATTTCACATCTATAAATTTATATATCAAATGATATGACCTAATTAGGGCTTAACAATTACATCCTTATCTTGAGATCGACGATGTACAAAATTTACCTTGATCATATACACATAGGAGACATAAATAATTAATGTTGTAAATCCATAATTAATGTCCTCCTCGATCATGTAAACCGTTATCTAAGTTGGCTAAAAAGTTGTTACATAGAATGATGTGCCATATAAAACTTTTAGGTGGTCTCTGTTCCACTCGGTTATTACTGTCTATCAGTGCTCGGTGTTATCTTTTTTTTGGTATAGTCTGTCTATTCGGTAATCACTGTGCTTGGTTGACTCTAGGCGTGATCAGTGCTCTCAGTTAACTCTGTACTTTGGTGATATAAACCGACTGTCTTGTTTGACTCTGTTACCGACTGTTCATTATGTTTGCTTGATAACTAATGACAACTTCAATGTGCAATTGGAGTAACACTAACATGGACATATTACTTTTAGTTCATATTTGTGGGTATCATCCCCACTGTGGTTTCCCCTTGGCTAGGGTTTCCTCGAGAATAAATTCATGGTGTTATGAGTTGTGTGTTTTGTGTTTATGTTCTTTTCATTTCAACATTTATCTGGTTAAGTTGGAATTTGATAAGTTTAAGTTTAAAGTGTTGTAATACTGATTCACCCCCCTCTTAGTATTACTTAATCCTAACACACACACACACACACACACACACACACCTTCATCTAGCATCCAACAATCTAGGGAGAATCCATCAAGGGTGTGCTATTATTTCCATACCAAGATTATATTGGTTTTTATATTGAGCAATCCACATCACAATCTAGAGAAAACCAAATAAAAATAGAGTGCATTCTATTTTAGCTCAATCTTGAAGGATGAAGATTTCTTGAGGTATCTAGTTGGTCATTTTCATTATCTTACGTTATTCTTATTCATTCATTTTTTCACATCTTTCACTTAACTTACATGCTTGAAAGTTTGAGAAGATTCTTTCATGTTTATAGTGTGTGCAAAAGATTCTTAAAGATACAGTGAAAACAAATGAGCTAAAATTTAAAATTTAAAGTAAAAATTACAAAATCTTTTAGATCATTTTGACAAGTGTAAATAACACCCAACGAATTTAAAAAAAAAAAAAAGAACAAATGGAATTAGAATCTTGTTCTTAAAAATAAATGCCAAATAAAATCATATAAAGAAATTAAAAAAATTATGCCATCTCTTAAATTATACCACTTATTCATTTAAAAAAGAACATAATTAATTTTAATTGCTACGTGACTTGATGTTTTCTAATTACTATTTATCCTAAAGTAATCATTTGAATACCCTCTTGTTATACGTAATAACTTGATTCTTTTCTGTTATTGTTAATGGTGAAGTAATAATTATGATATTTCTCAAATATGCAACCATGGAAGCTCCCTTTTCCTACGTAATTCACACCACATTTTTTAATATTGAAATGAAAAATTGGAAAAATAGTCAGACGAGTTTGTCATGTCATGGATGACAATGCGAGCCAACTTTTATTATCATTTGTCATAACCTGAAATTCTGATTATTTAATTTACTATTGATCAAATGAAATATAAAATGTCATTATTATCTATTAGTGTTTTGGTCTTGGCTCTGACATCATAAAGGATGAGGCTGGGATCGTGCCCCGGGCGAATTTGGGCCCGTATCGGGTTCCTAACATCGTCTAATGGTGGCCTTCGCTGATCCGCAGCTCACAGGTTTAGATCCTCGCTAGACTGTCTCCCAGGTCTGAATCCTCCATAAAAACAAAAATAAAAAATAAAAAGAAAAAAAAAGGTTAAAGAACGGTGAAGACCTGAGTAAAGGACAGTGGACTTCCACCTCTAGAACATCATTCCACATTTAATGGCATAATTTGAGAAAATCTTTTCACCACTCTTCCTCTGGAATTAATGATTAAGTGGGAAACAAGAAGAGTGGAGAGAAAATAGAACTAAAAGCTAACTCCCACTCTCTCAGGAACATTCGTAACACTGGGGGAAGAGTGGGCTTTAATAAGGGAAGTTTGGGTGGTTTTTAAAAAACAAAACTCTCTGTCTGTCAAATTTTGGGGGAAAAAGATTGCATCATGATCAGAAGGGGGCGGTAGACTGTATCCATTTTTCTTCCTCCTGGCATTCTCCTCGCGATATCGAGGTATTTGATTTGAAACATATTATAAATCATTTTATGGATCTGTATGAGCGCTGCCTATAGTAGGAACATGGTTATTAATCTCTGTATTTTATTTCAAACCTTGGATGGCACGCTGCATATATATCCATCTTTACACCAGTTTATCTTGTTTGTGATTGGATGTAGCGCTGTTTATAGCGTAGAGATTGTATTCACCTTACAAAATATAATTGTTGTTAAGTCGGGCTCTGTGGTGTTGAACAGTATTGGGCATTCCTTGTAAAACTTAGTGCTTTTCACTTATGCCCAACTAATGTTATCATCTGATAGGTTTTGGTGCTACTATTAGCTGATTACTAGTTTATCTTTAGACCTTTCCAGACTTCCTTGGGTGGTTCCTCCTACCAATGCATTACTACAAGATGATTTGGGTGCGGCTTCTACTTTTCCATTTGCGAGTAGAAAATTTTCATATATCTTCGTGCCTCTGTTATCTACTAAAACAATGTCTTCTACCTTATTGAATCAAGAACAATGTGCTCTTTGTCTTTGTAATTCTTTATCAGAACAACTATATTTGCACCCTCGTGTAATTTAAACACAAAATGGAGCCCTGTTGATGCCCAAATTGAGCACAGGAACCTTCATCACCAGATCGGAACAATAGCTTGCATCCTTGAAACTTGATCTTACTCACAAATAGCCTGTTGCCTTCTGGGAGTAACAAGGGATGCCTAGACCTGAATATGGGTGACTGCAAATCTTGGCACACACTCAAATTTGAAATAATAAAAACCTGTAGATTTGCCTATGCTTTGAGTTCCCCCTTTTTAATAACAAATCTGTATCCATGTATGAATGTTGGTATTCTTCCTCCTCCACCCTTAGACTGCCTGCGTGGTGAATTGGCTCCAGCATGGAGGGTCTGAGATGTTAGCATAGTTAGATAAGTATAGAAATATGGTATTGCTGTTATAATTAATTAAATTATTGTTGATGAGGATTTAGTTATTTAATTGAAAAATGTTGAAAGATTTAGATACTTGAATTTTATAATTTTGGGTGCTGGTTGTAGTAATATCCTAAGGGGTACCCGTTCTGTGCATGTCTGTTAATGTCTGTTAATTGACAGTTCTCCCTGCTTGTTAAAAAAAACTATATTCTGTCACTCAAATTACTCTGATCAGGACAATAAAATTGAAGAAAAAGAAGGGAACATTATCATGAATCTTGTAATGAAAAGTGTATTAAGTGTCTCTGTGAAGGGTTGAGATTTCGTTTAAAAAATATATTTTCTTCCTTGTAAATCCCAGCGTGATTCTTGTTGAGCTGGAATCTTAGAATACATTCCTTCAATTATTAGACAAACCCCAAATTTCGTAGGCTAGGACGACAAACTGAGCTGGGTATCATGCAACCACTTAAATCTTACTGTGAGAATGTAGCATATGTTTCACAGAGCTTATTATTGATTATAGGTTACTACAATTCTATACATTAATATGTTGACATAATATATTCCAATTATTGGATTAGATTAACCATCATGACATTGAAGAACTATTAAAAGTTGGATTAACTATCATGTCATTGAGAGATGATCTCCTAGACTAATTATGATAATTCTGAAATAGGTAAAAGAGTTGATTAGGGGTTATTACAGTTGTACACTTCTATATGTTTCTGTATTGATATGACAAAATCCATAAGCTGTTTATAGTAAGCTTTCATGAGCTGTTTATAGTAAGCTTTCATGAATTGATTCAAATGTGTGTCAAGGTTAGTGACATTAGATTTTTACAATTGATAATATTGGTCTCTCTCTTTACATTTTTATTTGGATATCTGTCATAGAAAATCCACTTAGGTGTGATCCTATATATATTCTCGTGCAAACTTGCGTGCTCATGTACACATGAATCATTTCTAATTTGTATAATATATGACAATATTTGATTTCTTGGAACTATTAAAAGAAGTATTCCTCGTTCATATTGAGCATTGGATTAGTCATTCATTTGTGAGAGTAAGAAAATGAAATCGTGAATCATTGTGAAGTTGTGATGTGCATGACATGTATTGAGAACATTGAACTCTATAAAGAGATATGCTAAAATAGTGTGGTGACATCTTAATCTTTACTACCAGTATGTTTTTCCATGTATAAGATGGAATCACAATTCTATGAATCAAAATGGTAACAAAAGCAAAAGTTGTTTCTTCTTTTCACTTATTTGGGATATATGTATTGGTGTGTCCATGATTTTTATATTAGTAGATACATATCTTTGGCACACAATTCCATTACTTTGGTCAGTTTTACTTTGTTATACTACTTCTAGCTGGGCTGGGTATCTTTCATATCAAGAAAGATTCCGGGGAAGCATAACTGCTTCATGATAGGGTAGAAACACACACCTACTATATTCTCGCCACTGATCTTTTGTATGAAACAAGTGTATGGAGCTCCAGTCAGAAATTGTCTTCATGTTTAACATATTATGAGTTCTTTGTAACCGACCAATTGTTTATTTTAATGACATTTGCAAACTTATGTTAGTCTCTTAAGTTCTTGTTATCGTGGCACTTCGACGGATTCGTCGAAGACTCTTTTGGATGTTGTTGTATTGAAAATGTTGGTCGAACTGTTAATCATTATGATGTATTATCTCATGTCAATTTATAGAAGGTGTATTCAACAATTTGGTCGAAACCTCTTCCTTGTTTTGGACTCATGTGTATCTTTTTCTATTCAACAAGTTGGTTGAACCAAGAATTTTTTTTGGAATTAATGTAGAAAATAATTTTGTCTTATCAATATGTGGTATCGACCTTTGACTTAGTTGACTGACTCCCTTATTCTTGCTTATTTTGCTGATGTGGCATTTGTGTCAAAATGTTAGTCTCTACATTATTTTTATTCAATAAATTGAAAGCACAATTTCTTAGACTTTTCCTATCACCAAGACTTGATACTTTGTCAGTGCCCATTCCAATGGTTTCTTTAAAGTCAGTGCTAAATACGTTTGAATGATTCGGAAGAAGTCAGTGCAATCTCATTCAAACCTTTTAATATGAAATTACGCCGCTTGTTCCACAAATATAATAATATTATTCTGCCCTCCATAAACCCAACCATGGAAAAGTGTTAGAAAAGGTCTCGCTGCATAGGTTAGCAAGGATAATAAGTCTCCAAATCATTTTTGTGAGCCAATTAAAGAATGTTGTTAGAGATAAGTGTTCGAAGACATGACCACATGCTTGTGGTTGTTGATCCTAATAGTGGATACATATGTGATGGGTGCAAAGAGAGAGGCACAAATTAAATTTATTTATTTATTTGTGTGGATATATTTATTTATTTTATCAAAATTCAATTTAAAGTCATTAGTTAGTTTAAGGACAATGGTGGTAGTTTTTTTCAATATATTTCAATATGTTTTGTAAGGAGTATGAGATTGTGAGACATAAGAAAAACTCCATACACCACTGTTGACAAAATGCAATTACCAACAAGATGAATGGGATGTTGATGGAGAGGATTATGAGTATGCTTGGTGTTGGTATCCTAAAAAATGTTTTTGGTTGAAGTTGAAGCCAGTACCTACTATATGGTTAACATATCTCCTACATCACTATTTTATGATAAGACCCTTATCAAGGTCTAGTCAAGAAAGAATCCTTTGATTAGAAATCTTAGAATATTTGGTTATTATACATATGCTTTTTACCAAATGAAAAAAAGGTCTAAGTTGGAGAACAAGGCTAGAACAAGGCTATGAAGTGTATCTTTATTGGCTATGGTATCACTGTAAAAGAGTACAATATTTCCAAGATCCACTAATGTTTAAGGTTCTCTACAATATAAGTGTTATTTATGAAGAGTTGAAATCTTCTACTTTTGAATTGTAGATAAAGAAAGATGAGAAATAGAATAAGGAAGTAATGTAGATTCCTTCTACCCCCAAGCAAGATTTATGAGCTCCTAATGGATCTTATCATGAGGATAACTCTAACATCTTTGAAAGTTTAAAAGAAGTTGAACGTCAAACTTATCTTTTAAGGAGGTATATGAAAATCAGGTATAAACTAGATAAATTTGGTTATTTATTGTTGGATTCTAGTTATATTTTTTATTTGATTACTAAAATTGGCGAGTTTAGGAATATAAGTTATAATAATAATATTTCGTTATAAAAAATAATATTATAACATTCATAAAAAAGTTATCTATGTTCTACTCATAGTAGGAGAAGCATACTAATAGTCATTATAGCTAACTTCAAGCATTTGTAGAGTCTAAACTATACATAAGATTTCAATGATTTTTTTTAGTTTTCTTTATATACAAGTTGGTAACTTAAAAACTATTTTTTGGCTTATGGGTATTAATAGTGCTCACTATAGAAATCTTTAAGTGTTGAAGGGTAAAAGAGTGAAAATTTCAAAGTGTTGCTTCATACCTACTTATAGATGCCCTAAAAATCCCACACTCAAAAATGCTAGTACTTATAGACAAATTTCCCACAGTTATGCACAAATGCCCAAATAATGGTGCATAAATGAGCCAATTATGAACCAGAAAATATTGAAAAATGATTGACTACTAGTACATTTGAAATCTATTAATCAGATTTTAATTATCATTTATTTAACTCAGGTTTAGAAATTAAGTGCACAAAAAATATACAGCTTAATGCTCTTTGCTATTAAAATTGCATACAAGACAGGGTTTTATTAACCAGTCCCTGAATTCCTAAGGGAGTTAGATAGTTTGTATTGTTGGGATATGAATCCCAATGGTCATATGACCGTTCACTTTCCTTTGTCTCTTCGTATTCAAAGAGCTTTGTATAAATGACTGTGGCCAGTCATGTATTGTATTATGGATTATCATATTGTAGATTGGATATTGGTTAATATAGGGATTCCCTGCTTCAAGTGTGGACATAGGAAAATTGTCGAACCATGATAAAATCATGTGTATTGTGTTTTGTCTTCTTTGTATGTTGTTTACATTTCATTTCTATGCTTGTTTAATATTTACAATTGGTATTAGAGCCACGGTGAAGTTGAGCAGAGATGGAAGAAGCTGAAGTTGATTTTATCATCGATGAATTCCTTAGAAATTTAGGCTCGGTAGAGAATGATGCTGGACCTGCAAAAGCTAAAATAATTAGCCATGTGCATTGGTGGCATGGCTGGGAAGATAAGCCTGAAGTTGAACTAGAAGAAGATTTAGAAGCTCTTAGATTTGAGCGTTATGCAATTCTTGAGCGCACGGGTGATGTGCAATGTAGGAAATTCGCCATGAAAGAATTGCGAAAGAGGGAAAAGATAGACAAGAATGGGAAGTCTATTACGAACCTGGTTTTTGTCTTTTATAAAATGGCTTCACTTATTTCTGCTTCGATCTTGACGTTCCAAATACTTTTGCTTCCAAAGTTCATAGGATGTTGCAGCCGGATTACAAAGAAGCCCCTGTCCCTATGGAACGAAAGTTTGTAAGAGACCAGAAGTTTGTTGTGGAATAAGATGAAGGGGCGGAGGAAGGTGAAGAGAATTCGCTGACACAACTGATGATAGACACCATTTTCTTAAAAGGCCTCACTCTGCATAGCCTCAAACGTTACGACCAAGCATGCCAAGTTTTGCAAACTGGCGTCGAGATTAGCTTTGGGCAAACAGATATTGAAGATGAAATGAATCGGTCTTCTAATGACAATTTGTTTCCAGGAAGAAGCATAGTAAATGATATGATGCAGGATCCATCTAAACAAAATCGTTTGAATAATTTGCGTGATGTTCATCCCACGCAAGCAACTCCCGTTGGTTCTGTTCTGCCTAATGATGACTATAGTTGGCATCACTTTAATTCAGAACCTCCAATATTGGAAGATAGTCTTCCAAGACACTCTTCTCATGAAACACAATTTGGAAGTTCACAGTGTCATACCCAGGCCGCGGTTGATAAAAGTGTCATTCTGCATGAGGAAGACCACAGAGTGAGTATCTACACAATGCTAACATGGGCAGAGATGAATTAAGGATGATGGAAATAGAAGAGAATCATATTGGTCAAGAACAAAGCTACGATGGTCAAGACACCGAATGCATCCAACGCACTATGTTTGGAGACAGGGTACCTATACTCTATGCAAAGATATATTCGCAAAGGACACCAATGCGATTTATGACAGACTCAAACAGTAATTTGAGATTTCTAGCTAGTTTCTCAGACGCAGGTAAAGTTTGTTACCACGCGGAGCTAGAGGAAACTCTTAATTCCTCCCGATAACCATTTTAAAAATTGCACACACGAGCTCAGAATGGTAACGAGAACGTGATAAAGGAGAAAATGATAGAAAAATTGTGGACTTCTATAAATAGAACTTCTGGACTGAGCAATTATGGTTTTGTTTGACTACAACGAACAATTATTAAAGAACAAGATGAGGGTCTAGAAAAACTAGAGGAGATTGTAATAAGCACCAAGCATATTGCACTAGCCATGAATGAAGAATTGTACTTGCAGACTCATCTTCTTGACAGTTTAGATCAAGACGTTGATGCAATTGGCTTCCGACTACAGTCTGTGCAATGTAGATTGGTTGTGTTGAGTAAGAAGGCTCAGTTGGACTATATTGTCATGCAGAATGACTTGGAAAAGAAGTCTGTCAAAAACATAGAATGACTTTTAGGAGGTGCAGAGATACTTACTACAAGTCCCATATTTTTGTGTATGTTCAAGGGTTCCTTTGATGGAGGCGTGTATTCTGAACCTGTAAAAAGTGATAGATTTATGAGTGAATTTACTCTGGCAAAAGTTATTCCAGAAGATAGTTTTGATTCTGATCTGGTTTGGAGAAGACTCATTCAGAGTGTGCTGGAACAAAGTCTAGCAATGTTGAGATCTTTTCAAGATTTCAATCTTCGAAATTCGAAACAGGAAGTAGGGGATGCCACACTGCATGGCTGTGTCGGTTGGACTTCGCAGGGAAGACTGTTGAGATATGAAGCCTAATGGTCACATGACCGTTCACTTTCCTTTGTCTCTTCATATTCAAAGAGCTCCTATAAATGAATGTGAGAAGTCATGTATTGTATTATGAATGATCATATTGTAGATTGGATATTGGTTAATATAAGAATTCCCTGCTTCAACTAGTGTGAACGTAGGCAAATTGCCAAACCACGATAAATTCTCATCTATTGTGTTTTGTCTTCTTTATATGTTGTTTACATTTTGTTTTTCTACTTGTTTAATATTTACATGTATGACACAATATTCTTGTTCATTCAACACATAGAAGGGCTATGAATTCCACTGTGTTTGATGCTTCATCAACACTAAATACCCCTGTATGATTCCAATGACTTAAAAAGACTTTAACTGGAACAATTTTTCTACACTCTTTCTATTCTAATGGTTTATTTAAATCCAACATTAAGCAGCTTTAGACATTTCAGAAGAAGTTGGCGTGATATCTTTCCAGGCTTTTTGTTGTAAAATCACTTGTTTGGCATGTCTATACATAAACTTTGGCTTTAAGAAAATGTAAATGAATAAACTAGTACTTTACAAAAAGATATTAAGACATAACAACTAAAGGAGAGATATATTTTAGGAACAAAGGATCTAAAATGATAATAATGTTATGTTATTTAATGTTGTTTATTTTAAATAAAAAATGTGAATAATTATTAATTTTAATTAAGATAAAATATGATTTTATAAAATGTTTTAGACTGATTGTGTTTTCTTATTAATGAAATTAAGGTGCGTTAGTTGATAAATTAAAATCTTTAGAAAATATGTTCTTATATTAGAATTCTAAATATTAATGAAGAGATATCCTAAATAAAATTCATTCTTACTAATATAGATATCTTGATAGAGCACACAAATAGAATCATTACATTTTAATTTAGCTTTGATTTTAAACAATCTATTTGATAATTCACTAAAAATATCAAGCATTACAAGTTAATCAAGATTAACTAAAATAAACGAGCATTTATAAAAGCACAATTTGTTGTTTTAGTTCTCAATCATATATGATTTTTGCATAATGTTATAGTGTTTTAGTCCTCAAACATTATATATGATTATTGCATAATGTAATAGTCTATTTGAACACCTATATAAGAGAAGCTACTCCATAGAATTAAAAAACCATAATGTTGCAAGTCCATGCCAGGTCAAAAGAGCTTATTCTCTTTAACCATAGATTCTCCCCAAAAAATAAAGTATCTTTGGCATAATGATGACATTCTTGGCATGCATGTTACACAAGTTTGTATCCTCAAATAGTCCTACTAAATATGGTCTTATTGTCTCTAGTAGAGCTAGCACAACATGAGTCTACAAAAATGCAAAATACTTTAGAAGAAAACTATCCCAAAAAAATCAAACAAATTTTAAAAAATAAAAAACATAGCCTAAATTTCCTTGTAGTTCAAGGGCACATAAATTTTAAAAAATCAGCCATTCCCATCTATACACATCCATCTGCCAGACCCATTAGGATATTTTAGTTATATTCTACAAAATAAATTCACAGTTTTTAATCATGTATTTTTAGGTTATTAGTAACCCCTGAACCAATCAAACCAAATGAATATGTTGAAATAATAAATGACATGAATATTCAAAAAGATATAGCTCAATAATAGTGTAATCCATGCAATTAATCAAATGTAACTCTCTCATCACAATAACTATAAATAGATGATACCAAGATGGGAGATCAAAAGTACATCATTACAACCAATGACAATTATCTAGACACATCCACCTTACCTAACAAATAGATTTCTTGGAAGTTGAACATCTTAGAGTTGCACTCTCGACAAGATTTTCCCATTGAAGTAAGAAAAAATGGTGCTTTAGGTTTCCTAGGACAAGAGCTTACATAAATATCTCTATAGATCCTTAATAAATTGGCATAAAATAAATGATACTTTAGTGCAATATATAAATTTATTTGATAAAAATCAAAATTGAGATGCCCATACAAAAACGTGTCTATGCAAGTGCTATGCAACACATTTAAAATTTCAAAAGTGTGATAGAGCATGCATTCTCCAACCCTCATAAGATTTTTTCCCATGAAAAATTAAGGTACAATGAATAAACATACTCACTTAAACATACATACATATGAAAAAATTTGTCACCCAACTACTACTTCAGGATAAAACACAACTTTTGTGATACCAAGGATAAATCTACACCCAGATATAAATCCATCTAATAGAATTAAAATGTGATAGCAAATCAGTAATAGTGTTTCCATGAACCACATAATAACTCTATTTTTTAGGGTAACTAAGTCTATCATCTATTGGGACTAGGTATCTATTTAATTGTTTCATATTACCCTATTATTTTTAGAACATTTTTCTGGATTTCTGAAAAAAATGGTATAAGATGTCATGTTGTTGTTGTTGTTGTTGTGATTAAGTCAATTGGGAAAGGGCCTAAACCCAACAAGAAAAATTAACATCAAGTCTTAAAGATAGTTCAAAAGGAATTCACAAAAAGTGAATTCAACCAGAAACCAAATCAAAACTACTAGCAGTAGTACTAGAAACTAAACTATAGAGAAAGGACTATTCACAGGGAATTAAATAAAGGGAAGATTAATCCCTTTCCAGTCTTCATTAATCTTCTTGAGCTTATCTAGAAAATAATTCCTCTTGGGAGGATTTGTGACCACATTAGATGAAGTCTTGTCTTTGCTTGAGAGAGTAGCCCTGTGTAAATTTTCATCTTGCTTTCTTTGCTTGAATTTCCTTGCTTCTCGCTCTTCCTGTAGAGTGTTAAAAGAGTAGGTCATATTCTCCATCACGTGTTTTCTAAAAGAAAAAAAATCTTGTAACTTTTTATTGACCTTGGATTGATTAGCTTTTATATAAGCCAAAGTACTAAGCATTCCATGCTTCTCATTATTCTAGGGAATGAGGGCTTTCAACTCTCTAATTTTTGTTGTTGATGTTGTTGTAAATTGAATTGCAGACATGTTAATATACTATTGGATGTCAAAAAACTGCATTTTTATTATTCTCTATTAAGTTTTATTCAATTTAATCTACTTTTGTGCAAGAGGAACTAACTAGTTTTGGTAATGTAATTGGAATTAGCATAATATTTAAAACTATCAAGTAAATCTAATTTTCAAGTATTAAATTATTCACGATTTTTTGTTGAGAACTTTATAGTAATTCTCTAAGATATACCTTAGAAGACTAGAAAATGATATTTGGAATGATTGATCTAAGAGGTGGATCTATTAAAAACTAAGATTATGATCTATAAATTTATTTTGAAAAAGAATGTATAGACACATTGATTCGAGATGGATCTTCCTAAATAATGTAACAATACATTTTAGAGGAAACGCCATGTTTGGGAAAAAAAATCATATTATAAGTTTTTCTTTGTTTTGAGTGGTTAATCCACAACCTATGCATACTAAAACACGTGACATCTTTAAATATGTCTTTACATTTAGTGTCTTCACGTCATTTGTTAATCATTATGCATTCATAAATTACAAAAATTTCTAAGTTTCAAAGCTTAGATGTTATGACACTCGTATAAGAATGTCATAGATTGAAATTTCTTCAGAGCAAGAGATAAGGATTAAGGGTATCATATTATCAAAGTCATACTGAACATGATTTCAATCTCATCTCTTATGATGTTACATTCTTACATTCACCAAGAATTGATTCTTGCATATTATTTAAAGATATTAAACTTGTTGACAAAAATCAAAATAGAATTGCATTATCAAAATTCGATCATAGTCATATGAGACATGATTTGAGTTTCATCCCTTATAATATTGAAGGTAGCTAGAATTGATCCCTACAGATTATCCAAAACTATTTAATTTTACAAACAGACCATAAACAATTACATCTTTATCTTTATACGAAATCCTCATAAAAATATCTTATAAACTGAAATTTCTTCAAGTTAAGAGAAAAAGATTTAGAGATATCATATCATCAAAATCATACAGCAGATAATCCTAATCTCAAAATCATACAGCAGATAATCCTAATCTCATTTCTTATGATATTACGAATTTGTATTCACCAACAATTAATTCAAATAAATTACGAAAAAACTATTTAACTTATCAAGAAATTCAGAAAACTGTAATAAAACTACATAAAAACATATCTGCATGAAAGAAAACAATTTTTTTGGTTGACGAAGGATTGCCAATAAACTGGGGATGCTCCTCCGCCAAACACCCCAGTAAAATCGCGAGCATGTCGAGCAGAAGCCACTACTGGTATGACGAAAAGGAGGTCACATATACCTGCATAACAGAGGAAGGATCTCCAGAAAGCATTGCCCAGATAACTTTGAAAAACAGTTTGGTTTTCTTACAAATAGACTTAAACCAATTAGTAGATCCGTTGGGCTGATACTTCTGCAGAGTTCCTGAAGTTGAGTGTTGATGATATGAAGTGCTGGGTGCTGCTGTTAACTGCAGGCGACCGTTACAAAGTTGAGGAGAAGACAAACAGAATTCAGGGGTCTCTGGCGTGTCCAAGGCTTGTTTGAAACAACGAACGTGGATGCTGTACTCTCTGGACACGTAAGCCCATCCCCGGGTTCTTTGACCACACCCATTACACGGATCTGTCGACAAGTTTTGGGACAAACGCATATTGTAGTTCACCGTCGGGATTTTCGGAAGGAATGCACAGAAGGGATGCAGAACATCACCGCTCTCACTGCAGTAATACATCATACCCGACACAGATCTCTCACAAGCAGAGCACCAGAGAGTGTTATTAGCAGCAGGGCTTGAGTACAATATCATCTTTGCATCACTTAATGGGTGGGGAACTGAAGGAGGAGCTGTTGCACAAAACTTGTGCATGTCGTAATTGCAGGCACGGCACGTGTAACGCCATTCTGTGCCTCTCTCTTTGCACCCATCACAAATGTATACATCTTGCTGGTTTTCTGCCTGCAGCCTGTGCCAGTGGCTTCGAACGCTTACGCCTTCCTTCATTCTCACAGAGATGGAAGGAAGTCTTCTACCAAAAATATTGGTTCTTTTTGCTTTTCCCTTTTTGTGAGGGAGTGAGTTTATATATGTTTTGAGACCAGAAACGTGGTTTCGTAGCAAAAGAATCGAATGGTCGTATCGACGCATTGAGCGGGGCCGTGGCTGTTTCGTTTCGTCTAGTCGCCAACTTCGTAGAAGTTCTCTTGCGATGGAAAATGGCAGACGTGTCTTTCGTGGTTGGTGGGATGTGATTTAAATGTCACTAGAATATTCACGCGTAAGAATATTCAAAGGTCACATGATTTAAATGTATAGTAGTTAAAATTGTCTAAAAGATATTAGAGGAACTAATGTCTGATACTCTAATGTCTGAGGGAAACACCTTAGCTTGAATACCTTGTTTGTTCTTTTTAATTTAAAAAAAATTAAGTATACTAGTATAATTATTGTCTTTGTACATTTTTAATCAAGTACTTTAATGGTAGAGGATGAAATAATAAATGTTATCTTTTTATTTTAATATTGGATTATTTAAATCTTTATATGTTTCTATTGTTTTGAAACCTTGTATATGTTGATGCTTTTCCCTAAAAAGTATTTTGAAAAATATGAATTTATCTATTATATTTGATAAGTTCAGAATTTAGTGTTCTATTTAGAAAATTATAATCTACAGAGTAGTTATGTTTTTTTTTAAAATAATTTTAGAAGTCAAATATTCAAGCATTCCCACAATAAATTATGTCTTATAATAAACAGGATATAAATTCATAAATCCACACATATACCATTCCTTTTTCACTAAATGAAAAACAAGAATGTTTAAATTATTCAGAGATACTTTTCCTCCTAGAGTAGTGCTATTAGTTGATTACTATATGAAGAATCACTTAAGAATAAAAAAAGAATTCAATCCATATATCATTACTCAGATAAAGGAACTATAATGCATGTGTTATTTATTGAATGTCAAACTAACTTTTCACTACATCCATCCATTTCAAATCTCAATCTCATAATCCTAACTATTCACATTAAGATGAAGCCTAGTTAATGTCAATTCTAAGCATAGATCATATCCCTCATATGATGCTTTAATCAAAACTATAATCCTCCATCAATCCAAGACACCCATTAATCAATCAATCCCAACCCTAAAAGTTGTTGTCAAAATTCTATATCTATAAGTCATCATCCATCAGTCTCATAACATTTTCTTATGTAATAACTTGATGCTTTTCTATTACTGTTAATCCTGGAGTGATAATTCTGATATTTCTCAAATATGCAACCTTAAGGTTTTGTTATCAAAATTCTATGCCCATAAGTTGTCATCTGTCAGTCTTATAACATTTTCTTATGTAATAACTTGGTGCTTTACTAAAATTGTTAATCCTCGAGTGATAATTCTCATATTTCTCAAATATGCAACCTTAGAATTTTGTTGTCAAAATTCTATACCAATAAGCCATCATCCATCAGTCTTGTAACCTTTTCTTATGTAACAACTTGATGTTTTTCTATTACTGTTAATCCTGAAGTGATAATTATGATATTTCTCAAATATGCAACCTCAAGATTTGTTGTCAAATTTCTATACCTATAAGCCGCCATCCATCAATCTTATAACCTTTCTTTATGTAATACTTGATGCTTTTCTGTCACTGTTAATCCTAGAAGTGATAACTCTGATATTTGAGTATGTAACATTGGAAGATCCCTTTTCTTGCGTAATTCACACCACTATTTTTAATAGTAAAAATAAAAGTTAGAAATTGTCGAATGATTTCAAAGAAATTTCGGGGACCTTGTCCCTTCAATTTGTTGCTAATGACAGACCATTTGTTTTGATTGGTCTGTGAACGCGAATGCTTGTGTGGACGAGTTTGTCATGTCATGGATGACGCAATGCGAGCCAACTTTTATTATTATTTTGATTTAATAAATTGAAAGCACAATTTCATAGATTTTTCCTCTTACGCAACTTGATACTTCATCACTGCCAGTTCCAATGCTTTCTTTAAAGTCAGCGCTTAGTAATTTTGGACGATTCGGAAGAAGTCAGTGCAATCTCATTCGAACCTTTTAATGTGAAATTACGCAGCTGGTTCCACAGATATAATTGTTTTTAAATCAAATTGTTCAGAATTATGAGCCTTGATTCAGTGAGATATGATATAAAATAAAACAGTAAAATTGTGAGGGGACAGAAACCAAAGTGAAACTGTGATATTGAATCGGTCTCTGGTCGTTGGTCGTTGATGTAGTACCTCTTCACTAAGGTAATGAAATAAGGTATTGTGAGGAAAGAGAAACTTAAGCAGAACTGTCAAATTGTATCAGTCTATGGCCGCCTGGAGTACTTCTTAAAGAAGCTTATCATAACAATTGATTTCTGTAAATAAATACATCATTTTTTTATAGTTAAGATTGGCTTTAATGAATTAACAATTTGAATAATCTAATTTGAGGTTGTCATATGTTTTAAGTCAAATTTGTGAATTTGAAAAAAACATAGAAATAAAATTATTTATTAATTTTTTAAAAAAATGGTTTGTTTTATAATTGTAATTTAAAATCAGAATTATAGTAGAATAATGAAATTTGAATTAGATTGTTTTCAATTACGCGAATGTAAAAATCTTTAGATTTAGATTTGTGAATGCTATTTAAACTATGTATTTTTAAGTAAAAATGAGTTGCAAATTCGAACTTCATGTTAACTGCTCGTAGTATCTAAAAAATTTCCTTTGAATATGCTGATTTTAAAAAGGAATAAGCAGCGATTTTACAAATTCGCGGCACCTGTCTGTCGAATGGAAGAAAGGGAGAAAATTTGTCTACAAACACTTGTACAAGGAAGTCTTCAAACCATTTCTGAGAAAGAGCTAACAAGGTGATAAACATACGTTGTTCAAAGCCATGACCACAGGCTCAAAAGAATGTAAATAAATAAATTAGTACTTTGCCAAAATATCGTCAAACATATCAACTAAACAAGTGGATAAACATGTATTTTAGGAATAACAGTGTGAAATGATAATAATTGAATAATTAAATGTTTTGTATTTTAAATAATAAATGTGAATATCTAGTTTATAACTAGCTAATATAGACTCTATATTTAAAATACGCCGAGATGCATCGAGGCGTTGAATTTTTTCAACTTCAATTTTTTCTATTAAAGTTGAATGATGAAAAAATTCAACGCCTCGATGCATCTCGGC
>MU228076.1:208614-220251 GCA_018584345.1 Thuja plicata
GGTCATGATTAGGGTTTAATATCAGTGTGAGAATTATGTTAGGGTTAGGGGTCGAATTAGGGTTAGGATTTAGTGTTATAATTTGAGTAAGTTAATATGATTAGAGTTAGAATTTATATCACAGTTATGGTAAGCATTAGGGTTAGAGTTTAATCACGGTTAGTGTTAGCATTAGGTCTAGGTTTAGGATCACATGATTAGGGTTCTAGGGTATACATCATGGTTAGGGTTTGGGGTATGGTGGGTGCAAGCCTTAAAATTATCATTAGATTTAAGGTTTAGGTTAGAAGTACAAATAGGGTTAGAGTTTGGATTATGATTAAAATTAGGGTTTAGGATTAAGGTAATATTTTGATTTATGCTTAGGGTTTAGTTAGGATTAGGTTTTGGGTTATGCTTAGAGTTAGAGTTAGGATTATGCTTAGGGTTTAAGTGTATGGTTTAGATTAGGATATGTTTAGAGTTACGGTTTAATGTTATGGTTAGAATTATGATCAGTTTAAAAACTCTCTCTCTCTCTCTCTCTCTATATATATATATATATATCTATTTGTAGACCACTATCTCATTGACAAATTTCATTGAATGATATCAATATACATGTTATTGATTTGATATGTTCTTTGATCTTTCCGTGAGTCGAGGCTTCCTTTAATGATGCTCTAATGACTTTGTACAAATTTATGTTGTTCGTGGAAGAGAGATGTATTAATATTGAGGTTCTATTACACTAATTATTTTTATGTAATCTATTTTTGATATCTATAACTTTAAGAATGTATTTATCTATATAGAAAAGTATATTTCTGAATCTATCACTTAGAACACATTGTTTATATTGAAATATATATTTTAAAATTCAATTTTAACAATTTAACTCTTGGTGCCAAAGACATATATTACATATTGACACATCTATTACATCAATCAATTTATCTATTTTCTAAAATGCTATAAAATCATTACATAATGAGAAATGTTAAAATGTGTTATCTTTGACTATATTTTAATAGAACAAAGTGATTTATAATTAAAAATAATAATCTATAATGAATAGAATTATAAATAATTACCTAACTAAATCTCATTGAAGGTATGTAAATAAATAATTGATTAATTATACAATTAAATTTATAGCATATATATAACTTATTTAATTAATATAAATTAATTACATAAATTTATTTGTTAGGCTAAATTATAAATAAAATGTTCGGTTTTCATTTTCAAAGATTCACATCCATTTACCTCCACTTCCCGCATAACTTTGGAGATATTTTTTTCTTACCGTAAATTATTTCATTGACTCTTGTCAAACTCAATAAATTAAGCTAAAAAAATTTATATGAAGATAAAAGTATATTAAATATTTTTATACTTCAAAAAATTAGAGCACAAAATTTTTGATAGATAAACATGGTTGGCTTCTTGGAAAAGGTGGTTGTTAAACTTTTAAGATTTGGAATAATATTGGCAGTTTATTTTGCTTATTCATCTCTGAGTATAATATTCTAAACTCATCTGTTCAATGTAAGCTTTATAGAAGGTCTATATATGTCCTTCGGCCATGCTTACATATTTATATTCTTTAATCTATGAAAACATCAATCATGTCCATGAAGTTACAACAAATTTAGGGTTTTTTAAATGTACAGAGCAATATATTGAAGTAAATACAGAGAAATGTTTATACCAAGTAATTTTTAACCTCAAGTCTTGTTTGAAATTTGATGGCTCCATGGCCTTTATTCAAAGATTTAGGCCGAGTTAAATATTTGTCTCTAGCTACTGTTTAGATATATTCTTTTGCTTACCTGCGATGGCAGTAAAACTGCATCAACAACTTTATTTCATTCTCTATTTCACTGTTTTGCATTGATATTATTGAGTCATTGTCTGAAACGTTAATGATCTCTTCAGAAGCCATAACAAATTATGTCATACATCCTGTCACATCAATGAGGTTATCAGAATTAACAGTCAACAGGCTCAAGCATTTAATTTTCTCCCACTGAGAACTCGAGTGAGAGGAGGCACATAGTCTTATTCATTATGCACTCCCCCTTCATATTCATTAGCACCGTCGCCATCCACTACAACATTAAATTTATTCCTTTTCGTCTTTGATTTCTTTATTTTCTCCTGAAACACAATTCACAAAAACTCAACAAAACACTACTACAGTCAACAAAAACCCTAAATCCTTGATTTCATATGCAATGCATTGATCACACCTTAAATTAACATACATTCATCTCCATAACCATAGCTCTAATATTAATTTATTCCTCACCTTTCTCCGTATTTTTGTTTTCCTGTGAAATCACTAACCATATAAAAATCGCAAGTCGATTGTTGGCTTTTATATATTTTTAAAAAAAATGGAAAATTGTGATCCGAATAGATAAAAAAGAAACTGAAAATTGTGATCTTAAGAGGTAGTTGTTACAACTTCGTATCCTTAGCAACCACGATATATGGTGCTTTTTTTGTAACGTATATTGTTGTGCTGGCGTTGAACTACTCATTAATCGGACGATAGATTATTGTTGTGCTGGTTGAGGAATTTGGAAGGATTCTTTTTGTTTACACCGTTACTTTTGGATGACCTCCTATAGAGAGGTTGGATGCCACTGTAGGATTATGCCTCTTGGCGTAATTAATATAAAACATGATTTTATAAATTGTTTTGAATTAATTTTAAGTCACGCTAGTTGAATAGATTAAGGTCTGTGCAAAGTATATTCTTATATTAGGATTACCTTTATATATTTGAATTAGATTATATTAGTGCAGGTTAAATTTAGATTGAAAGTTGTGATCTTTTTTAAATTTTAAAAGTTTTCTTTGGACTTGTCTTTAAGTTCTTAGTTTTTTCTTTACATAAAATTGATTTACATATTCAAGATTTTACACGTGATAAGGATAATTAGATCTTTATGCTAGAGTCTTATAAGAATACCAAATTAACATTTTCTTAAATAAATCTAAGGATAAAAAATAGTAGTGCAATATGTAATACATTGTTGATATAGTGTTAGTTCCACTTTATGATTATTCTACGTATTAATGTATGTGAGAGGTGCTCTTTCAAAAAGTCATTACATGTTTCAAATGAATTAAGATTAGTCATTTTACATAATTTTCTAGACAAAATGAAATGATTTATCAAATAGAAGACAAACAAATGAGCCTTCAATTTTAATTTTAAAGTTTTAAAATTAAGAAATTATTTTCTTAAACATCATTTTTCATTATATAAAAATCATATAGAAAAAGGAGTCATGAAATAAGACCTAATAGAATTTGAACACTTATTAATAAAATAAATAAAGATTTATCTCTATTCTTCTATAATAAGAAATATTCATTACTCTTAGATCATTATTTTATCAACTATATTATAATTAATTAATTTTATATCAAATAAATTAAAACATTAAAAGATCATCATTTAAAAAAAATAAAAATAATAAACATAAAATATTAAATATAGAAGATTAAAACAGATTTTACAATTTTCAAAAGAAAAAATCTCTACAAAGAATATATACTCATATACATAAAAACCCATTATAAACTACAATGATAACCCCTTCCTCATTAAAAATATACAAATAACACTTTTATTTTGTAATCTTATAGAGATATTACATGTGTTTCAAAAGATTGGGAGATGACATGAATTATGAATTTAGAATTTGAACAATGTAAACAAAAGCCTTTTTAAATTAAGTTTATAAGAAAATGCAAAGATAATAGTTAGAATTTGTCAAAAGTATGAAAACATTTTTTGAAAGATATCTCTTTTATAGGAAAAAAATATTACTAGAACATGAGTCATAAATAGAAATTCTTCGAGTTAAGAGATAAGGATTAAAATGTTATTTTATCAAAGTCATATGAAACATGATTTCGCCTTATATCTTATTGTGTTGGGCCTTGTAGTTAACAAGAGTTGATTCTAGAGATTATTCAAAACTATTCAACTTTAAAATTTGACCAAAGATAATTACATCTTTATGTCATATCCTTATAAGAATATCATAAACTAAATTTTTTTCTATCTAAATCTCATCCTTTATGATGTTGGGGCTTTGCACTATGGAATACTTGTTTCTTATATATTATTGAAATCAAATCAATTTCACAAACAAACAATAAGCTTGTTGATATAATTACAAAATTAAAATAAAACTATATTATAAAAAACCCACAAAATAAAAGAAATAAAAAAGAAAATAATTTAAATATTGCTTTTGTTGTTTTGTATTAATGTATGGGTTATAATTTGAATTTTCTTTGGTTAAGAGATGATGATTAAGGGATATTGTTTCATTAAAATCACATAGAACACGATCTTCACTCTATTTGGTGTTGAGTTAGTGAGACTTGATCCTTCAAATTATTCAAAACTATTTAATTCACATTATTCATCTTCATAAATTAACCAAAGAAAATTACACTAATATTCCAGAACTTTATAAGATTGTCATACTCTGAAATTTCTTTGATTACGAGATAAAGATTAAAGAGTGTCATTATATTAAATCCATATAAAAGATGTGATGACATGTAACTGATTAAATGTTTGAGGATGTTAAGTTGATGATCATGCAAGACATTAAATCAATTAATGCATTGTATTATCATTGATGTCAAATTGATATAATTTGTATGGTCATGTAAATACTGCCAAAGACTTCAAAGAACCGATGAATCAAAGGCTACGCTATCAAAAATGCATATAATTCAAGTATTCACTAAGTGACTGTATACATCGACGAAGTGCACACCGACAGTCAGAGTAAAAGAGCAAAGTCATAGTGTTACCCGACGATAAAATGCACAACATTACCGGCGAGCAAAGTCATAGTGTTGCCCGACGAGCAAAACACAGAGTAACCCGACGAACAGAATTACAGTCTCTGCCCGATGGAAAAGACAAGGACGGAGATCCCAACGACAACTAAAGTCACACTGGCAGAATAGTCAGTTATCACCGATGACTAACTGAAGTGTTGACCGACATAACAAAGAGTTCAAAAAATGACAAAATGCTTAGCTGTCAAGAGCTAAAGATAGACTTAACTGATACTTATCATTGTTTTAATCATCCAGATAAAGCTGGGGATAATTAATTGATTTAAAGTTGATTTGTCTAGTTGGCAAGAAGATCTCTTTGAGATAAAACTAGATTTTTCTTTAAATATAATTGACGAGAATTGTGGATCACACCAAGAATCAAGAAAGCCAAGAAAAGGTAAATCATCTCTATATAGAGAAAAACCCAATTCATTATGAATTGAGTGTGGGGTGAAGAGAAAAGAGGGAAGATGCTAACAAGATTCTGAAGGTGAAGAAATTATTCATTCAGACCTGATCAATCAAGCTAAGAAAAGAGCTAGATTCTGCAGACACTGACGAACAGTGAGACAACATCATAGAGCAGAACATTGTGGAGCAAAGGTATATAATTGACTATATTGATCAGAGAGGTAATGCACTTACAATAGATCTAAAAATATGCAATTAAGTTATATAAATGAACAAATCATAAATATTTCAGTTTAACCATTGAAGCATGAAGTCTCTTAACCAAGCAGGACTTTAAAGGCTTCTACAATTGAGATACATCCCAAGGTGTATCAAAAATTCTGATCATAGAAAGTAGCATTGGATATGCCCGATTCCTATTGACAGGCCAAGTGAGTGTTTGATCAAGGATGGTAGCATTAGATGCCAGATACTATGTTACAAACTATCATTTAAATCCTTTAACAAGGTCACACCTTACAATGTGTTTGTAACCTTTAAAAGGGTTGGCTCCTAACATAGCTCACTTCAGATGAGTGAAAATTTGGGGTACTGGTCCCAATGATTTTTCCCTTAACAGGATTTCCACGTTAAAAATCCATGTGTTATGTGTTAATGTTTCATTACTTTACTATTTTACATTTCACATATGCAATTCTAGATTTATCGGTATACTCTGCATATTTACTGTGTTTTGGTAAATAGTTGACTGCTTATCGGTAATCATACAGAAGAGAGATTTACAAAGCATTTCGACAAGTAGTAAAATGATATAAATATTTCAAGGCATTCATCTTGTAGGATAGAAGATAACTAGAGGCATAATTTATGGTTATAAGTTTTAAGGGTTGATTTAAGGATTAATTTTTAAGTCCACTAATTCACCCCCCCCTCTCAGTTATTACTAAAAATTGGTATCAGAGCTTGTGTTCTTAGAAGGAAGGTTTCAAGACCTAAGCTAAAGATCACAAGATGAACAGATGAGATGTGCCCAAGTTGAACAAAGATAATTTTGCTTCATGGCAGAGCAGAATAAGACTCCACTTATCAGGTATTGGAAATGATGTTACTCAATACTTAGATACTAAATATGTGTTGCCCACAGGAGCACCAATAGGTGAACAAATGAGAGAGAAGCATGAACAGAATTGCATGATGATAGAGTTTGCTTCCTCACTCTCTGATGTTGAATTTGAAGAAGTCAAAACCTGCAAGACTGCAAAGAAGATGTGGGACAAAATGATGCTTGTACATGGTGGTGAAAAAATGTTTGAGAGCCAAGGAAGAAAGCCTTAGAGGAAATTTTGATGATCTCAAAATGAAAGAAGGTAAAAAAATCACACAATACAACACAAGAATCAAAGAGGTAGTCAATGCTATCCAAGGAGTTGGAGGTGTACTGGAAGAAGATACATTGGTAAGTAAAATTCTAAGAACCTTACTGCCTACTTATGCTATTAGAGTATCTGTCATTCAAGAAATGAGAGAAGTAGAAAATAGCAATGTTACTCTAGATATTTTGATTGGAAGATTGCTTTCATTTGAGATGAACAACTTTGATAATAGTGTCTTACAAAATATAGAGTCTGCATTCAGAACTTCTATGAGAATAAGTAAACCAAGTCATAAACACACTATGAGAAAGGATAGTGAAAGTGAAAGTGAAGAAGAATATCTTGATGAAATTGAAACACTTATGGCTAGAAGAATGCAGAGAGGCAAAAGTAAATACAAAGGTAAATTACCACTTGTTTGTTTTAATTGTAAAGAGATTGGACACTTTGCTATAAGATGTCCTAACAGAAGAAAATATGACAAAAGTAATGATAGATCATTTGAAAATAATTCTAATAGAGGTAATTATAGAAGCTACCAAAAATTAGAAAGAATAGATTCCCGAGACTACAAGGACAAAGGAAAGAAGGCTAGTTACTTAGAAAAATGCAAAGATGATGATACTGACACTGAATTTGAGGAAGACATCGAGATGGTGTTTGTGGCAGTAAAAGATGATTTAGATGATGATAAAGAAAGGTATGTAGAAACTACGCTCATATCTAAAATTAGTAAAAATGATATCTGGATCATAGATAGTGGCTGCACTCACCATATGGCCAATGATAAGAAAATTTTTGAGACTTTTAAATACTATAAAGGTGGTTCAGTAAGAATGGGTATTGACACACCTTGTCTAGTTGAAGGTAGAGGAACCATAATGTTGAATAAATAGATAAAATGTGAAAATGCTTATTGGGTAAATGGATTGAATTATAATCTATTGAGTGTTTCCCAATTGAATAACTCAGGTCACAAAGTAGCATTTGAAAATAAGAAGGCAAAGATCTTCAATAAATCAGGAAATCTGATTGGTGCCCATGAGAAGACAAAAGATAACTTATTCTATCTGAATGATATTGACACCACTTGCTTAATATCTAGAAACAAAGACATATGGTTGTGGCACAAAATATTGTGTCATGTGAACTTTGACAACATAATAAAAATAAGCAAAAAAATGTAAGAGGCTTACCGACAATGCCCAAGCCCGACAATATCATGTGTAAGAATTGTAAAAAAGGTAAGATGACAAAGTCTAGTTTCAAAAGAAAAACCCATACATCTGATGCCATTCTAGAATTAGTCCATACTAATTTATGTGGACCTATGAGGACAAAGAGTTATTATGGAGATAGATATTTTATTCCCTTCATTGATGATTACTCTAGAATGATGACAATCATGTTTTTAAAAGATAAATCAGAAGCATTTAAGATGTTTAAATGGTACAAGGAAATGGTTGAGAAAAAAAGTGGTAAAGAATTAAAATGCTTAAGATCAGATAGAGGAGGGGAATTTATTTCAGATGAATTCACTAGCTTTTGTAATGATCATGGAATCAAAAGACAGGTCTCTGCACCAAGAAAACCACAACAAAATGGAATTGCTGAATGAAGGAACAGATCTATAGTTGATTGTGCAAGGACACTGATGATAGAGAAAGGCATCACCCAAATATTTTGAAGAGAAGCTGTCAGTACTGTTTTTTACACATTGAACAGATTATAATTAAAGAAAGACACCAAAAAGATAGTGTATGAGCTTTGGTATGGATATACACCCAATGTAAATATTTTCAAATTTTTTGGCAGTTAGTGTTATATCTTAAAAGATGATAGAAACAGAAAACTTAACTCCTAGAGTGATGAAGGAATATTTCTAGGGTATTCTACCAAGAGAAAGGCTTATAAATGTCTAAATAAAGCCTCTAACAAAATTGTTGAAAGCACAAATGTAAAGATAGATGAATTTGCAGAGAAGAATGAAAAGAAAAACACTAAAGAACCAGAGGACTAAAATAGGTTTGTTTACAATGAAGAACCTAAAAATCTACCTGACCAACAATATAGAGCTCTCAAGAAACAAATCATTGCACCCAAGTATCAGGCTGCAAATACCGACAATCAGAATATTGCTCAAGATGATGCACAAAGTGATGGAGAACAGAATGAAGGACAAAATTATGATCAAGCTAATAGAAAAAGAGCTAGACCTGTACTTGGCAGATATGTCAAAAGGAACCATCCATAGAACAAGATCATTGGAGACAAGAAGGCTGGTATGAGAACTAGAAGTAAGTCTCTAAATACAAAATGTCTTATTTGTGATTATGACCCAAAATCTGTCAATACTGCACTTGATAATGATGAATGGATAAGTGCTATGAATGAAGAGATTGAGAAGATAGAGAAAAACAAGACATGGACACTTGTATCGAGACCAGATGACAAGAATGTCATCGGTACAAAATGGATATTTAGGAATAAACTGAATGAGAATGGAGAAGTCACCAGAAATAAAGCAAGACTAGTATGCAAGGGGTATGCACAAGAAGAATGGATTGACTATAAAGAGACCTTTACACCCGTTGTTAGGCTAGAAGGAGTAAGAATATTACTTTCTTATGCTGCATGCAAAGGATTCAAGGTATATCAAATGGATGTCAAGTCTGCATTCCCAAATGGAATACTTGAGCAAGAGGTATACATTGAACAACCAGAAGGGTTTGTTGATCCAAACAAGAGGGACATGGTATGTGGACTACAAAAATCCTTGTATGGATTGAAACAAACACCCCGAGCCTAGTATGAAAGACTTCATTCTTATCTTATAAGTATTGGGTTTGTAAGAAATAGTGAAAACAATAATCTTTATTTGAAGGAAGATACTGATGCTAACATTTTGATTGCTGAGATATTTGTTGATGACATCATATTTGGAGGCAATGATATGCTATGAAAATCATTTGCAAATGAAATGAGAAAAGACTTTGAGATGTCTATGTTTGGAGAGATCAAGTTCTTTCTTGGTCTACAGATCATGCAACAAGATGTAGGTATTTTCATTACACAATCCAAATACATCAAGGAAGTACTATAAATATTCAAGATGGAAGAGTTCAAACTAGTTGGAACACCGATGGAAACTGGATGCAAGATGACAAATGAAGACAAGTCATCAGAGGTAAATCAAACTTTGTATAGATCAATGATTGGAAAGCTCATGTATGTTTTACATACTAGACCAGATATTGCACATGCAGTAGGAATAGTTGCTAGATTTTTTGCTAATCCCAGGGAATCACATATGATGGCTATGAAAATAATTCTAAAATATCTGAAGAATACTGAGGAATATGGCTTATGGTATAGAAGAGAAGGCAAATTTGAACTTAAGATCTTTACCGATGTTGATTGGGATGGAAATATTGATGATCAGAAGAGCACAACTGGAGGAGCATTCTTTATGGGTGACAGACTTGTCACATGGATCAACAAGAAGCAAGGATGCATCTCTCAATCTACTGTGAAAGCAAAGTATGATATTATTTCTGCAAACTGCTCAAGTATTACATGGATAAAACAATTACTGGAAGGTATACATATGAAAATTCTTGAACCAGTAATTATCAATTGTGATAACACAAGTGCAATAAACATTTCCAAGAATCAATTCATGCATGCTAAAACAAAACATATTGCCATCAAGTATCATTATTTAAGAGAACAAATTCAAGAAAAAGAGGTGATACTTGATTATGTGCAATCAAAGAAACAATTGGTTGATATCTTCACCAAGCCACTGTCCAAGGATGTATTTGAATACTTGAGAAAGATACTAGGGGTCAGACCCTTGTCTATTGGTCAGTAAGATGACTAGAAGGCCACATCAACCTACATATTATTAGAATATCATTCATGTTGATGCAAGAAGAGAGATTGACTTCAAAGATAAATCTATACACAAAAAGATATTTATCTACTCCAAGAACCATATTTCTTACTGATGGATTTGGAAATTCAAGGAATATATTATGGATAGAAAATATCTGTTTGGCAAAGATGTTTGTTTAGCATTGTTGTCAAAGAGAGAGATATATCTCATTATCATACTGATAAAGGGAGAGATTATATCCATTATTATCTCACAAAGAGATTATATCCATCAAAGTATCCAGAGGGAGGGATGTAACAAGAAAGGGAGAGTACACACAAAGGGAAATAATTGCTGACAAGAGACATCAAAAGAAAGGAGAACAATCAAAGAGAGAGAGAGTTTGACACAGAAGGAGAATACATCACATAAGAGAAATAAATATTCTACATCTATCCAATGAAGGGATTGAAGATAGACATAAATATGGAAGAATCAAATCAAAGCTATTTGAGCTTACCGAAAGCCAGACATTTGTAATAGTTACATTAGGAAAGCTTGATGAAACTGTATCTTTCATATTGTATTAGTAATATTATAGTATGATAGTGTAGTATGTTGCCATCAATGCCAAAGGGAGAGATTGATGACATGTAACTGATTGAATGTTTGAGGATGTTAAGTTGATGATCATGCAAGACATTAAATCAGTTAATGTATTGTATTGTATTGTCATTGATGTCAACTTGATATAATCTGTATGGTCATGGAAATACTGCCAAAGACTTCAAAGAATTGATGAATCAAAGACTATGCTATCAGTAATGCATATAAGTCAAGTATTTGTATGCACCCTAAAATGGTCGCCTAGACTTTGGGCCCCATTTCTCAATTTATCAAATCCATGAATCAATATTTTCAAATATCAACAATATCAATTATATCAATTTCATTGATCAAATCATAATCAATTCAATATTTCTTAAGGTTTGAGCCTTTTTTAATTTAAAAGAGAAAAAATAAAAATAAAAATATTATTTAATTAAGAGAACATGCTCTCTTTTAATTAATTAAAAATCTCTTTTAATTAAATAATAAAATCACTTTATC
>MU228076.1:261608-288470 GCA_018584345.1 Thuja plicata
TGACCCCTTTCGACCCATTTGAATGCTCAAGTGTGTCCTAAGGGGAACTACAACCCCTTAAGACACACTTGACCATTCAAATAGGTGAAAAGGGGTCGTGGGGTATTCCTAGGGTTCCTAATGTGAGATAAGGCATACTAGGACCCCCAGGAAGACCCCACGACCGCTTTTGACCCATTTGAATGCTCAAGTGTGTCCTAAGGGGTTGTAGTTCCCCTTATGACACACTTGACCATTCAAATGTGTTGGAAGGGCTCATGGGGTCTTCCCAGGGGTCGTAGTATGTGAAAAGGAATAATAGGACCCCTTGGAAGTCCCCATGACCCATTTGGACACATTAGAACACTCAAGTGTGTTACAAGGTGTTGTATGACCCTTGAGGACACACTTGAACATTTAAATGGGTCAAAAGGGATCATGGGGTCTTCCTGGGGGTCCTATTATGCCTTTTCACATACTACGACCCCTAGGAAGACCCCATGACCCCTTCCAACACATTTGAATGGTCAAGTGTGTCCTCAGGGGTTGTACAAACCCTCTGGAAGAAGAATGGCTCTGAAAGAGGATTTCTTATACACACATCCAGGTATTGAGATGTGAAGATTTTGTACATGTCCCAAAAGAAAAGTGGGCAAAGTTGGATTTCATATCATAGAAGTGTATCATTGTGGGTTATGGTGAAGATCAGTTTGGTTTTTTACTATGGGATCTGGTTGAGATTAAAATAGTGAGGAGTCGAGATGTGGTTTTTAATGAAATGATGTTTCCAACATTGTCAATAGAAACACATGTAAAAGACTATAATCCGTTGTCGGATATTGCCAAAAATGACATTAATTTACCTCACATATCCTCACAAAGTGTTAGAGAAGTTTATCCTCAGAATATAACTATCACACCCACCTTTTTTTTAGCTCCAATTCTTTCTTATGATTCTGGCCATGATACTAATTTCTCATCCTTTAATGCCCAATATCCATATAATGTTGCTTCAAGTGAAAATAATGTCACTATATTATCCCCAAATAACAATACTCGCCTGTTTTGTTCACCAATAAACTTGGTGCCCACAGATAAGGATTTTACATCCTCTGTGGCTCAATACTCACATGCTACTTCTACAAAGAGAAACAATGTCTCTTCCATGCATGATGATGAGAAAAACACTGTCCACATTAAGAAGACAAAAATGTTGCCTCTTGATTCCAATGCGCAGATTGACGAAGGCTTTAATTGATGTTTTGATGAGGATGGGTTTAATCACCTACTACACCTAGGAAAGGTGACTAGTTGTCATGCTTCATGTGGTTCCTTTAACAATGTGCAATCCCCTATAATTCATAATAAAAGACATGTAGAAACTGGACTATCTCTAGCTGGAAACATTGGTTAATGACAGTCTCAGATGATGGTACCATCCTCCATAGACTGCGACATCTTAAAATTACAAATTTTTTGAATTCTATGCAAGAAAAGGATATTGATCCTTCCCTTCACAGTCATGGTATGTTAGAACAAGGTACTCATACAGAGACTCTAGGAGATTGTAAATTGGGTCTGAGACACAACAATTTTGTATATTCTAAACTAGAAGGGATTTTGACAAAGAACTGAAGTTTTTTGTTGTCATTCAAAGAATAGAAATTTTGACAAAACTAATTCCTTGGAAACTTCAAATAAGTTACAGGGGATACACAATAACAAAAATTCTTATTCGAGCAACAATCAAGGATTGAGGAGGTCTTCCCAAAAAAGACAAATTCCCTCTAAATTTTTAGATTATGAATTATTTGTTGAAGAGGTAGAGCCTGAATTTTTAATCTCTGAGAAAGTTGAGCCAACTAATTATAAAGTCGCTTGTCAGAGTAGCGATAATGATATATGAATGGTCTTCATGAAAAAATAAATGCATTCACTTGAATCTAATAAAACCTAGGATTTGGTCACTCTTGCACCAAATTGAACACCACTTAAGAACAAGTGGGTATATAAATTGAAAGACGAAGGCGGGGGTGGAAAATGCTACAAATCTAGATTAGTGGTAAAATGGTATGATTAGTAAAAGGGATCGATTTCACTAAGATTTTTTCTCCGACTATGGAGATGACTACAATAAGAACACTATTGGGATTGGCAACTATATGGGATCATGAGTTGGAGCATCTTGATGTGAGGACTGCATTCTTACATGGTGATATATAGATGAAGAGATGTATATGGAGAAGCCTCAAGGATTCGTTAAGAAGGGACAAGGGCATCTTTATTGCAGATTGAAGTGAAGTTTGTTTGGGCTCAAACAAGCCTCGATACAATGGTATTTAAATTTGATTGATTCATGATTTCTCATAACTTCATTAGATTCGAATCAAATCCATGCATTTATTATAAGAAACTTCCTAAAGGTGAGTTCATCATTCTTCTTCTCTACATTGATGACATGTTGATAGCTAGTACTAGTCCAAAGATTGTTGATGAATTGAAATCTCTTTTGCCAAGAAAGTTTGCTATATAAGAAAAGAGATCATTTTATCTCAAAAAGTCTACATTGAAAAATTAGTTGACAGATTTGGTATGGCTGATGCAAAGGTTGTTTCTACTCCCCTCGATTCTCATTTTCATTTATCATCTGATTTGTGTCCACAAACACAAGAGGACAATAATTTTATGGAAGGAGTTCCTTACAAATAAGCAGTTGGTAGCGTTACATGTATGCTATGGTTTCTACACGTCTTGACATTTCTCATGTGGTGGGAGTTGTGAGTAGATTCATGAGCAATCTCGGGAAGACTCATTGGGAAGCTGTTAAATGGATATTAAAATAACTAAAAGGAACTTCTAATTATTGTCTATATTCTAGTAACAATAATGTACAATGGCAAGGATTTACAGATTCTAATCTTGCTTGAGATTTGGATAAACAAAGATTTACTACCGGTTATACATTCATGTTTGTTGGGGCTGCCATTAGTTGGGCCTCAAGATTGCAACATTCTATGGCTCTTTCTTCTGCTAAAGCTGAATATTTGGCACTTTCTGAAGGCGCTAAGGAGATGATTTCATTACAGAGTTATTTTAGTGATCTGAAATATCAGCAAAGTGATTATGTTCTTTTTTGTGACAGTCATAGTACCATTTTTATGGCTCACTATCACTCATCTCAACGTCATTTGAAATATGTTGATATTCATGCTCATTTTGTGCGACATATGGTTGAAGATAGAAAATTGAAGGTTGTTAAAATTGACACAAAGGTCAATCTGATAGATACAATGACCAAGGTTGTACCAAAGGAGAAGTTCGAATGTGCTAGGATTTCACTTGGGCTTGTAAATAAGAGGTAAATGAGCAGGGTGAGCAGGGGAATTTTTTATCAATGGTAGCGACTGTTAGCCATCACATGGGAGATGGTAAAGTTGAAGGCCGGTGAACACTTATTATTTCCCTCCAGGTGTTGGTTGTTGGGCTTATCATTTTTTAACAACCTATTTATGTTGCTGATGTTGTATTACAATGTAATCTTATTTTAGACAATTAATATATTTCCTCTGCTCAATGTAGATGTAGGTAATTTTTTAGAACCATGATAAATCTTGTGTACTCTATTTTTTTAATTGTTTTTTTCTTCAATTCTACTTTCTTCAACTTTCTTCATTGTTTCTTTGTATTCAATAGCACTAATAATTTTTTTAAACCAAATACATAACTTCATAGAAAAATATTTGAATGATCGGATCCTTTCCTTCAAAATTTTCTAGACATATTTAGCGTAGTAGTGATTATGTAGTTCCTTTTACATAAAGCAGTAGTGGAAAACTTCATAGAAGCCCTCTTACATGACCTATCTTTCATGCTTGGTGCAATTTTATATTTCAGAGTTCATGATTGTTGTGAAGTATGTTAAAATGTGTCTCCTAAGGTTTATTTCTATTTCCTTTGAGTTTACTTAGTATAAGTAAGAGTGGGTTCATCGAAGGTGATGTAAATGTGTACGTGAAGAAAGATGCTTAGTTATGAATATGTATGAGTGTTTTCTAATCAATTTTTTTTAGAATTAATTCTTGATTGAGTGAGATGAAATATTATCAGGTAAATAAGAATAAAGTAAAGTAAAATAGTGAAATTGTGAGATAAGATATTGTGGGGGAAGAGAAAATAAAGTAAAAGTGTGAAATTGAATCGGTCTATGGTCATTGATGTAGTCATTTTCATGAAGCCTATCATGACAATTCATTTATGTAAAGAAACAAAACTTTTTTTATAAATAAAATTAAGAATCATATTAGTCATCTAATTCAAATATCTAATTTGAGGTTATATCTTTTATGTCAAAATATACAAAATTTTCAAATAAATGAAAAATAAAATTATATAGTTAATTTTCTTTTAAAAATTAGTTTTATCATAAGTGTGTAACACATTTAAAACCTTCATTATTGGTTAATGGTTTGGGGAGCCTTCCAAAAATTCTTTTATTCAATCAGCTCTTTATTGTTTCATCTTTTAAGGCTACTTGTGAAAGTTAGGGAAGCCTTTCAAAACACCATGTTTTTCCTCAAGCTTTTGGTTTTTTGTTAGGATCATTTGTATTTGCACAGGGTCTTAAAAGTTTATCTAAATATCCCCATTTTTAAATTTTTGGGAGACTTGTAAATATCCAAGGATTGTAGTGATGGGTACCTGAAAAACCCATTGTTTCTTAAGGGTAAATGCACCAAGTTGGGTACCAAATCTACAGAAGTCTACGGAAAAAAAATTGGCGCAAAGAAGAGTCACCCATGTTTTAAAAAAATGGGTGCCTGTTATGCTTCGAGCACCCAAGACATAAATATAAAATGGGCACCCATTTAGGTGTTTGTTCCCAGAGCTAAACAGACACCCGTTTTCTATAAAATGGGTTCCCATTTTACTAATATATGTATTTTTAGTTTTCAACCGTCGTACAAGTCATTTTCACAACTTGCAAAACATGATCATGTTTTTCAGCATACAGGTGCCCATTTTGAGTGCTATCGCCAACCCCCTTGGCCATTTTTTTCCCGATTCCAGGTACATACCATTATTTTTTATTATTTTTATATATTTATTATTATGTTTTTCATTAAAAATTGTTATTTTTTTGTAATTTTTTTAGTAGTTAGACATAATTTTATAGTTTCAAATTTGTTTTCTAATAGCGTAGAAAAAATATTATATTTTATGTTTAATTTTATTATTTTTAGTTTTAATTTATTTTGTAAATTATCGTACAAAACATGAAAACCAATTTTTTTGTTAAAACTTAAAACCCTAGGTAGAAAACAAAAATGTAAACCGAAAGACAACTGAAACAAGAAACCATAGGTAGAAAACAAAAATGTAAACCTAGAAACAAGAAACCGTAGGTCTAGAAAACAAATAATAAACTCTCTCTCTCTCTCTCTCATTTTGCTATTTTGTGTCAAACCTTAACTGGTGAGACTATTGCTGAATGTTTGAGTACCATGTCTATTGATTGATGAAGATTTGAAAGAATGAGATAACAAGAAGACCAAGGAAATGGTTGAGTTATGAGTATACACTAGGGTACTTGATCATTTGGCACTTTGGCAAAGTAATATGTTGTTTATCTATCACTGATAGTTCTCTAGAAGGTTGATGCCGAGAAAAGCAAAGTTGATGCCGAGCAAAGCAAAAGGTGATGTCGAGCAACGCAAAGATGATGCCGAGTGCCAGTGAAATGCCAAGGGAGATAGACAAAGCCGAGCAACAATATTTTGTTAATTGATGAGATTTGAGATCTATGGATGACATAGTTGATTTTATTGGGATATGCATTGTTAATTAAGATTGGTCCACACTCATTTAATGCACAGGAAACTGGTATTAGCACATGGATTCAATGTTTAATTAATGACTGTATTGGAGAAGTAAATTAAATGTAATGATGGAAAGATCCATTTGATCTGACCTAACCTAAGATCTACGATCTTGATTAAGTGGAAAAAGTTTTATCTGACCTAGATGAAGAGGTATAATATAACCTAATGTGGTTATTGTTATTGTATCCAAGTGTAAGGTGAAGTTGAATGCAAAGTATGGCATGGTTAATTGACTGATTGGTAAAAACCTAGCAGAGAAGGCTGAGGAGAGAAGCAGAGTGATTGCTTGATGGATTTCCAATAAGATCTAAAGTTTGAGATGAAAATGGAGGCCACTCAGTGAATTAGCATTAGAGTTAAAATTGGATTTGGATTTGCAAAGTAAGTTGTATGTATCAGATCACACCTACTGATTACTTTCTAACCATTGCATCAGTTCAAATCCTTTAACCAGGTTGACCTAACAATCATTGTATAAATCTTTTGATCAAGGTGATATTCATATTGGAATTTTCTAATTCCTCTAACAAGGCCACTCCTGACAAGGTGTTTAAATCCTTTAACCAGGTCACATTTGACAGTGTGTTTTATAACCTTTAACAGGGTTGGCTCCTAACAGGGCATCACTTCAGAAGAGTGAAATTTTGGTAGCATGTTACTGGTGGTTTTTTTGATATTGAGTTTCCACATTAAATCATGGTGTCAAAATGTGTGAATATTATTGTTGTGTTTTACTGTTATGTTTCTGGAAGCTTATTTCATTAGTACAGTAAACTACACACTTTTGTTGTTTATTGTTGTTGAGCATATATGAGTTGTTCTAGTTAGTTTATAGTTTTATATGGGCACATTTGGACCTGAGGATAATTGATTCACCCCCCCTCAGTTATTTTAAATTCATTCTAACATTCCCTAGATTTATGAACAAGTTATGGAACATTGTGTTAATGCATGTGGAAAGTTATATGTTGTACCTTATGAATTTTTATACATAGTTTTGTTGGCATTATAAGATGTTACTCATGCAATTTTAGTACTTGTCTTATTATAGAATCCATAATAGAAGGCTAGGACTCATTCGGGTGGCCTGAGTGCACCGGAGGGTTCCCCAGACCTATGAGATAGATCTTTTGAAAGTACTTGATGTTTTCCCTAGCATAATAAACATTTCCTTTTATTTCAACATAGGAGAGATAGAGAGAGTAATTAAATATTTACACTTTACATTTCAACTTTGATCTTTCAAATAATATCCCTTAAAATAAACCCTAGAACTATCCCTCCCAATTACATTGATTTGCTTTATAATTACATTTTTCTGATAATGAATATCATTACAATAGTAAGTACAAAGATGGCCTGAAAGCATTACAACACATTTTTACATCTTTCTCTTAGTAAGAATGATAATAGAAAGGTCTTCATTAATGCATAGAATTGAACACATCCAAGTCATGAACCATGAACAGGACCTCAAAATGTTTTTGCCACCCAACCAGGTTAAATTAGTGAAGTGTCACCCCAAATGCTAGGAGATAGAACCAAGATACTCACAAGGCCCTAAGCATTCTAAAGTTTCACAAACCCTCACTTGAAAACAAATACAAAACATTACAAGATATCACATTACTAATCACAAGGGCTAGTTTTTATTATATTAGTATTTTTTTGAAACAATTTTAGTATAAGTGTTATAGTGACAGGTTTTATTATTAAACTATTTTTTCTATTTCTTATCTTTAGTAACTATCTCCAACCAATCTCTCTCTCTCTCTCTCTCTCTCTCTCTCTCTCTCTCTCTCTCTCTCTCTCTCTCTCTCTCCTTTNCCACTCTCTCTCTCTCTCTCTCTCTCTCTCTCTCTCTCTCTCTCTCTCTCTCTCTCTCTCTCTCTCCATTTATCAATTTTATCAATTATGTTGTATTTAATTATAAGTCTTTCTTTGTAAAGTAAAATGTAAACTATATAGTAATTGTAAATTTTCATGTTTGTATACATATGCTGATTATATCTGTTAATGATTTTGACATTGATGATATCTTAGGTTAGCAGGTGCCGCCACCTCCACCTACACCCACTCCCATATAAATGAGATAGAATTTTAGGAGAAATGTAAATTCCATTATGCAAGACATTAATACTGTTATACGTGATCCTCATCCACCTCCCTATCTACTACACCTTGCAGATAGCGTGCAAGGCATTCTTATTTTTATACAGTCATTAGACTCTGAGTTGGATAGTTTTTAGTCATGGAGGGACTTCATGCATGCCTATTATGCTGAAGACCTCTCTTATAATGAGGTCAATGATTTAAAAATTACTAAAAATGATATGAAATGTTATTTTGTGAACCATAAAATGGGTGAGGAGATAGTTGACAAGAAGCCATGTATTTCTATTAGATGGTTTCAGCCCTCGTAGACAACTAAGATTTTTTGGGAGTGATGGTGAGTGGTATTTGACCATCCAACACATGCCAATCATGAGGTCCCCCTATATTTTTTGAAAAAATTATGGGTTTAATTATAATTGGGTTGGAAACCCAATTACTTTGACATGAGAGAATTCCAGGGGGTTGGTCGGTTATTCTTTAGAACAACCCGAAGAGGCCACATTTAGTGATAGAACTAAAAATCATGTGTGTAATGAGCCCCTTGTTCCTCTTACTTCTCCAGTAGTTCCTGCACATGTCCATCATCAAGAAATGCCTTGGTTCACTGAGTGCCCTTTCGAGAAATTTGTTAGAGCAGTTGTTCGAGGAGAGGGTTCCCCCTAGCATAGTACATGTTTGCAAAAGCTACTAGGGATATATGTAGGGGTCCCCAGAGTGATCCTGACGGTGATGGTGTTGTCCATGGTGGATATGATGATTTTGACAATGGCACACATGGTGATGTTGGAGATGAGATTACATCATATGTTGATTTTCTCTGTGCAAATGATGATCATCCTGTAGAGGTAAATTTAATTATAATTACAGTGCAATATTAAATTTCATATTTATACACATATATACCATAACATGTGGATTTTTTGGTGAATAGAAGAGGGTTGACAATAGTTCATTTAGTGATCATCGTCATATTATGTCCACCCCTCAAGATCGGCTACCCGTTCACGGTATGCACTTTGACCTAGATACATTTAAAGTAAACTATTAAAACGTTAATTGATAATGTGTTTTATTATAATTTGTAAATTTTTAGGGTGCTTCATGTAATACTGAGGTTGGAAATTCTTCATGTTCTTCCCTACCGGTCACTGAGACTCAGCATCATATACCTAAAGTATGTTTTGCATTCATTAATTTTAAATGTTTATATGCTTACTAATTTATGTACAACTTTTACTCGTGCTTATTTTTTTATAATTATTAGATTTTGTATTGCCTCATGTTGCATAAAATTTATGTCCTGACTCATCAATGACATTGGCTATGTGTCAGACATCTAATGTACATGCTTTTGTTCCATAAATTTATAGTTAAGTTATATAATTTAAAATATATTTATATACAAGTTTGATTCATGCTTTATATATGTTGTTTAGGTTGAAACCACCATGACTCTTGGCATGGCTATAGGATTGAGCCAAATGCAACCATCGACATTGTTCTTTGAGGTCATGATTAAAGTTAAATTTTTATTGTCTAATGTGTACCTATCTTTTACACCTGGGTTATCAAAATTTTTTAATGTTTGTTTTTATAGGACTTGACTGCATCCACTTTTGGTGTTGGTGATAGAGGACATCCTTGTCCCACTAAGGGCATTACTGAGTATGGATGCATGGTAATTAATTTTACTTTTTAAGTGAATTATGCAAGTCATTTGAATTAAACACAAAGAGTCTTTTGATGCGATCTTTTAAAAATTTATAGGTGGATGAGGGAACTTAGGAAAATACACAACATAATGGTGCATCCTAGTCACCTTCATGTCGAGTGAAGAGGACTGCAGATCAACTCGACGAGAAGAGTTAGATTATAGATGTTACATACATTATTTAACTCTTTTTTTTCATATGTTAGACCTTGTTATGTTATTATATGATGGAAATTTTATGATGCCACATGTTATTCATGTTATTGGGACTTATTATCATGTTATTTGGACTTGCATTATCATGACTAGTTATCATATTATTGTTACTTGTTGTTAGAGTAGGAATTTATTGTGTGATTATATATATCATGAGTTGATATGATTGACATTATGATACATATTATTTCAGGACTTTCTATGTTATTTATCTTATTCATGGACTTTTTAAATCCTATTTCATTGTTTTTTTAAATAGTGGTTTGAATCTAGATATATGAGTCTATGTAATATATTAGTTTATCTAGATATCAATTGTAATTAATATCAATTGTAATTTGATCATTAATAGTAGCTATTTCTTCATGTAATTGACAAGATAAATTGATTTTAAAAATATCATTAATTAAATAACTTATTATATAATTGACATGAAACAATATAGATGTAACTACTATTGACTTCAAGATTGACTATAAAAAATCATTTATCTACCCATGACATAATAATTTGAACTATGAAATATGGATGTACAAATAACTATAGCATTATCTATTAGTGAACATAGGACTATATGTTAGAAAATATGTATTTAAATGTAAAGTTCATTTAAATTCAATTATCATTTATGTCCAATTTAAATCTAGGATCCAAAAGTTAAATAAATGAATTGCTCTAACCTAGTATTAAAAATTTGATTAGCCAAAATTTATAAAATGCACAAGTTGACTATCATCTATGTTGTCCAGCTATACCTGACACCTAAAAACCAAAGTAATTAACTCTACATATGAGAGTTTAAAAAAGACATGTACATATAGAACTACATATAAAAATAAAATTAACAAAAACTTACATGTATGAATTCGATTCAACCTAATGTACCATCAACATCATCTCTTTTCTGCAATGCATCTATGATTTCCTCATGTTCTTTGATTGAAAGTGTCCATAATATTTTATTACCGGATCTCCCTTTTTATATTTCTAATTTGATATTTGTTGCCACTACCAAATAGGAATACTGTATAATCTTGTTTTGTTATTGGTAGTCTTCCAAAGCTAGGAATTCATTCTTTCTTGTTACGTATTTGCGTAGACATGTACTAAAAACCACACCAGACCTAATTGGATACCAAAAACCATCATGATATAATTCATGCCATATAACTTTTTCTTAGGCTCTACACATCAAGCTAGCCAATACTTAGCCTGCTCTTCATTATCCTCGGGTGCAACAACAACATACATATGGAATACAAAATAGAATTAAGTACATGTACAAATAAAACTTGTTAGACTTTAATTTAAATACAATAATAAATTATATGAAATACATAAATAATATAATTAAAAGTTTTACAATAAATTGAATTAAATTACCAGTTTTTATGAGGTAGAAACAATATCATTAATCTTCTAATGCAAATGCATGATTTAGGTCTTCATTTCATATATCATCTTGATCAAGTGCGTCTGACTAGATGTTAAGGATTTATGTTTCCATTCTTCAACCCATTTCATATTCTCCCATTCATCCCATTCACCTGCAACACAAAATTGACAAAAACATGCAAGCTCCCTAGTCCATATAGTTCAAGTGTTAGAATTAGAACTTCTAAATGAATTCCATTTAGCTGACCCAATTATTGTATCACAATCGTAGATCTTGAAATGATATTGTTCTCTTCAACCAGACAAAATAAACATCTAATTGTATACTTCAGACTTTATCCTGTAGATAAACTTGTTTTACACTGGGTCATTTAGCAATTATACGTGCATCTTTAAATTTTTCTTTTTCCTCAAATATGAGTTTCTCTCTACAAAGGTCTCTCTTCACACATGCATTGCCACCATCGTGTTCTCCTTTCCCATGTCCAACCTTAAAAAAACTCTAAATATGTTGGATATTAATTTTCTTATGTGTCCTACTCAACCAATAAAATATTCTAGCATTCTTGAATTTCCCTGTGCAATTATCTGATCATATTAGATGTTGATTTATATGAATTTCTCTCTCCCTTAAATTCTCATAAAAGGTCTTAAAGAAATACTGGAGAAACTCTAATGAGTGTAATTTATTATCACTGATATAGAAACTCCATAAAAACTCTCATGTGAAGGTTGTTAGTCATGCAAGATTCAATATTAGATTCCTTGATAGAAAAGTGAAAGGGATCAATAATTTTATGTATACCCTAGTGTAGCATGAAATATACTCTTTGTAAGTGAATTGAGTGATATGAGTGTGTAGGTTAGTTTTTATAGGGTGATGCAATATGACTAGAGGTTCTATCATTTTTTATAAGGTGTTTGGATTTCCACCTTGTGTAAGATCCATGCATTCATGGTTTAGTGCAATACTAATTCTATGGTGTCCAAGAGAAGGTATCTTGATTGTTCATTATCAGCATTGAATCGAGTAGTGAACAGGGTTATTTATTTTATATACGATGATCATGATTTAGGGATGAAACTTATAACAAAGATGATACTGCTATGATACCAAATACCTGGTCATATTGAAGAGAATGGTCTCAAAACCTTGAAAAATAAATGCCTCATATATCAGCTTGATTATTGTAATCTTAAGTTTAATTTTTACGAACATTGCATATATGTTAAAGAAAACCATGTTAAGTTTTACTTGAGTTATCATAAAACTTCTAGGTTGCTGCACTTGATATTTTGAAGCTCTTTATCCTTTAACTTTTCCTTTGGTTTAAAAATTTGTGTATTTTGTATCAATCATTGATGAATATAGTAGGATATTTATTTAATTTCTCAAAAGTAAATCTAAAATCATTAGTTAGTTTGAGGAGTTTGAGGCTCTTATTCAGAACCAGACAATTACAAAGATTAAGTATTTGAGGAATGATAATGGAGGTGGGATTTTCTCAATATATTTCACTAGGTTTTGTAAGGAGTATGAGATTATAAGATATAAGAAACACTCCATACACCACTCAACAAAATACAAATTTGATGAGGATGAATGCGATGTTGATAAAGAGGACTAGGAGTACATGCTTCGTGTTGGTTTCCTAAAATAAATGGCTAAAGTTGTAGCCAATACCTACTATATGGTTAACATATCTCCTGCATCACTATTCATTTCTAAGATACTTATCAATGTGTAGTCAACAAAGAATCCTTCAATGAGTCAAGTTGGGGTATTTGGTTGACACACATGCTCTATGCCAAATAGAAAAAGGTCTAATTTTGAGAACAAGGCTCTGAAGTGTATCCTTATTGGCCATGGTGCAACTGTAAAAGAGTACAAGCTTTCCAAGATCCATTTATGTTTAAGGTTCTCTACAACATAAGTGTTATTTTTAAAAATTTGAAATCTTCTATTTTGGAGTTGTAGATAAAGAAAGAGGAGAAATAGAACGAGGAAATAGTGTAGATCCTAATGGCTTTGATGGTCAGGATATCTCTAACATCTTTGAAAGTTCAAAAGAAGTTGAAGAGATTCAAACATAGATTTTAATGAAGTTTATGAAAATCGAGTAGAAATTAGATAAATTTGGTTATTCATTGTTAGATTCTAGTTATATTTGTTATTTGATTACTAATATTGATGAGTCTAAGAATATAGATATAATTAGATTATTTCTTTATAAAAAATAATATTATAACTTATTCATAAAAAATGTAATTAAAAAGTTATCTATGTTCTTCTGATAGTAGGGGAAACATTCTAATAGAAAATATAGATAACATTGAGCATTTGTAAAGCCTAAACTAGGAATCATATTTCAACAATTTTCTTAGTTTTCTTCATATGCGAGTTGGAAACTTAAAAAATATTCTTTGGGTTCTCAATATTAACAGAGCTTACTGTAGAAATTGTTAAGTGTTGAAGGGTCAAAAATTGGTCATTTCAAAGTGTTGCATGATACCTACTTAAAGACACCCCAAAAACTATAGACTCAAAATTCTCATTACTTATGGACAAATGTCCCAGTAGTCATGCACAAATGTCCGAGTAGTGGTGCACAAATGAACCTATTATAAACCAAAAATCTAAAAACTGATTATCTATTAGTACATATGAAACTTATAATAAAATTTTAATTATCATTTATCTATCTCCTTTAAAATTAATAATTGAGAAATTATGTGCTAAAAAAATGGATAGCTATTAGAATACATTCAACTATTAGTATTCTCCTCAGAAATATTCGTACAAGACTGGGTTTTATTGACCAGTCTCTGAATTGCTAAGGGAGTTGTATAACATGTATGACATGATTCTTGTTCACTCAGTACATATAAGGGCTAAAAATTCTACTATGTTTGATGCTTCATCACCTCTAAATATATCAATACCATTCTGATGACTTAAAAAGACTTTTCCTAGAGTAATTTCCTAGACTCTTTCTTTTCTAATGTTTTCTTTAAATCTAGCAATACCTAAGCAGGTTTAGGCATTTCAGAAGAAGTTGGTGCAACCTCTTTCTAGGATTTTTATCATAAAATTATATGTATACCATGTCTATACAGACACACTCACCTATCCATTAAATGGTAGATAATTGAGAACTGCATGAATACCGATTGTAAATACAAACTTTCTTTAAGACTAAGGATTGCAATAACTTTTAATAACTATTCATAAAATAAATATTTATTTATATTTATTTTTCTAAAATAAGAAACATGTGTATACCTTGTAGATCATCATTCTAAATATTGTTCTAGAATTTTTAGATTAAATAAATTTAAATATTCAAAAATTGTTATTCTAAAAACAACAAACATAAAAAATTGATATTCTAACAAATATAGAAGATTAATAAAATTTTAAAATAAAAGATACTTTAGGAATAAAAAAGAGTGTACACACAGACATGCACATGCAAATATAACACATTACACATTTTTATAACAACATGTTTCTCCTTAATAATTTACAAACACTTTATCCCTTATAGTAGATGATTATAATCATAGGGCAATGGCTAATCTTCATGCAAAATGCACCAAAAAAAAAAAAAGCCAAATCTTTTTTTTTTTCCAGAGATTTCCAAAGTTCTTGTTGCAGATTTGCTTTTGTTTTCAACTACAAAATATGCAGATCATGAAGCAAAAATGCTGAAAATATCAGGAAAATCCAGGGTGTTTTCCATTTTTTGAAATTTGGTCAACGATATAATTTAAATGGAGAATAACTGTGTCCTAATCTTGGGGGCATATTGCATGGTTTATCAAGATTTTAGAAGAATGCATGAATTTAGAATTTGAACATCTAGAGTATTTTACATTAGAATTATAAGACACTAGAAAGGTATTATATAATCTTAAGGAGATATTATGATTTCTCAAGAGATTAAAAGATGACATGAATTTAAAATTTTAATATTTGAAATTAAATTTATGCACAAGTCTTTTTCATTGGATTTATAAGACAATAGAAATTTATTAGTTAGAATATGTTAAGTATAAAATCAAAATAATTTTAAAAAGGATATAATTTTTTAGTTAAAAATTGTATATCATTTATAAGATCATTTATGTTAGTAGAATATTATAGATTGAAATTTCTTTGCTTAAGAGATGAGAATTAAGAGATGGTATTCCACCAAAGTCATATGAGACTTATTCTTTATTTCATATCTTATGATGTTGGGTTTTGCAGTTAACAAGACTTGATTCTACGGAGTATTCAAAGCAATTCAACTTTAAATAAAGATAATTATTTCTTTATATCAGATCTTTACAAGAATGATATAGACTGATATGTATTTGATTAAGAAATAAGAATTAAAGAATACCACTCTATCAAATTTATATATGACAATGATCCAATAAATCCTAATCAATGCTAATCTTTATGATGTTGGAATCTTATACTTTAGAAGGCTTTTTCCTTCAAACTTTTTCAAAACTATTTAACTTCACAAACATATTGATAGATTCAAAAAATTAAAATAAATGTACTATTAAAAACCTATAAACTCAAGAGACAATTACCAAAATAAAAAAATTTATTTTGGTTGATGAAGGATTTCCAATAAACTAGAGATGCTCCTCCACCAAACAACCCTAGCGACCCACTAGCAAATTGAGCAGAAGCCACCACTTATTTGATGCAAAGCTCACATATACCTGCAAAACAGAGGATGGATTTCCAAAAAGCTTTGAGAAGCATTGTGGTCTTTTTACAAACTCTTATAAACTCAATAACACAAGGTTAGATCTGTTCACATAGATGGACTAATATAAACTCTTGGATAGTAAGACTGGGCATAAAAAATCTTAGTTGTTTTTGATTTTTTTGCGAGGGGGTGAGCTCATATATATAGGGCGCAATAACACCTATTTATTTTTAAGCCAAAAATGTAAAATCATAGCAAAATATTCAAATGATCTCATCGACTTCTTCTAAATTATCCAGACATATTTATCACGGCAGTGACTATTTTGTTTTGTTTACGTGAATGAGTTTAGTAAAGCTAAATTTGGAGAAGTCCTGTTATAATGGAAAATGGAAGGCTGGTCTTTCATGTTTGATGGGTATATGATGAAACTACGTGTTGGGTGCATGAGAGACTCTACAAACTCACCCCACTTGTCTATTTTTGATTGAAAAACTAGCCAAGACAAGGTGGCTGATTCGAACAGACACAACCAACATGAGAAATGCAGACTACCAGTAGATTACTAGCACATCACGGAGGTCAACAAACCCTCATCCAATACCCTTTTTAAAAATAAAAAACAAAAAATTAAAACTAATAGGCCCCAACTCCAACATGGAGCTAGTAACCAGCCTGCAATCCCTAATAGACCCCAGCTTCACCTCGAAGCTGGTAACCAGTCTGTGAAAGTAAGTATTCAAGTAATTATGTTTAACAGTAAAGAAGGAATTAAAACTAAACAAGTAGAAAAATTTTAGCAGAAACACAACAAGGCCCTCATTGGCCAGCCAACGGAAACCAATAGAAAAGCAAGGCATGGAAAAAAGAGAAGGTTAATTGGGGTTTTTACCCCCACTTTCTAGTAGTAGCTTGAGCCAATCCTCCGCGAGGAATTGGAACAACTTCTCATCCTTGTGCTCTTCCCCCTAGGAAGACGCCTTTGCCATTTGCATAAGCTAGAGAGTGGTAGCTGTCGAATGCATAACCTTGACCGCGAACCCAGCCACCTTGTTGAAACTTTCACCCAGATTTTTTATTCCATCCTTGACCTCCTGCAGATCCATCTTTGAGACTGAATCTAGGGAGGAAGTCTAAAGAGATTTAATATCCTTCTAGAGTTGGGATATTTTATTCAACATGTTCCGCATGCTCTTGGTCGCCTCTTCCTTAACCTCCAGGGCCTCATTTTTGGTTTTCCCATCCACCTTGGGTTCTTCAGCCATCACCAGGGGGTCTGTTGACAATGGGGATGTGGGCTACGAGTCCTCAGTCTTATCTTCAAACAAATTCTTCTTGGAGAGGTCCACGGTGGGTAGAGTGAAGCTTGACAAAATTTGGGGAGAGTCATGGCTCCTCTCATCCCCATCCATATCTTTTTCTTTCTCCATGATCTTGCTTTTATTCCCCTTTTCAGTGTTCCCACTGGTCTTAATCTTTTTTACCTCATCCTTCTCTGAGTCTTCCTCTTCCTCCTCATCTTCAATGTAATGCTTCCAAACTACTTTGTGTTTGAAGTGGGTTTTAGCAATTTTGTGGGACCTCCTTCTGTTATCATTATCTTTCTCCTCCTCCTCAGACTTGATTGTGATTTGGGTACCACTCGTGGACCCCGCATTGGTCTTCTTATCTTTTTCTGGGGTTTTGGAGGAAGATGAGGTGTTCGAATGGGCACCTGTCACCTCCTTAGCGGCCTTCACAGTCAGCATGGTAATACCCTGTAAGGAAATAATTCTAGGGGGACATAAAGAAAGGTGGAAATTGTAAAGGTGGAGAATAAGCCCTTGAAGGAGAATGCAATAGTTTTGCCTGGCTTTTAATTTTTCCCTCACATCCAAAACTGTAGCTTCAAGGGAGTGAAGCAGGTAAAAGGGGAAAGAGATAGTATCATTGTACCTGAAATGGTTTAACAAGGGAAGTGGTAGTTATAGCAGGTACCGAAGTGGCCTTCTAGCGTAATGTACTTCATGAGGATGAGGCAGACATCATTCCATGGGCTAGGCTACTCCTCCCTTTTAAATTCTCCATGGATTGGAACTGGGAACTATGATTTCTTGAAGAATCTTGCTTTACCAGAATCATCGTGGCTCTTCGTAATCTTTTTCCACATCTTCCCATCTATGGAAAGCCCTGTATCCTGGGCTATAACTTCTTCATTTACCTCAAAGGTAATACCATTTATAGTAACTTTGCGCTCTGTCCAAGTTTTAACCAACTGCATGGAGATAATTTCATCTCATCCTCCCATAGCTTCCATGAAGGGATAAAACCCACCCTCCTTCAGATAGGTTATCACACACTAGTTTTTGGGAAAAATTGCCTCAATCCTAGGGGGTTCCACCCTCACCATATCACCAGCCATATCAGAGCTATACTCAAGATTCACCTCAATCTGATTAATGGAAGAAAGGGAGAATTTTTATCAGTGAAAACTTTTAAAAAGAAGTCATTAAACCATTTCTACAAGGAAACTGAGAACGTTGATTGATATACGTGTTCAAATTTATGGCCACAGGCTCAAGAGAATGTAAACTAATAACAAATCAGTACTTGACCAAAATAAGATATATCAACTAAATGAGTTAACAATAGATCACACATCTTAATTTCTTTATTACTAACCTTAAATTAACAATTTTGAAATTTGTGTGATTTTTTGCAGGTCATAGTACAATTTAGAAATCTTTGATGATCTTGTACTACATTGGAAGGGTTTTCAATTTAAGTTTTTGTATTATCTATTAAATTAAGTCTTAAATATCAAATATCTTATATTGGCTTATATTTAATCAGTTTTTTACACAATCATTTTAACTAATCCTACATTTTGCATTTTGGAATATCATAAACATTTGATAAAGAGAAGGTTCATTTCAATGATCACAAAGCAAACTCCTTGCATCCTTCTTAATCTCACCAAAGCAAAGAACTCTCCACATTAATGCCCAGTCTCTTTCTAAAACATCATTTTTTCAATTATTAATAACTAAAATATTCTCATTACATCGAATACATTTAAAAATGAACTAGTCTAACACTTTCTATATAAGTTTGTAGAAGAGTATAAGATATAAAAATTTAGGTTACACATAAACCATTATTTTATTATTTCTATTATTTTTCTATATTTTTAACATTAAATAGTTAAAATATAAATGCTTGATTATTTAAAAAAACTAAAACAATAAACATAAAAATATAAAGATTAATTACAATTTTCAAAATTAAAGATGTTTTATTATTAATCCTTCCTCCTTAACTAGATACAAACACTAAAGGTTGACCATTACAATCTTAGGAGCATATTAAATGGTTTCTCAATAGATTGGAAATTGACAGACAATATAAATTCATAAGTTGAACATAACAGATAAAATTAAGATTAAAAAAATTGAAACCTTTTTTAAAGAAGTTATAATTAGTTTATTACACCGAGAGGCGTCTTATATAGTGGCAATAAAGATTGATGAATCCATGTAAACAAAAAAGAAATGCTTTCCCTCCTTCACAGTTGTAAGAATTTGCATATAACAATTAACCACCCAAGATCATAAAGAAAAAAGAGATCATATGGACAAGAATAAATTATATTCTCGTCAATAATGCAATAAATTGAATCAACTCAATTACAATACAATAGATGACAGATTTACTTGAATTATAATGTAGACGTGTCTGCTTATATATGCAAGACAATAAGAGACCATGATAAGGAGGAGATAACTTATCACCCATATAAGGTGGAATCACATGTCCACCAAAGGTGGATCATCCTCCATTATGCAATGACGTATGTACAAAATGTGGAGGATGATAAAGTTATAAGTGCAATAAAGGTCGAGACAACACATAAAGTGGAATGTGATAACTACTACCACCATCTAAATTAGAACTTATTCTATATCATGTGAAAATAAAGGTTATCCATTATTTTAAGTAAGATTAAGTAAAGTGTAATTAGTAAATAATTAATTTCACCAACAACAAATACAATTACAATTACAAGACATTCAAAGATTCAAAGAGTCAGACTATTTAAAATAAAATTTGAATAGTTACATGGTATTTAAAAAGCCAGGATAATCAAAATTGAATTTGAGCTCCGCAATGCAGGTGTAAGTAATCAACTTCTAATTCTTTTAAGTCTGTATAAAACATTGGCATGCTATCAATCACGGAGCTTTATTTGAAAGGAATTATAGAAGGAGTCTACCAGCTAAGAATGGCCCTTCCATAATGGTATAATGGATATCCATGCATGTTTCAAAAATCTCATTCTAATGGAGACACACAGAATATTGGTGAAGGGTTTCATATTTGGCTTTTAACCTACAATGTCATCTTCACATACGATTATGTTGGACTTAATTAACTGGGATTACAATCAGCTTCCATGGTAGCTTCTATTTTATCTAAATTGGTAGCTTGTTTCTTCGTCATGTCTCTCTTTTTGCAAGCTATATTTCTCAACCAGTGGTTTCTGTAAGTTTGTTTGCATCCACTGAGTCCCTTTTGGTTTCACAAAGACTTCAAGTCTTTGCAGCAACATTCATTAAGTTCAAAAGAGTAGTTAATGCATTGCGCCTTTTGTTAGTAAAGGTTCTTTTACCTCTTAGTTAAAGCATGCACAACATTTTTTTATTAGATGTTTCTGGTCATTTTTCTCATTGGCCCGCTCTTCCTATGATCCAAAATTTATTGCAATTAATATTCGTCCCATTATTTACAGCATACATAGTGTCCTCCTTTGATTAGCGGTTTTCCCCTTTGGCAGAGTTTATATTTTTCTTGGAGGTCACGGTGAATGCTCGGCAAGGGTTCAATGCAAATGAATCTACTAGCAATTAGTAATGACATTCTTTATTTATTCTTGCAGTTATGATTGAAATGAAGAAGACTGTTGTTTTTAAGGTTGCTAATGTCCAAATAGTTAGAACACACATATTGTTCGTCAGTCCATAATTTTTAGAATTCATTTAGTTTGTATTAGATTAGAATTGTTTTTCAATTTTAACCTCGTTTACGTATTGTTTTAAAATGAATTTCCTTTTTGGTATTTGATCTGGACCAATATTTTACTTTTTAAAAGAAAATTTTATTTTGTTCATAGTGCTACATTTTCATAATTTGAGTTTGGTAATCTATAGAATGTACAATACTACAACCAATTAAAAATCCAACAATTGAAGAAATCACACCTAATAATTTACATTAAGTGGACATATACAAAAATTTGTGTTAGTTTTTTGTAAACACAACTCTATATATTTAAACTTGTTTGTTCATAGTGCTACATTTTCATAATTTGAGTTTGTTAATATATAGAATGCACAACACTACAACCAATTACAAATCCAACAATTGAAGAAATCACACCTAATAATTTACATTAAGTGGACATATAAAAAAAATTGTGTTAGTTGTTTGTAAACACAACTCTATATATTTAAACTTGTTAGTAAAAAGGTTAATTCTAGTAGTGGTAAGTTCATGTTAAATTATTTTTGTTGTAATATATTTTAGGTATAAACTATATCGTTTATAAGAGATCAAGAATAAGAATGATTTCTCTGGGCATTTTTTCATACATTTTTAAAAAATATAGGTATGTTAGTATTATTCACAATGTTTCTATTTATTTATTTCTCAGGTAAGAGTTGTAGTTTGAAATTTCTTTGGTTGAGGAATAAAGATTAAAGGGCATCATTTCATCAAAGTAATGTGAAGCATGATTAGGAATTCATCTCTTATGATGTTGAGGTCTTACACTCAGCAAGACTTGATCTTCACATATTATTCAAAACTATTTAACTTCACAAACAAACCAATTCACGTATTATTCAAAACTATTTAACTTCACAAACAAACCAAAGACAAATACATATTTATGTCAGGCCCTTATTAGAATGTCACAGACTGAAATTTCTTCATGTTAAGAAAAAAGGATTAAGGAGTGGCATACTATCAAAACATATAGTGCATGATCTTGATCTCATCTTTTATACTTTTAGGGTCTTGCATTCACTAAGAATTCATTCATGTGAATTATTAAAAGCTATTCAATTATTCACAAAATTAGCAAATTGAAATGAAACTTCAACATAAAAAATCCATCAAAATCATATAAAGCATTATTTGGGTTTCATTGCTTATGATATTGAGGTTTTGCACTCGTCCATACTTGATTTCATTTCTACATATTATTTAAAATTATTTATCTTCACAAACAGGTGAAAGACAATTACCATAGACTGAAATTTCTTCAACTCTTAAGAAATAAGAATTAAAAAGTATCATACCATCAAAATTACATGCTACTTAATTCTGATCTCATTTCCTATGATATTGTTTGACAATTACATCTTTATACAAAGACTCCACAGCAAAAATCTTAGTTGTTTGTGCTTATATAGGACTCAATAACAATTTGTTTTTTGAAAAAGAGATGTAATTTCGTAGAAATAGATTCGAATGATCGAATCGACTTCTTCGAAATTGTCCCGACGTATTTAGCGCGGTCAGGGCTATTTCGTTTGGTTTTCGTTTCGAGTTCCTCTTACATGTCTATCGTGCTTGGTGGGATTTCCTTTGGTGCATGACTAAATTCTTGCCTGTTTAGAAAGCTCTGGTCATGATTTATCTTAAATGCATCTGTACGATTCAAAAGACTTAATAGACTTTTCCCTAGAGCAATTTCCTCGACTGTTTCTGTTCGAATGATGTCTTTGAATCCAGCCGTACACAAGCTTAGAAGTTTTGGAAGAAGTCGGTGTGATCTCATTCGACGCTTTTGTAAGGCAATTACGTGTTGGTGTTTGAGAGTTTGTACAAACTTACCCCACCTGTCTTTTAATCTTTTAATGGCAGAAAGGGAAAAGGTTAATGATTTTCTCTGCACAGGGTTGTACATTCAAGTCAACAAATTACTGATAGAAACACGCGTTCCAAGAAGCGTCCATAGGTTAAAGAAGCGTAATTAGGTCAAAGAGAATGTAAAGTAGCACTTGCAAATATATCAGGTGCAGAGATGTGTTGGAAATTGCAGAGACAAATAGAAAGAAATTTTAATAGTATTTGTTGAAGTATATAAAAGCATGGATCTAACTATATGAAGTATTGTATAAACTAGGTTTATTTATAATTTTGGTGGATTTTTCAATTTTTTAGACAATTAGATTCTTTTAGTCTATAAGTAGATAGAGTAGAGAAGCTAATATATCAGTGGGGTTCAATAGGTGATATAGAAGGTGAACATAATAGGTAGGTAAACAAAGTAGTCTTATAGTGGTGCACTAAAAATATCCTATCAATGGATATCTCCAAAATGATACCTATAAATTTCAAAAAACAAGCACTCATGTGGTACCACATCAACATACCATTAAACATGACTTAGTGCATACCTATTGGTCTTATCACTTTTTGAAACTATTTTAGACACCTTCACAATAAGCATGTTGATGTGGCATCATATGATTTAAATGAATTAAAATTAGTCATTTCATATAATTTCTTAGGCTAAATGAAATGATTTATACACCAAGAAAGAAAACAATAACTAAATTGAAGAAAAAATGAATCCAAATTTTAATTTTAAAGTTTAAAATTAAGAAATCATATTTTTAATTCTCATCTTTTTCTCACGACAACCATGCAAAAAGGACACGGTAAGATTTGAACATTTATTAATAAAATAAATAAATATTTATCTTTATTCTTCTATAGTAAGATATTTTCGTATACCTTATAGATTGATATTTTATCATTTCTAATATTATTTTTATAATTTTTATATTAAATAAATTCAAATATTAAATTATAATCATTAGTTTTAAAACAATAAATATAAAAACTTAATATTCTATAAAATATAGAAGATCAAAAAATTATAAAAGACCTTTATAAAGCTCAAAATAGAAGATACTCTATCAAGAAAAAATACATACACACGTATATAACCCATTACAAATTTCAATTATAACCCCTTTTCCTTAATATACAAAGAATAGTTTTCTTTATCCACTCATGGTAGACCATAAATATAATCTTCAAACATATTGCATGGCTTATGGAGAGAACCCGACATAAATTTAGAATTTGAACATCTAGAGTAAAATTTTAAAATAAGCCTCTTTGTGTTTTGCCAAAATCAATAGAAAATAAAAATGTGTTGCAAATGAAGGAACAAAATTGTGGCTATATGGATAGACCCTTTGATGGAGCAGGAATGCCATTTGACTTGGATTGTTTTCTTCTTCTATGACTAGTGTTTAGGCTGGTAGCAATTACATGTTGTGTAAGAATGCAGAAAATCCTTTTCACTCTTGTAATTCTTTCTACAAAGAGTAGATTTGAAAGAAAACCCTAGGGTAGATCTAGGGTTTTTTTGCTCTAAAGGCAATGTCACCCGTGGTAATGGAGGAAAAATATGCCCTTATTCCTTATCCTCCCCCTCCTTCAGCTGCTTTTGAGTCCTTTCCACCCCTTTATTTGGGTGACACCAAGATTTCCTTGGCTTTTGAGTCAATGGAATTCCATATATTCTGAGTCACAGCATTCGATTTCAAATTGAGGGCTTTACTTTTTACATTGTTGTAAAAGAGACCATCTATGGAGGAGTTCTTTAACTAGTGTAAAGTATGTATGGCTCAATCGTCCCCCCTTTTGGTGGAAATGCTTGATAATGGCTTCTTTAGATTGTTACTTTTCAAAATTTGGAAGACTCTAATTTTGTTCAGAATAATGGGTCATGGTTTTTAGAGAATTAGAATTTGTTTGTAGCTCCATGGTCTCCTTTTTTTGACCCTGCCAATGTTCAAATCACATTTACTCTAGTTTGGATTTAACTATATAGCCTACCATTGGTTATGCGAACTACATAGCTTATTGAATCTATGACAAACCAAGTGAGCACTTTCATCAAACTAGGGGAGGCTTCTTTTATTACTCCAAATAAGTTTTATAGAGTATGTAATACAATTGAAATCTCCAAACCTTTACCTTACATGACTAACATCACATCTTCTCAAGGCTTGTGACTTCAATAGCTAAACTATGAAGGGCTTCCACTTCGTTTCTTCAAGTGTAATAAGATTGGGCACAAACTTGCTGGATGCCTTGATAAATCTGTAAATGGCTAAATAGAGAATGAAACTAGAAGTTAACTGCCCCATGCGCAATGCATTGCATCTCTACTAAAATAAGAACTATGACTATATTCGATCAAATACTAGAAACTATAGATCAACTAAAGAAGCTAAAAACATAAGTGTCATACAAATCTAACTAGGTGATGATGAAAATGTGAAAATTCCTATTGCAGTCACTGATTATTAATCTCCTATCTCATAAAGATTATTTAACTGCTGAAAATAAATTTACAGCTGAATATCAAAAAATAGCACAATTGCAACTTCACTAAAATACGAAAATAAATAAGCAACACAAGGACACAATATTTTTGGACAATCATCCCTGGAAAAACCCCTAAGGGAAAACTAGTTCTACAGATGAAAAATATATTAGTCTTCAGCAATATAAGAGTTACAAAAGAATTCCTTGCCTCTTACTGATAGAGCTCCGAAAAACTCCTAATATCTCCAATTGATATCCTCCACTGCTATACCAATGCTTTCACTGCGCCTCGTGCTAAAACTGCAAGACTATTTTCTATCACTAGTAGTAGAGGTTCGCATTAGCCTCACTCTTCACAAAGCCCATTTCCTACAAGTATGTATCAATGCGCTCATACCACGCTCTGGGAGCCTATTTGAGTCCATATAAGGCTTTCTTTAATCTGCACACGTGGGTCTCTTTGTTGTGTGCTACAAAGCCTTCTGGTTGTTCTATCTAAACCCCCTCCTTCAATTCTCCATTAAGGAATGCTCTCTTGACATCCATTTGATGGATTTGCCATCCCATCTGCGCTGCAAATGAGATTACAGCTCGTATAGAAGTATACCTAGCCACAGGAGAAAATGTCTCCTCATAGTCTATTCCCTCCTTCTGAGAGAACCCCTTGGCCACAAACCTCGCCTTATATTTCTTGATGCTACCATTTGCACCGTGATTTATCTTGAAGATCCAACGTGATCCAACTACTGCTCTATCAGTTGGTCTAGGCACTACCTCCCATACATCATTCTGCATTATTGAGTTATATTCCTCAACCATAGCATCTCACCATACCTGATGCTTTGCAGCTTCTTGATAGCTGGAAGGTTCACTATCTACCAACTGGCTGACTAATGCCACATAGTCATTGAACTTGGCTGGTTCTCTCCTCTATCTTGTACTCTTCCTAGGAGCTCCCACAGGCTCCTAAGTGTCCCTTTGTGTGTCTTGAACCTCATGGTTCCTGATTCCAACTATAGAGGATGAAATATCAACCTCTATATCATCTAGATACATATCTTGCTGCACCTATTTCTCCATACTCTATGAATCTTCACCATTTGAGTCTATGCTTGTACTAGTAACTATACTTAAGCTTTTTTGTCCTTGACTTGGACTTGGAGGTTTCATTGGCTGTTCACTCTGATCATCTGCTGGAAAATCTCTGGACCTTCTAAACGCCTTGTCCTCCATGAACTTGACATCATGTCTGACAATAATTCTTCTGGTCCATGGAATGAACATCCTATATGCCTTTGAAGTTTCAATATACCCAACAAAGTACCCCTTCTCTGTAGTCTGATCTAACTTGGTACGTGTGTCTCCAAGAATAAGACAATATGCCAAACTCCCAAATATCTTGAAGTGACAAACATATGGCTTCTTCCATGTGAAAGCCTCCTCTGGTGTCATTTTCCCTAGT
>MU228077.1:0-15325 GCA_018584345.1 Thuja plicata
ACAATAATAAGTTAATCTACCGAGTAACAATAGTATATATTAAAGACATCTAAGGGACTTGTGGATTTATTTTTGTGGTAACTGATTCACCCCTCCCCTCTCAGTTACTCCATCTATATTTCCAACAGTCAGAATGTCCCATGTAGTCACATCCTCCTCTTTTGGCCATTCAAAATTCTGAATATTCTCCAACTAAGTCTTTTGCGTCTCCCATCTAGCATATGTTATGCTCTTAACATCAGATATGAATTTATTGCAATCTAATTCTACTTTAAATGCCTCATCCAAAAGTGCATTGAACCTTTCCATATCCAATTCTCCCTTATCTGATACATAAATGTCTATATTTTAGAGTATATTGTCAAAATATGATAACCATAACCCTAATGGTTTAATTTGATCATTCTCTGTTCTAATTGGGGGAACAAACCTATTATAATCCAACCCAAACATCTTTAATTTGGCCTCAATTTGATTGGCTTTACCTTTGAAAAAGGATAATGTAGCCCCAATTTACTCTATCTCGGTCCCTACCAAAGATACTATCTGAGGCAAATCTGATCTTAGTGGATAAACTAATGCTAATCTCTCAAAAAGTGATGTCTTCCAAGACCAAGTTGCATAGTAGGGGTTCAAAATTGTCAAAAAACTTACCACTTCTATCTGCAGGCATGGAAACCTACCATATGCTCCATCTACTACATCTTTCTTCTCCTTAAAAGTATTAATTCTATGTTGTAAAAATGATACTAATGCTCCAAAAATTACACCATTATGCTCAATGACCCCCTGCTCTACTTCAACCATTGTATCCCCTGTATCTTTAGTCTGAATTTTAGCATCTATAACCTCCTTGGGCTCAACAGGGGTAGGCTTTGTTATTTCCATTAGCTGTTTGGTAAGCTCATCTATAAGATTATCCTTTTCCTTGATTTTTATTAGGGCTAATTCCCTATCTTTGATAATATCACTAGTGTCACTAGTGAGCTTCTGTAATATGTCTGATAGCTAAGTTGTTTTTGCCCCATTCAGGTGGGAAAAATGAGTCCTTACTTGGGCCATCTGCAAGTCTCCTATGTTGTCAAGTGTCCAAATAATTTTGTTTCCCTCCATATTCTCCTGAATATTAAGAATAAATGGCTTTTGATCCTTAGGAGCTAGGCTCCACATTGCAAGTGCTTGAGATTTGGGGTTATAGCCAAACCCTCTTATCATATTTCCAACGTAAGTCATTGATGAAAATTTGATGTCAGGTTATCTTCTAATTTGATCTATGATAAAGGCTGATGAAAAGTCCTAGCCTTCCACAAGAAATATACCAATGGCTTTAACTAGTTCTCTGTCCTACTCTGGTGTTATTTCTTTAGATTCAGGATCATATTCCTGCAATGTTTGTAAGGCCTCTTCAGTTACTAGATCACCACCTACCAGTTGCAACTACTTCCCAACTTGCTGCTACTTATTCCAAATAAGGAAATCTTTCAATTCCCTAGTTTTTATAAAGTTGTCATCTTTAGGGAACTCCTCTTGATGTAGTAGCCTTTCATCAGTACATGACATGAGGGGTAATTCTTCCTCTTCCTCAACATCTTTCTATAATTTATTCTCTGTCCTAATTTTCTTTCTCAGCTAATGATCATAGGGCCTATTCCCAGTTATTAGGGCTCCAATTTTATCAATTCTCCTTTTCTTAGAAGGCTCCCCTACTTCAATATTCTAATTTTTAAGTGGGGGCTCATCTATTGCCTCCTTTTTTGGGACCTCTGTTAGGTCAATAATATTTTCCCCCTCCTCTGGCTGAACATATGTAATTTCTTGATATTCTAGATTAGCAGAAGGTAAAGGGTAACCTTGGTCACTCTCATCATCATATTCAAATTTTTAATAATCTTTGTGACCTTTCTCTGGCACCACTAGTGCATCCTCCACCTGATTACACAAGACTGTGTGATTGTCAATCATTGCATCTAGCCTTTTAATATAAGGCATGTTAGGATTAATTCCTCCAAAAATTATTCCTTTTCTCCTCACCTGTCTCTCCAAATCCATGAGCTCATTAAATTTAGTTGCTCTTTTATTCACCTCTTCATCTTCTAGGATATTTCTAACCAGATCGTCTTACATACATTACTCATGTATTTTTGTGTAAGGGATGGTGGGTGTAATCAACTTCCTCCACTCAAAATGAACCCCTCTATGTCAATATGTCTATGTAGGGCTACATTCATCCTATAGTGATTCAACCAGGCATTCACCTGATCTAGGGCCCCTTTTCCAATTGTAAAATTGTAAACCCTGAACTATCTAGGGGTGAAAGTACCCTTTCTATGTGGAGAAAGGTGCTCTTTATCTATTAAAATGAGCTACCAAATGAACTCCATGGAAGCTATCCTAGGTGGTACATGAAATGGAAAAATATGTGGAGGATAAGGGCAACCATAAACCCTTATGAGGGTAAAGTTCTTTTCATACTAGAAATCACCCCAATTATGGTCTCTTGGCCATTTGTCCAAATACTTACAGGGCCTCAACAATTGAATTACCCTAATGGGCAATCTAGGCTTATCAAATCCTAAGAATTTAAGAAATGGATATATTATCTAATTCTTAAAAGCACAAAACTCTTGTTTTCTAGATGTGTAATTCCACACTGTGATCTAAAACTAAATAGGGTTGGGTTGATTATGGTGAAATCTCTGCGGCTATAGTCATTGGCACTCCAAAACTAGGAAGTTGTAATAAAGAATCATATGCATAAGTATTGAATAATGCATTAATTTTGGATGATCCTTCTTAGCTTGTATATCAATAAACCCCTGGCACATTTTATCAATAATATATTGAATATAATCATAATTCGAAGTGGTGTATTTAGATTCTGCATATCTAACACCATCATCAAAATGTCAGAAGTAATTCTTTCTTTGCCAGTATCTTTTCCAAGCACTCTACATAGTGTGTATACAATTTATTTCATGTAAAAGTTTAGATCCTTAAAGAAGAATGGGGTTGTTCCTGCCATAGGGGTTATATAGGCCTTCATTTTCTTAGGGATATGATGCTCCCTGATCAATTTAGCAACAATACCAAACTTCCTGGTATATCTATTTTCCAAACTCTTCAAATTTATCTCAGTAGCCATTGGTTAATACACATTAAAGGATTTCATAAAGGTATTCATGTCCAGGGTGAGTAGAGGCTTTCCATCATCCCTCTTGATGGTTTTTATCAAAGGGTCATATCTACTGGCCAGTTCTAATATGAAGTCTACATCAACAAAGACATCAGGAACTAATAATCTGGCCAAACCACAGGTCCAAGGATTTGAGACAGGCATGGATCCATCACTATTGTTATAAAAGTAATTGAAAAGTGAATATCCTGATGAACCTAGTGTTTTAGCATCTCTAACCAATGGCATATCATCAATCAAAACATCTGCACTAACCTTTCGATTTTGGCTAGAACCAGGAAGCAGAGTGAGGAATTCATTTGATAAGTTTCTCTATCCTTTTTAATCATCCTCAACATCTTCATTTCTCCCACTGGTAGATGCCATACTCTTGTTCTATTATGATCACAACCCTAAATACCAATATTGAAACAAATACCATCAAACCCTCACCAAAACTGTAAAAAATGCTGAAATTCTATAATTCTAAACTCTGGAACACTGTCAATTGCAATCTTTACTAAATTTCAAACCAAACAATCACCCTCAGAATAACTTGCTACTAGAAATATCAAATTCTCTTAAGAACACTAAAAACTCTGTAAATTCTTCGATCTGAGAAATAAAAGCTTGGTAACATGAAAAGCTAATGGACGAGTATACTTATAATTGCCAATTGAATATGGATTGTCATTTTTGGCTGGTAATTCCATTACTTCATTATGAGCTTCACATACTGTGACTTCAATTTCTTGTATTAGCTATGTCATTCATACTATCAGACAATAAATTCCTGACGAGTGATTTCACATAAAAAAACCTTATAAAATTCTAAATATAATCAAAATCACATCTGATTGGCTGCATTAACTCATACTATGGCTATTTTTCCATTTGTCAAAATCCTTAAAACCTGATTAGTTAAAAACTTATTCATAATGACACCGCTGAAAAGTCCATTCTAACTCTGATTCATTTCTAGCGATTCGGCAACTAAACAATCTCTTTGTCGCTTAATGTTTTTACTAACTGCAGTTCCTTCAGAAGACTCAGTGACTACCATCAAATTAACTCTTTGATACATGATTTTCATGATGTCTCATAATATATTAACTTAACCTTTCATTTTATAGAGACCTCATGACAAAGCACTTTTCTTAACTTGTCTTTTACCTTTGGTTATATCAAGAGACTCGGTGACTTATTTCTCTGTCGCTTGATAAATTTATTAACCTCTATTTGATCATGAGACTTCCTGAATACCATCAGACTAACTCTTTGATCCAGGGTTGTCACATAGTCTCAAAATCTTTTACTTAACTCACATTTTATCATGAGATCTCCTGACAACATTGTTTGTCTTAACTGATGAAGTTAACATGTAATCACAGGTTTATTAAAAGATAATGCGACTAAGTAAATTCAAAGTCACCAAATGAAATAACCAACCCCACTTTTTTCAAGAGACAAAGTGACTATCATTGGATCTTTTTTGAGATGAACAGTCTGCATTAAGTCCCATATCCATTTTGGCATATTCTATTTCATTAAGAGACAACGTGACCAAATCTTTTGGCTAAGTCTCGAGACCATAAAGAATATTCTATTTTTCTAATGAGACTTAGTGACAAGGTAATAAGCACATGCAAATAAGCTCTGAACTAAAAAATGAAAAAGGTAACACAAAAATAGAACCTGGACTGAGCATTTAGGGTTTTTTTTCATTTCCAGACAAAATTAACCTTTTGCTTAGTTCTTTTGACACTTTGAACTAGGTTCTGGAAAAAAACATGAATTACAGAGACATGTAAATGATTTCAACCATAGATATTTACCTTTTGGGCATAGGAAAATTAGAGACCTCAAGAATTTTCAGGGTAAAATTTCCAAACAAGGAATATAACCAACAATGGCTCTATCTAAGAATGGCTAAACACAATTTATGGCAAAGAACCTTAGAATCTCTGGTTGCAGACCTTTGCAAAAAATGCTAGCAACACTAACTAAACTAATACTAAAAAGAACACACAACAGAAGGGAAAACACACCTATATACAATATGATACATACTTTTGTGCATTAACTTTCATTATTTCAATTGAAGAAAGGCTTCACAAATTACCCATGCACCGACAACTTATATTCTTCATCATCCATGTTCCTTAAAATATAGGAATATTTCCCAAAACTTTTAGAAATAATAAAAGGCCCCAGCCACAAAAATTCAAACTTTTATGCTTACCTTTGTCTTCTGATCTTACATTCCATTGGAGCACTAAGTCACCAGATACTAATTTTCTGAAACTTGCTCTTTTATCAAATAGATATTTCAGTTTTTTTGCGACTTTATGTTTCCTTTTTGTCCCTCTCTTCTGACCTCATCAAGCTCAGTCAACTATAATATTATGTCATTCATTGGATCTGAAATTTAGAATTCTTCCTCTTGTATGAACCTGTATATAGGTAATAAATTATTTATAGGAATCCTAGCCGGAAAACCATATACTATCTCAAAGGGTGATCTAGTAGTATCCTTCTTAACTATTTTTCTGTTAGCACGCAAATCTAATCCCAACTTTGTATGCCAGACTCTCTTGTTCATTTCTAAAGTTTTCTTTAGAATTTTTAGAATACTTTTATTACTGAATTCTTCCTAGCCATTTTCCTTAGGATGATATGGGGATGAATAAGACATTACAATCCCATATTTATTGCAAAAGTGTTTGATCTCATCAGATCTGAAACACATGACATTATCCATGACCAATTTGGCTGGGACACCAAATCTAGTTAAAATATTTTCCAATAAAAACTTTGTAACTATCTTACTTTTTCTTTTTTAGTGGGAATAGCTTCTATCCATTTAGTAAAATAATTAGTAGCCACTAATATCCAACTGTGTCTTCCACTAGACTTTTCTGAGAATTCTCCATTAAAGTCAATACCCCACATGGAAAATGGTGGCTCAGTACTCACAGGATTTAACAATAGGGCACCTGAGAACATTAACTTGTTTGAAAACCTTTGGCAAGGATCACACTTCCGAAAAAAATGCATAGGTATCTTTAAAAACACTGGGCCAATAATACCCTACCCTTAAAATCTTATGAGCAGTAGTTTTTGCAGAAAAATGCCCACCACATATCCTAGCATGCATTTCATTGAATATTATTTTAGCTTGATTTTTATCCAAACATAACAGTAGCACACCATTTTTATCCTTCGAATATAAGTCTCCTTGAATTAAGGTGTATTTTTGAGTTTGCAACTTCAGACTCCTTTTTTGATTTTCTGTCATATTATTAGAACACTTGGCTTTCTTTAAGAAAAACACAATATTAGTATAAAATGGTTGTCTTTCTATACTTGTAACTGTCTGATTTTGTGTCTCAACATCATTTATTTGAAATAAATCCAAGTTATCCTCTATCATGAGTTCATCCAAACCCTGACCCTTTACTAACTTTGTAATGTGTATTTCAAGATTGAATTCTTGTATTTTGTTTATCCACTTACACCTCTTACCAGTGAATTCTAATTGAGTAAGAATATCTTTGACTGCTGAATGTGGGGCATATGCTTGTATTTTATCATAGATGAAATATGGTCTAAAAGATTTTACAGCTTTTACTAAAGCATATCCCTACTTCTCCATCATCTCATAATTTAACTCTGCAACTTGAAGAGATCTACTATAAAAGGCAATTGGATGCTCAAACCCTTGTTCATCCTTTTGTAGTAACACAACAACAATTGTATGATAAGATGAAAAAAAGAAGAAAAGGGCTTACTATAATTAGGTATTTTAAAATAGGAGCCTCTTACACCGCCTTCTTTATTTTTCTGAAATTCCTTTTGAGCTTCTTCATCCCAATTAAACTTTGAATCCTTTTTTAGCAACTTTACAATAGTTTTAACAATTTCTACAAAGTTTGCTATGAATCTTCTGACAAAATTTATCTTTCGTAAGAAAGATTGAACACCCTTTAAATTTTTTGGAGAAATGACCCTTTGGATTGCTTCTATTCTTTCAGGGTCTATTCTTACCTCATCCTTAGACACTATGTGTCCCAAAAACTTTCCTTCCTATACTGCAAAATGACATTTCATAGGATTCAATGAAACACCATATTCTAAAGCTTTATTAAAATTTTTATTCAGATGATCACAATGATCTTTAGCCCTTTTAGAATATGCAGTCAAATCATCTTGATATATGACCATGAACAAGTCAATAACCTCATCAAAAGCAACATCCATAGCCCTCTAAAAATTTGCTCCTGCATTTATGAGTCCAAATGGCATTCTGATATAAACATAGGTTCCCCAAGGAGTGGTAAATGCAGTCTTATACTGTTATGATTCTTTAACTAAAACCTGGTTATACCCTTAGAAACCATCCATTATTGACAACAACTCACAACCAGTCACTTTGTGTAACATTGCCTCCATATTAGGTAAGGAATAATTATCTTTTAATGAAGAAATATTTAAGTTTCTAAAATCCACACATAGCCTAATATCACCATTCTTTTTTCTCATTGGCACCAGGTTTGAAACCCATGTTGAGTGTCTGATAGGATGAATAATCCCCACATCTTTTAACTTTATCAAATCTTGCTGCATCTTAGGAGCCAGTAAAGGATTGATAAGCCTCTATTTTTTCCTAAATGGTTTTATCCTTGATTTCAGTGGGATCTCATGCTGGAAAAGGTCTTCTCTATAAGTTTTTAAGTCCTCATATGACCATGCAAAAACATGCTTATATTTTCTTAGTAATTTAATCAAATTTTTTCTTATATGAGAATCTAAACCTCTTCCAATGTAAACAACTTGAGGACTAGTTTCTGATCCTAAATTTATTTCCTCCAAGTCATCAATCTTAGCATTTCTTGTTTTTGTTGAATCATCATGTCGACTACTAAACAATGCCTCAAGTTCAACCAGACCCTTAGGAATCTAATTAGAACCTAATTGGACAACCTCACTTCCTAAAACATAGTCTTTACCATCATTATTTTCAAGCAAAGTACTGCAATCTATGCTCAGGCTCTCATAATGGTCTAGACATTGAATGAATCTCAGAATATATTGGTCATCCTAAAAAACTTGCTAGTTGTATATATTATCCTGAAGAATTGGTCTTCTCTTGACTTCCAATATTGACACCCCATGTAAGGTTTGATCACCAGTTTTTAGAGAAACATTTGCTAAGAAATCTGCAATTATATTCTTTGACCTTTCTATCCAGCTTATGTCAAAAGCATCAAACATTTCAATTTGATCCCAAATAGCATATTTATACATTTTTAATCTATCATTCTTTATTGTATATCTGGATCTGATTTGGGCCACCACTAATTTAGAATCACCATAAACCTTTAAAGATTTGATTCCATGTTTGATGGCAATTTCTAGCCCTAAAGACAAAGCCTCATACTCAGCAGTATTATTTTTACATTGGAAGGCCAATAAAAAGGAATATTTAAAAGTTGTACCTGATGGAGATACCAATAACACACTAGCTCCTGGCCCTTCTTTTGAGAAAGCTCCATCAAAATACATTTTCCAGAATCCATCAATTTTTACATTCAACTCTTTGACTAGAGGATCAATATCTTCACTCTGATGATACTGGTCATTGCTCTGCACTCTGAAATTATCCATATCCACATCAATGCAACAATTAATGTTAGTGTCATCAAACCATTCTATCATGTGAGTAGTTCTACCCTCCCTTGACACCTTAACATTATTTCCAGCAATGTTGAAAGTAGCATATGATAAATCACTTTGTATACTACCTCCCATTTGAGCACTCCACTTTCTTGACAGTAGCATCCCATAGTGTGGTGGTATATCAACAACAAGAACATTCATAGTCAACACCACATAAGGCCATATTGCTAATTTATAAGGCATGGCTTCAATGGTACCAATCAAAGGGACTTCTCTACAATCCATTGCTTTACATCTCCCATGAGGAGTGTCCACTTGTAGTCCCATAGACCTCATAATTTCCATTGGAATAATAGTGTTTGATGCTCCTGAACCAATCATACAATTTTTTATCATCCTTCCATTAATTACTAGCGAAAGAAAAAATGGGTCAACAACTTTAGGGGAAGAAGTTGTGCTTAAGAAAATTTGAGGAATTTCAGAAGTTAACACTTCAAATTCCTTCCCTTTGCTAATTGGTTTCTTATCAACATTTCCTGTATTTTGAACCTTCACTATAGGCACACTCTTTAATAATGATAGAACCTTTTCTTTATGTTCTTTGATTCTCATCATTTCTAAAAATGGCACTGTCACAGTCATTTGAGATAAACAATGACCCATATCTACTGGACTATACTTTACATATGGAGATTTTGATTTTTCAAAAATATTCTCCTTAATCTATACATCTAGAGTTGGTTCTTTAGATTTTTTATTTTCTATCCTAAGAGTAGATGTACCTGTTTCTTTCTCTTTTGATTTTCCTTCTTGTATAACATTTGGTTCTAAGACTTTTGTCATAATTTTTACCTTAGGTTTGTTTGCATTTTCCCCAGGTCCTTCCTTCTTCTATAAATATTTGGTTTATCTTTTGTTTTCTTTTATAAAAACACCAAATGGATGACGACGAGTACCACCCACTACTCTAGTTCTTAAATTGTAATTACTTCTATCCTTGTTCACTAAATCTGCAGTAATCTTTGCTTTCTCTTCATCTAAATCTTTCCTGATAAATGGAAGATCCTGATTGTTTTGAGCATGAAATACTATATGGTCATCAGTTTCTTCTGATTCACTGTTTGATAATATTTTTTGATGATGATTTTCTACATTTCTTTGTGAATGATATGAATCATGATTTTTAGTTTCACTATCTGAATCTATTTCATGACATGAGTAGGCATTTTTCATGTTATGATCACATTGTTCACCTTCATCATTTTCTTTTTCTTCATTTACTTTCAAATCCATGGAAACAATACAATAATAAGGGTTTTGTGGGGCTTCACTAGCCTCACACCAGAAATAATCATTGCATAAATGGAACATTCTTATGCAGAGGGTATGGAGTTCTGATATCAGTTTTCTCTTTTCTAGGTGAAACAATAGATTTCCCATCCTTAAACTGAGTTCCATAAGGATGATTTTGCATGTTATTCTATGGATTGTAACTATTGTTATAGGAAGGATTATTGTTTTGAGGAGCCCTATATTCCTTATAATCTAATTCTTTTAGGTTACTCCTACTAAACCTTGAATCATCTCTCCTATTTAATTTACCAGACACCCTTCTATTCATTTCAATATTTACTACTATCTTATAAGCATTAGTAAGAGTTCTAGGGTCTTTAGCCCTAAGAGAATATCCCATTTTAGAATCAAAGGCATTCAAATAAGTTTCTAAACATACCTCTTCATCCAGCCTTATTTTTAGAAATAGTTTGTGCATTGCTCTTTGAAATCTGGTATTAAATTTAGTGACCTCTTCATTGTAATTCTTTTTGATGTTATTGAACTCATTCAACAAGAATCCTTTATTTGTTTTTACACCATACTGATATTTAAACAATTCAATTAACTCATCCATGGAAGCTATAGAACCATTAGAAAGGCTTCTAAACCATTCTCTAGCATCCTCTACTAGAGACTGAACAAAAAGATTCATTAACACATCTTCATGAGTGATATTTAAATCATCAACAAAATCAATGAATTTTCTTAGTTGTGTTTCACAAGAAATAACATTATTACCTGCGAACTTTGGGAGCTTTTCTCCTATATCACCTGCATCTTTTGGAAATGTATTGGGATATCTAGGGATACTGATGAAGTTAAACTGTTTATACCTCTCAGTATGCAATGGTTTTCTTTGAAAGTCATCATTCTATTTAAAAGTAGTGGCTTTTTCTTTAGAAGTTGTTGTATTCTCTGTTCCAGCATAAGAATATTTGGAAGACTACAAAAAATCTATTTTCCACTTCATTTCAATTGTTTCAACTTCCATTTGTGCCTTTTCTAGCATTTTTTCCATGGTCTCCTTTTCAATTCTCAATTTCTCAAGATCAATATCTAACTTGGACATTTTCTCTATTAGGACCTTGTGAAATTTAGGTTCTTCATTTCTGATTTCAGACATCTTTTGTTTATCTCTATCCTTGTCCTTCTGTGAACTAGAATCTCTATGAGTAAGTGGTATTTCTTGGTCCTTTTGAGACCTCTCTGTATTCCTTGTAGTTTGATATCTTAAAGATCTTCTTTTAATTTTGTCAACATCTTTCTTTTCATGTTTTTTTTCTTTTTCTTTAAGCTCTTTTTCCATTTTCATATGTTGAATAAGGGCAAGATATTTCATGATGAGTGCCTCTTCTTCAGCAAGCTCATAAGAGGGATATTCCTCAGATTCTAAACTAAGTGTATCTATTCCTTCCCTCTCACTAGAAGTGGAAGTAGATATGGACATTTCTAATAGTTTCTCTGTGGCTTCTTCATATTCTAAAGTATTTCCTCCATGGTGAACTGATTGCTACCCTCCCACTAGTATTATCATTTTGACTTCTTCGTGAGACTTCATCTATATTGAATTGGTTTCTCTTTTTTCTCCAACACATTTCCTTCCTTGAAGTTGATGCAAAACCACCATCTAATGCAACTTCAAGATTCCTTTTAGCTTTTGACCTAGTATTCATTTTGAAAGATATTTACTAATATTAACTGATCACAGAGATTTAGCTTTAGAGTCGCCACCCAAACATTGTTTGGGATAGATGAATACTTATTGTCTGCAATGAGACTTTTGGGATAAGTCTTAAATAGGATTTATGATCTCAATTTCCCTAGTAGAGTTGCCGATTTGTTAGGGTTTTTTCTTGCTAAACCTTTAAAAGGTACTTCAATACTTGATTAACTCTATGACTCCCAATATTTGAAACTAATGATCCAAGCAAGATAAAAAATCTAATTGATGAGGATTTATGATAATTTATAGGGAAACTTATTATCACCTCCTTATTTTTAGGCTCCACAACACCCATACAGGTATGACCTATATAAAATTGTTGTCTCATAGTATTAGTAAATGTGGATACTAATTTCCTACTTTTTTACTATATTATCTTATAAATTACTCTGCATAAAATTGGAAAAAAATTGATACAAAGCTTGAACATGAAAATTATTGAAATGATAACAACAAACAGTAGTGCTTTAAGGATGTCCATCCTTCTTCCTTTTTTTTAGTTCTCAGAACTTAGGAAGGGTAACCTATTCCAATCATATCTCTAAGGGATTAATAAAATAAATTGTATACCTTGATACAATTACTTAAAACTTTGAGTATTAAGATTTCTATGTGAATGATTTAAGTATTTTGAATATTTGGATGATGATAAACTACTTGAGAAATTCTAGACTAGTGCCTATCCTTGGGCTACAGAGTCAAAGATGCAAATCTAAAGAAAAGTAAATAAAGATACTTTAGATTTCCTTACAACCTATATGCAACTCAAGTAAGATGCCTTAAAAATTACCATGTCACTTACACACCACTGTATCAAATTCTAAAATGTTGTTATGCTCCCTGAAAATACTCACAAAACTTAGTTCTTCCCTTGAAAGAAACTTGCAAGCAATTAGATAGATACCGTGTAACTAATATGCTTGAACATGCCTTAAAGATTAAACATAAAAGAGAATACACAAGTAAAGAGACAACAACAATATGGAATAAGATTTGCACTCTATTTTATTTATGTATTCCTATTTTAGTACATATAGAGACTAAAATCACAAAATCTTTAACAAAATTTTGTAGTCTAGCTTGTAATTATATTTCATCTCTCTTTTTTTTTTTACAAAATTGTTCCATATATATATCTAAACCATCTTGGAATCCTTAAGGAAAGGATGCAAAAATCTTTAGATGGTTTTAGATACCTAACCCTAAATACAGATAAAACAAAATACAAGAAAAACCAAGCGGTGGAAAGACAAAATAGAGAATGAAATCTGATTTGCTTCTTTGTCTTCATATGATCTTTGACATCTTTGGTTGTGTATGTTGAGGATAGTCCCTGATTTGATTTTGGTGATGACTAACATGCTTGTCTTCCAAGAAATCTGTACAAGGTGTTCTGACATTCCTTTATTCTTCATCAATGATATCCAAATCTATTGTCATTGGTTTCTTCTTTTTGGGCTTCATTAGTATGTCCCAGGCAGTCACGTCCTAATCTTTTGGCCATTCAAAATTCTAAATATTCTCCAACTGAGTCTTTTTCCTCTCCCATCTAGCATATTTTATGCTCTTAACATCAGATATGAATTTATTGCAATCTAATTTTTCTTTAAATTCCTAATCCAAAAGTGCATTGAACCTTTCCATATCCAATTCTCCCTTATCTAATACATAAATGTCTTTATTTGGTAGTATATTGTCAAAATCTGATAACCATAACCCTAATGGTTTAATTTTATCATTCACTATTCTAATTGGGGGAACAAACCTACTATAAACCAACCCAAACATCTTGAATTTGGCCTCAATTTGATTGGATTTAAATTTGAATAAGGATAAGGTAGCCCCAATTTGCTCTATCCCGGTCCCTACCAAAGTTACTATCTCAGGCAAATATGATCTCAGTGTATAAACTGATGCTAATATCTCAAAAAGTGATGTCTTCCTAGACCGAGTTGCATAGTAGGGGTTTAAAATTGTCAAAAAGCTTGCCACTTCTGTCTCCAGTCCTGGAAACCTACTATATGCTCCATATAATACATTTATCTTCTCCTTAACAATATTAATTCTATGCTGCAAAACTGATACCAATGCTCCCAAAACTACACCATTATGCTCAATGACCCCCTGTTCTGCTTCAACTGATGTATCCCCTGTATATTCAGTATGAATTTCAGCATCTATAACCTCCTTGGGCTCAACAAGGGTAGGATATGTTATTTTGATTAGTTGTTTGGTAAGCTCATGTATAAGCTTATCCTTTTCCTTTATTTTTATTAGGGCTAATTCCCTATCTTTGATAATATCACTAGTGTCACTAGTGAGCTTCTGTAATTTTTCTGATAGCTAAGTTGTTTTTGCCTCATTCAAGTGGAAAAGATGAGTCATTACTTTGGCTATCTCCAAGTCTCCTATGTTTTCAAGTGTCCAAATAAATTTTTTTCCCTCCATCTTCTCATGAATATTAAGAATAGATGGCTTTTGATCCTTAGGAGCTAGGCTCCACATTGCAAGTGCTTGGGATTTGGGGTTATAGCAAAACCCTCTTATCATATTTCCAACCTGAGTCTCTGATGATAATTTGATGTCCAGTTTTCTTCTAATTTGATCTATGATAAAGGCTAAGGACAAGTCCCAGCCTTCCACTAGTAATATACCACTGGCTTTAACCAGTTCTCAGGCCTGCTCTGGTGTTATTTCTTTAGATTCAGGATCATATTCCTGTAATATTTGTAAGGCCTCTTCAGTTACTGGATCACAACCTGCTAGTTGCAACTACTTCCCAACTTGTTGCTGCTTATTCCAAATAAGGAAATCTTTGAATTCCCTAGTTTTTATGAAGTTTTCATCTTTAAGGCACTCATCTTGATGCAACAACCTTTCATCATTACATGACCTGAGGGGTAATTCTTCCTCTTCCTCAACATCTTTATGTAATTTCTTCCTTGAGCTGATTTTCTTTCTCATTTGATGATCATAGGGCCTATTCCCAGTTATTAGGGATCCAATTTTATCAGTTCTCCTTTTCTTAGAAGGCTCCCCTACTTCCATCTTCTATTTTTTAAGTGGGGGCTCATCTGTTCCCTCCCTTTCTGGGACCTCTGTTAGGTCAATAACATTTTCCCCCTCCTCTAGGTGACTGTTAGGGATTTTTCTTGTATGAACCATAATGCTTGAAATGTCTATCTGAATGCTGTACCTTCTAAGTCTGATTCAGAGATAAGAAAAGCCTAATTGCTAAGGACTGGATAAGGTCATTCTTCATTTTTGAGCTCCACAAATACTCAGGCAGGTTTTACCTCTTAATATTGTTGTTTACACAGTATTTGTTGATGTGGACACTGATTTGTTATGTATCTTTACTGAACCAACTTATGAATTATCTTGCAAATGACCAAGCATATCCATAAACAAGATAT
>MU228077.1:75706-106455 GCA_018584345.1 Thuja plicata
GTGGGTTTTTACCCTTCAATGATTTTCCACTCAAACATTGGTGTTATGTGATGTGCATATATGATTCAATTGTTCTATGGATTGATATATGACTTTATGCTATTGTTTTGTGTTGATAGTAAAAATTGTGTTTTCATGCAACTAATTTTAAAGCATCTACGTGTTTAATAAATTTACATTAAAGACCACTAATTCACCTCTCCCTCTTAGTAGTCTAGGGTATTTCAACAAAGTGCAATGAGATTTAATAATTTCCAATTGTGTTTGAAACCCTAGATTCAATATAATTTCTATTAAATAATCTCTAGGTAACCACTCAGGGATTCCATTGTGACAAAGGACTGTAACAAGGAATGAAGAATGTTATGGTGAAAACTGGCAAGCCTAATCTTAATGGACAGAGAAATTTTTTTCTCTATGATTGTTAATTCTGATTTATATCCTTCTTTATTGTCCCATAATCATGTTCAAAAGAATCCATGTTCAAAACAGTTTCACAAATTTCAAAATATGAACCAAATGAGGAGATTTGATAAAATGAACAAATCACATTACAAATTGTCTTAGGGAAACTCATGTCCCATGGCTACCACGGTGAAATCATTTCAAACTAGACCTTCCATTTTCCAGTAAAAAATGAATGCCCATTTTCCAGTACAAGCACAAAGAAAACTCACAGCTAAAAGAAAGCTCCGACAACATAAAGTATAGAGCATTGAAATGTGCATAAAATCAAAATGGGTTTCAAAGAGTAAAGTCACAGTTTTCACAATTAAAACCCTCAACTGAGAGACCCGTGGCTTGCAAGAAAAATATAGCTTGTAGGGTTTTCATTATGTTTTTATTTGAAGTAGAGCACAAATATATGAACCCTTACTCACGAGCATATAAAAGAAGATTTAGCAAAGACACATGTATCAAAAGCTAATAAGAAAAATTCTAGATGTCTAATGAAATCACCAATACAAAAGGAAAATACAAAGTTTTTATGATTTTTCAAGTAATGAAATAAAAAATGATCTACAACAGTGATATTTCATTTCATAAAAGGTACAAAGACATACCTAATAAGGGACGCGGCTTGCACAACAAAATGGAGAGTTTACCAGCCAGATTGAATGCAAAGAATCCTATGGGATCTTTAGCTAAAAAAATCCATCAAGATTCACCTATTATTTGCATCTTTGACATACAATAGTAATTAAGGCTGTATTCCTCTTGCATTCATAGATTGATTGCAAATGAGCCTTTCTTTTTAATTTTTTTGTTTATAATCAAGAGGGTGTCACAATTATGATGATATTGTTGCCATTATGATAGCATTGGGGGAACTTAAAAAAAAAGACAAAAATCACACACAAATGGTAGCGCCATCACAAAATGGCATCAAAATTTGACCCCAAATGTTGTAGTGGATCCCATGCATACGGAAATGAATTAAGCTTGTCTCTTATATAGACATGATATTCACCATTTCTTGATTCTTGATTCTTCATTCTTGGTGTGGAAAACAATCTAGCTAGTTTGATTTAAAGCATAACTCCTGATTTATCTCATAGTTATCGTCATGCCAACTATATAAATCAGCTTTAAATCAATTACTTAACTTTGGTAAAAAAAAACAAAGAAAACAACTAGTTAAGTCTATCTTTAGCTCTTGCCAACTAGATATTTTGTCATTTTTTGAACTCTCTATTCCGTCGGTCAACTCTATAGTTAGTCATTAGTTACAACTTCTAGTTCCATCAGTGTGGCTGTAGTTAGCTTTGGGATCTCCATCCGTTAGGCATCGTTATATTTTACTTGTCGGGAAACTCTATTTTCAGCTCATCGGGAATCCTGTGGTTTTGCTTCATCAGGAAACACTGTCTTCTGCTCGTTGGGTATCACTTTGACTTTTCTTCTTTCTCTTTACCGATGGTTTACACTGCATCGGTGTTGTATGTCACTTGGTGAATACTTGACATTTATGCATTGCTAAAAGCATAACCTTTATTCCATTGATTCTCTAAAGTCTTTGGTATTATGTACATGACCGTATAGATGATATCAAGTTGACATCAATGAAAATACAAACCATTAACTGATTTAATGCCTTGCATTATCTTCAACTTAACATTGTCAAACATTCAATCAGTTACATGTCATCATTTATCTATAGATTAGATATATCTTTTCTCTCCCTTTCTCTATACTCCTTCAATGAGTAGATATTGCATTGAATTTTCTCTCCCTTTGATGGATAAATACTATATCAATCAAATCTCAACCTTTGACAACAATTCCAAAAAGAAAATACAACTCTTCAGTAGCAAAAAATATCTCTGGTTTTTGGTGTAGTAAAATAAGTACCTTACAGTGTACGTATATGTCTTTGTCAGTCCAGTTCAACTTTGTATCAACATGATTGATCTTTTTATTATGTGTAGGTTGATGCAACCTACTAGTCATCTTAGTTACCCATAGACAAGGGGAAAACCCCTAGTACCTCTCAAGTAATCAAATGTATCCTTTTGAAAGGGTTTTGTGAATATGTCTGTAATTTGTTCTTTTGATTGTACATATTCTAGTATTACTTGTTTCTCTTGTACTTGCTCCCTCAAATAGTGATATTTGATAGATATGTGCTTTGTCTTTGCATGCATCACAATATTGTTTGAAATATTTATTACACTAGTATTATCACAATAAATTATCATTGGATCAGTGATATCCTCATTTATACCTTTCAAAAGTTGTTTAATCCATGTAATGTTAGAACAATTAGCAGCAACAACAACATATTCTGCTTTTCTAGTTAACTGAGATATGCATCCTTGCTTCTTACTTATCCATGTAACTAATATTTCTCCTATAAAGAATGCTCCACTAGTAGTGCTCTTTCTGTCATCAATATTTCCAGCCCAATCAGCATTAGTGTAAACTTTCAATTCAAAATTGCCTTCTCTTTTGTACCATAAGCCATAGTCCTCAATGTTCTTTAGATATCTAAATATCCTCTTTACAGCAGTCATATGTGATTACGTGTGATTAGCAGAAAATCTTGCAACAATTCCAACTGTGTGTGTAATAATAGGTCTTGTGTGAACAGCATACATCAATTTACCAATCAGAGATCTGTACAATGTTTGATTTACCTCAGGTGTCTTATCTTCTTTGGTCAGTTTGCATCCTTTCACCATTGGTGTTCTGACTGGTTTGGATTCTTCCATTTTCAATGTCTTTAATACTTATTTGATGTACTTAGCTTGTGTAATGTAGAAGCCTTTAGACTGTTATAAAATTTGCAATCCTAGAAAAAATTTGACCTCACCAAATATTGACATCTCACATTCTTTTCTAATTTCATCAGCAAATGATGTCCATAGATTATCATTTCCTCCAAAAATAATACCATCAACAAAGATTTCAGCAATAAGAGTTTTATAATCATTTCCTCCTTTCAAATACAAATTGTTGTTGTCACTTGTTTTAATAAAACCAATACTTATAAGATAGGAGTGTAGTCTTTCATACCATGCTCTTGGTGCTTGTTTCAATCCATATAAATAGTTGTGTAGCTTACATACCATGTTTGTCTGATCAGGATCAACATATCCCTTAGGTTCTTCAATGTATACCTCTTCTTCCAGTATTCCATTCAAAATGCAGATTTGACATCCATCTGATATACTTTGAATCCTTTATATGATGCATATGAAAGTAATATCCTTACCCCTTCAAGTCTAGAAATGGGTGCACAATTTTCTCCATAATCAATACCTTATTCTTATGCATACCCATTGCATACCAATATAGCTTTATTTTTGGTTACCTCTCTATTAGACCCATTCAAAAAATTTCATGGTTCCATACTTTATTTCTTTATCTCTAAATTTTTTATTAAAGCTCTAGCCTAAAGCCCTAAAACTCTTGGTTCAAATTCATGAAAAAATATTGCTTAAACCCTAAAACCTCATGAGCTGTTATAAAATCAAGTTAATTTTTATGTAACTTAAGTCACTTACATCATGTTTTCTAAGTTGTCATTAGGCGGGGCCACCTTTTCCCTAAAGTATTTTCCTAGAGAGGTTTTAAATATTTCCTAAGTCTTCATCCCCAAATATACGTTACCCTTCATATTTTCTGAGCATCTTGCATTTGCTCCTACGATGGGTCTGATTCCTTCATTAGAAGATGCATCTACTTTAATCTTCAAGGTATTGTGCCTGGTTGCCAAGTGTCCCTCAATAATAAAGGATAAAGAAAGTTCATTTACCATCAGAACCTTTTCATTCGACGGTAGGCACATTACCTCAAACATGATGATTCAGTTCTTTAATCCTCAAGATATAGCACCCTTTTGGAATGTGGAAAGCTGTTAGGTTTTGAGCCCGCCTGTGGTCGGTTATCAAGTGATGAACTCAGAAAAGATCCTATGGTTAGCATAAAGGATTAAAGATACGATGCACAAGATCTTAGTATTTAAGGAATTGCGCCTGATAAATATGTGTCACAGTGGGTCTGAATGAAGTCAGAATAGTTAAGGTAAAAGACAAGCACATTAGATTTAATCATGTGATTGGCATAATTCCTTAATCACAAGATGCAAGAGATTTAACCATTAAAACATTGTGCCTACATGACACATGTATTTTCTGACCAGGGTGGGACTTGTGGGTTTTAACCAAGGTAAGGTTGTGTGCTGAAAATGTGACACACTTCTATGAGTCATTACATTCAAGATTGCTCAAGAATGAGGTCTCAAATGGTGAGTCATATCTCCCTATTCATGGTGTGCAAGGGTTTGAAATGGAGACCCTTAGTTTAGACCTAGTTATGCCCATGCAAGTACACCATGAAATGAGAGATTCAAAGAGGAAGAGCAACAATGCTAGTCTCCATGATCATCAAATATGCATTGCAAATGAAAATGGAAGCCATTCTATATGATAACAATGCATGAAAGAAAATCAATCTATATGATAACAATGCATGAAAGGAAATATGCAAGCTAATCTATGAAAGAAATATGCAAGATTAATCTATTGAAACGAAATATGAATCTAAATTAACTTGAATCTACTCTAAATGGATATCCATGGATGCATGAGAGAAGAAGACAAGAAGAATTTGCATGGTTCAAGCTCAAATGCTCAAACTCTCGTCCAAAATTGCTCTCCAAACCTGAAGTATAATAATAACAAAAAAATGTATCTGTTGATGAGAAGGAGAAGTTTCATTTTAAAGAGCAATGGAAGGTAGAGATTAAGAGGTAAAAAGAAATGAGCAATGACAAAGATTAAATCTTAGTTGATCCATGTGCTCATATCTTCAAAAGGCAAAATCAAAGGCTATGATTAAGAGGCAAAAAGCCCACCACTTAGGAATACGTGTAAAGAAAAAGGAGCCTTTATTTATTTTTATTTAATTTATTTCTTTTTTCAACACAAAGAGGGATTTATTTATTAAAAAGAGAGATTTTTATTAAATAAGATAATATTATTTAATTAAGAGAGATTTTAATTAAATAAGATAAGATTATTTAATTAAAAGAGATTTTAATTAAATAAGATTATTTTATTTAATAAAAGGGATTATTTTCTTTTAATTAAATAAGATAATTGATGAAATGATCAAACCTTAGGAATTATTGAAGTAATTGAATTAATTATGATTTGATCAAGGAAATTGATTTGAATTAAAATGTTGCAAAGAATTGATTCAGGAATTTGATAAATTGATTCTGTCATTTGATAAATTTAAGAATGGGGGCCCATAGTCTAGGCGACCATTTTAGGGTGCATACATTTGCCCCTCTTTGACCAATGTGTGATCTTTATGCGAACACATGTAGTCAAAGAATGCATTTGAAGTGGGAGATCAATTTGGGATCACAAAACAACCCAAACATGTGATCGACGGCTGGAAACACAACATGACAAAGATAAGATGTTTAAAAAAGTCAAGGACAATACCCCTATAAATAGGTAATTGACATGTCCAAGATAAGAATCTCAAGCAAGGTTGCCCTAAGAAGAGAAATTGATAATATTGATAAAGCTAAATCAAGGATTAAATTTTAATAGGTACTGGCCCCTCATGACCGAAATCAGAATGAGATAGAGGAGAAATAGAAAATTGATAAATTTGATCAAATCAAACTAAAGATAAGGTTCTTGATGTAAGATGAAAGATATAAGGATCAAAGAACCAAGGTAGATCATAAAGAATGAAATATTATGCCTAAAGGTTGAATTAGAAGAAAATAAGTGGGGTGAAATCAAATGGAAGAAAAAAGTTTGGAAGAGGTGGAAAGAAATAGAGAGAAGAAAGATAATTTTCCTTAAGAAAGAGAATGCCCCAAAATCAATCAACTTTTGAAGATAAATTTTTTTGATTGAGATCATGAAAGAAGATAAGGAAATGAAGATGACCACAGTTTATTAAAAGTCCACAAGAAAGATGATGGAAAACCCTCTCAAACTCATAATACAGCCTAAAAATGCAAACTAAAATGAAGTCTAATAATGCAAGATACATGAAAATGCAAATGTGTACTTGAAATAGAGAAACTATAACATAGGAATTTGTGTTCATCATTCATTAGAGAATGTTAAGGAACTTATTTTCATCATTGGGCCATTATTAATAGACATAAAAAAATCACACAATCATCACTAGTCACAAGCACAACTATGAAGATATGAATGTGATTTATATCGTATTGGAATGTGGAAAGATTCTAACATAAGAATCAAAGACATAAAGGTCAAGATGACTATGATGACCATAAGAACGATTGTGAAAAAATAGTCAAGGATGATGCCTAAAATATCCTAAGTGTTTCAAGGGAAAAATAAGAGACACTCAAGAGTTTCAAGACCACACCCACAAGAAGAAATCAAGTAAAAACATGCCCCATGCCCCAAGTCCTCTAGCTATGCATCCCAGAGATACTTATCAGACAAGAACACTCAACAAAAATCAATAACAGTCAGCACACAAAGAAAAGATCATTATATAGCTCAAGCATTTAGTGTTGTGTTTAAAAATTTAAGTGTGTCAACTGATACTAAGTTCTGAGGATAAGGATTGAATGCTTGCAAGCAGGTAAGATGACATGAAAAAACTAAGTAAGACCAAACTGATAATTGTTGAAAAACACTTGATGTCAAGGGTTGTATTGAAAAATAAAGTTGGGGTGGTGTTGAAAAAAACTATTTGTGAGATGTCCTAAAGACTAACGCATCCAAGAGACCAAAGCTAACACAATTATTCCCCCTAGACAAAGACAAAAACCAATTATAGACCAAGGCAACAAGGACAAGGCATGATGGAGAAAGGATAAGTGTCAAGGACATGCAATAAGAAACAGGGCTGCAAAGGCCTCAAGTAGTGTCTTTTTTCAGGTTTTTACCTTATTACAATTTTATGCTACCAAGGCACCTGTTACCAGGTTTTCACCAAGGTACTTTTTATATTTTTTGAATTTTTGAATTTTTGGTATTTTTGGAATATATAACTTTTTTGGAGATACATCAAAGCACCTATTGCTAGGTTTTCACTAAGATGATCATTTTTTTAGGACATTTTCTAATTTTTAGAATTTTTTACAATATATCATTTTTTGGATTTTTTTTAGGATCAATAATTATGTACAAAGGATGCCCCTAGATATAATGGGCATCATGGATAGAACTTCTTCACGTTCAAGACATTGATAGGATTAGAGAGCTTCTCTCTCTTTGTTGTAGACATTAAATAAGCACCTGACCCAAAAGTTGTTGTAATGATGTAAGGTCCAAGCCAATTAGGTTTAAATTTGCCCTTTTGATCTCTATGTTGTTGATTCTTAGGATTTTCACGTAGGAAAAGATCTCCCACTTAGAACTCTCTAGGGTGAACCTTTTTGTTGAAGGCTTTCGACATGCGCTTTTGATAAACCCTCATATGGTAAAATGACGCTTGACATTTTTCATCTAGAAGTTCTAACTCTTGAAGTCTCATGGCATGGTAGTCTTCATCTGTAACTAGACCTTTGAGGGAAACTCTAACTGAAGGAATTTTGACCTCTAAAGGTAACATTGCTTCAGCACCATATGAAATGGAAAAAGGGTAGCCCCAGTAGGAGTATGAATACTCATCCTATAGGCCCACAAAGCTGGATTTATCTGCAAGTTCCAATCTCTACCATTATTACAAACCGTTCTATGTAAGATTTTAAGAATGGTTTTGTTTGATGCCTCTGCTTGACCATTTCCTTGTGGGAAATAAATAGAGGACCAATGTTGTTTAATCTTGAATTTATTGCAGAGTTGTTTAAGGTCCTTATTTTTGAACTGGCCTTCATTGTCAGTGATAATCTCAGAAGGCACTCCATATCAATAGATGATGTGGTTCAGAATGAATTGAGAGACTGTCTTCCCTAAGGCAACAGAAAGTGGGAAAACTTCTACCCATTTAGTGAAGTAATTAGTAGTAGTGATAATAAACTTGTGTCCACCTAATGAGTTGGGATGAATCTACCTAACAAGATCAAAGGCCCAATGCTAAAATAACCAATGAGATATAGAAGGAATGAACTCCCTGCCTAGAGTATGTATCAGGTTACCATATTTTTGACAGCTTTCACATGAATTTAGAAAATACACTATGTCAATCAGCATCATAGGCAAATAGTACCCAACCCTAAGAAACCTTTGGGCCATGGAAAGACCATTGGAATATCCCCCACAGATGCCCTTGTGGATGTCAACTAACACTTGGTCAGATTCTTCCTTTTTGAAGCATCTAAGAAGTGTTCCATCTAGACCCCTCCTATACAAATCACTAGAGATAAGGGAATGACGAGAGGTGTTTCAGGTAAGGTTTCTGTGTTTAGATTGGTTAAAGGTTTCAGGTATAATTCCATCAAGAAGGTATGATTAAATGACACCATAACGGGATGAATCACGACCAACAAGGGTACAAATGACATGGCTTTATGGGGAGTCATAGATAGGGTGATGTAGCTCTTCTACTAGGAATTTGAATCTGGATTCATGTTCCTCTATATGAAGGAGTGAAGCAAGTGTAGCCATACCAATAGTTTCTTTATTCTTTTCTCTTGGGATTTGGTGAAACATGACAAATGTGAAGTATCATTTCAAGGAATCATCCATTTTCTTGTAAGGTACAAGCTTCTCATTTTTTGTTTGATATTTTTTATATTATTTGGTTGATTATCAGCTCTAAGTCCTCATAGATGTGTAACTCTATGATTTTCCATTATATGGCCATCTTAAGTCCATTTGTTAAAGCTTCATATTCAGCAATGTTGTTTGTACATGGGAATAATAACTTGTAAGATTTAGGAATCATGTACTAATGAGGAGAAATAAAAAACATTTTCAATATTTTCATTGAAGATCTATCTTGAAAGTAGCTAGGGAGATGATTTGTACCTCATCCTTAGGCACCTCAGTGAGGTTTTCACCCTTGGATACATCATCTATTTTTACTATTTTCAATTCTGACACTCCCACACAGTGGTTTTTGCCATCAGGACTCCTATTCTTTTGATTTTCTTTTCTTTTTATCTTGTCACTAAGGTACTTGATGTCTAGCTCTGTCATGTTGGTAGCTAGTTTGTTGGTGGAAGAGACTACGGGTTCATGGGAATTTAGGTAATAGGCTATCTTATAGTCATTTTGAAATGTTAAGAGCTTAGGTTCTTGATAGTGTTGGGAACAATCAATGAGGTCACAATGAACAAGGGGTAAGTCAATAACTGGTTATTCAAAGGTTATAAATGTGAATAATATTATCTCTGGTGACCAAAGAGTCAAAGTCCATCTAGTATCCTTTTAAGCTACCCATATCACGATTCATCCTAACTAGTGAAGAATCATCCACTAAGGCAACACTTGGGTTGAAATATTCTAATACTACATGTGACTCGTCAGCTACCTTGGGTTGACAACTATAAGTGTGGATGACATCAAGATCTATGTCAACTGTTGAAGGCTCTGAGAAGGAGTCCCATTCATACAACTTGTGTCTAAAATGTGAATAGGATGCTTACACCATCAAGGTTTGGGACCTCTTGATGTGGAAGGTCTACTGTCATCAAGAGTATCACCTTCTCTTTCCATTAAATGAACAAGATTCTTTGGTTGATGTTCTCTGAAAGGATTTTCTACATTTGATTCTTGTTCCAAAGTTGCAACTGTTGCATGCATGACCAGAATATCTAAATATTTCCAGAGGAGTTTAGTGGAAGGGACCCAATCTTCACACATGTCTTGCTGATTTGTCAAAAAAGGTATGTATTTAGGTTCATCTACATTATTTGACTTATCAAGAATAGGAGTATTGTGCTTGTTGTGATTCACAAATCCTAGGCCAACCAGCTTCTTAGACTTGCATCCAAAAAGAGCATGATCAAGAGTTTCATCTCTAGCATCCAATCTATGATTAAGAGGGCCATGTCTGGGATAGCCCATCTATCTGAAAAAATTATACCCTCATCCATAAGCCTTAGGAGAGGGAGAGAAGTTCTCATTGTGCATATATTTCTCTTCTCTATAGATCTAGTCTCTAACAAATGTATCTTCTTTCTCATCTTGAATAGGCACCGAGGACTCCACAAACTTTCCAAATAAAGTCATAGATGAAGAGGATGGTCTCTTTTCTTGTGAAGTGTTGCTACAAGATTGAGGTGAAAATGGTAATTTTGTGAGGGATTTGAGTTGATACCCCCCATGCCAAGGTCTACTGACTTGAGCTTGTCTTTACATTCAACTATGGTTACGTCAAAGTCTTCTGCTTCTCTATTGAGGTGAACATGAGTTCCTGCTAAAATTGAATTAACAGATAAAGTGTTATCCCCAAGTATACAAAAATCTATTCTATTGTAAGAGAAATTAACACACTGATGATAGGTAGATGGCACCGCTTGCATATCATGAATCCACAATCTACCAAGCAAGATATTATATGCAAGGGGGTTAGTGTCATCTCTTTGAAATAAAACATGTTTTTAAATAGGGCCAATCCTAATAGGAAGGATGACCAATGCCCTTGGAACTTCTTTTCGCCTCATCATAGGCTTTGATAGTGATCCTTTTCCTAGTATCTATGACTTTTTCAAAATAACCCAACTCTTTCAAAAGACTAAAGGAACAAATATTAAGCCCAACACCCCCATCTATCAACACGTGCCTAACACAGGTTATGTGGATCATGACCTTAATATGAAGAGAAATATTGTGTGAGTGGCTCAAAGCTTTATCATCATCCTCCAAAAAGATAAGGTAATGAGGGCTAGTAGTGTAGTTAACCATTTTCTAGAATTGATCAACATCTATGTTGTTGGGGACATTTTCCATGTGCAAAGCATCCTCAAGGACTTGCTTGTGTCTCGGGGAAAACTCTAAAAGCTCAAAGATCAAAATCTGAGCTGGGGTTCTTTGCAACTGATCAACAAGACTATAGATTGACTTAGGATTAACTATTGGTTTCGAGGTGACATTCTTGGATGCCACTTGCTTAGGTTTACTTGATTGACTTGAATTGGGTCCTATAATGACAATGGGACCTTGACTTCGTGTGACAACATTGAAGGCTTGCGATGACACTCTAGAGTTGGGACCCCTTAGCACCATGATGGGATTTTCATCAAAGGTAGGAGGAGATTCCACATCTAGATCATAACCATAGGGATCTTTACCCCTCATCATATTGACATTTTCTTCTACAAATTCAAGAATGTTGATAGTATTGTCCACATCTATGTAAGTGTAATTGATCTCAACCTTGCCATTATTAGCTTTAGAGGTTTCCCCCTTCTCATAGTTTGGAAATGATTCCTTGAATGCTTTATGATCGACGTTGGTGTTTAATCCATCTATCTTAAGTTTTCCATTCTCAATGAGATCTTGAATAAGATGCTTGAGTTTTTAGCAATTTTCAATGTCATGTCCAATACCATTGTGAAAATTGCAAAAGGCTTTCTCATCCTACCAATCTAGCTTAACATTAGTTATATAATGTTTCGCTGGATCTTGAGGATGTGCAAGGTTGTTGGCAATGAGCATTTTCAAGACATCTTCATATGAGTCACCCAGTTTTGAAAATTGACTTCTTTCTTTCTTAGGCTTATCTTGGTATCTTAGCTTGCTCTCTTGTTGATTAGACATATTGAGATTCATGGCTTGAAAAACACTAGATAAGTGGAGCATAGTTTGATCTTTGGGTTGGGAGAAGTCCACAACTCCATCGTTAACCACTTGTTTTTTTCTATTCCAATGTGAGTTCTTCCCTTTATACTTGTTAGAGTGTTTGTTTTTTTTACCATTGTTGCTGTTATTTCCATGTTTGGTCAAAATTCCTTGTTCTTTCAAAACATCCTCAATCCTACCTATTGTTTCAATAATGGTGTCAAAGGAATCAAAAACCATCTTCCTAACTTCATACCACATTTTGGGAACCAAGTTGCTAACAAGGATGTCAATCTTTTTATTTTCAGGAATGGTTCTAGATTAGTGAGAGCATTGTCATCTCCACCTTTGCAAGAAAGTAAAAAATGTTTCCCCTTGATTTTTCTTTATGTTACATAAATCCAAAATGGTGATAGATCTTGAAAGTTTGTATGCAAAGTTTTAAACAAATCTTTGGACAAGATCTTTGAAAGTCTTGATGGGAGGAGTTATGTTGGTGAACCATTCCATTGCTTGACCCTTAAGACTCCTTGGGGAAAACCTCATAAGGTATGATTCATCTTGATGGAACTCAAAACTTTTGGTATAAAATTGGCACGCGTGATCATGTGGATCTCCATTCCCATCATACTTGTCATAGTGAGGGGTCTCAACCTTTCTATGGAAGTCTTTCATGTTAATACTTTTGTTAAATGGATTAGGAAAAATTGAATCAAGTGAAAATGAATTATTGATTACTAACATCTTTTCCATCATGCTCTTAAGTTGTTTCATCTCCTCTTATTGAGATGAACCTTTCTTCTTAATCTTCATGTCCAAATCCAAGTTATAGGGGACTCTAGCACCTTTGTTGATTAAACTCTCTAGGAAATTGTCTTCATTTTTCTCCAAATATTTCTCCACATACTTCTGGAGAAGTGGTTCTTGTTGCATTTTCATAAAGTCTTGGGAGGTGAGGTCAAAACTCAAGCTACTACCCCCATATTGTGAACCATGATGAGCATGTTGTGAAGGTTTTTTTCATTCCTAGGAGGTTTTCGTCTCCTGTAATGATCATATCTTGAAGCCCTTATTCATCTAGGGCTAGGAGATTGTGATGGAATCCTTGAACGTCTTCCACTTCATGGAGTTTTAGGAGGAGTGGATAGAGGAGGTTTATTTCCACTACTAACACGCATCTTATTAAATTGGTCATTAAGTGGCTGAGCCAAGAGTCTATCTTGCTCATCCTGGAGGGATTTCTTTTCTATTTCCAGCAATGTTTGTCTCTCCAACTCTAGGAGTCTACATTGTTCTTCCTTTTGGATTGTTCATCTAGGAAGGCTTTCTTTTCACACTCAATTCTCTTAAGTCTTTCACTCATGTACCTTGAAGATTTTTTGAGCGGTGAACTTGGTCTTGAATGTCAAAACAAATTATTGGTGTATGCCACATTTACGTGAGTGTTATAAAGTTCATCCTCTTGGTTTTCATGTTGTGATTTCTCAATTTTTATAGGCTTGCCTCTTACCTCTCTCAGCCCTTTGGTGTGCATCTAGATATTTTGTTGAGATAAGGGGTGAACTTGGTTGACTGTCACAAGAGGAAACACCAAACAAAATGGTATATCTATGTTTTTCAAATATGTCATGATAAGGTGTTTATCCATGTCTTCCCTCTCTCATATAGTCATTGTGTAACTCATAGCCATATCCATGTGATAAGATGCTAAGGGTGTACCCAACTCACTAAGGTGACTCTTGGAATCAAACCAAACTTTTGATTTTTTCCTTGGTGATTGATCAAATACATGTTCTTTTCCCTTATGTTTTTGCCGAGTTTGAACTAAGGGTAATTGGTTAAAGACTACTTGAGGTTCTTTTCCTTGATCTACTTGATATCTTTTTGTAATTGGCATGAAAGAAAAGGGACTAGATGATAGGATGACCCTAAGAAACGTTGGTACCAAAATAGGATAGTAAAGGCATTCACTTGTCAAAAAGATAGATCATAAGATAGAACTTTGCAAGTAGTGTAAACCAACACTGCTATAGAGGTGTCCAATGAATGGGTGAATACCCTAACACATATGGATCAAGAGGATTATTTACCCAAGTCATATTGATTGAAATTGAATTTTTATGAAAGTGAATGGACAAGAGATTACCAAAACTCTCCAAGTGTGTTATCAATGAATCTAAAGGTTTATCTTCTTAACAAGGACAATTTATAGCTCACCAGGTCCAAGCAAGGTCACTTGTGAAATCAAATATTACTAGTTCAAGAGGTCAAAATGCAAGAATCCAAAGTGTAAACAAGCTTCTAATAGTGGAACAAGTGAACTAATCTACTCTGGATCGACCAAGGAAGACTGAAAATGATAGGATAGAAAATTGGGCAAGTTGATAGTTTGACACTTAAGAATGTAGAGTTGTTGATAGTTTTGATGCTTTTCTTGATGTTTGGTATATGTTTTTATGTTTCACTCATGCATGAAACATCAAGCAAATTGTTTGTTGTAAATAGAAAAGTCACTCCACAACCTAGGTAAGCCAAGGCAATATCTGTTCAATTTCTACTTGAACTGAAGTTTACCCACGTCTACTCATAGCAAACAACTTAGAATCTTGGAGGCACAGGATCCTCCTTACAATGCACTCACTTCTTAGGCACACCAGGCTTCGAATCCTAAGGAAATCACTCCCCAAAGGACCATTGTCTCTACTAAGAGCCATGAAAATGTGGGACATCTTAGTCTGTCTCTGACCTTCCACACCAATAGATAGAGGGTTTTTGGTCACTAAAACTAAGTTTTTAGTCAAGGAATTTGTTTAGGTCGCTGTGATCAAGTCATTTTCCAAATTAAGGGGGCTCTCCCAATCCTTTCAAAGCAACACTTTCACCTTAACAATGTAGGGACTTTAACACACCACTAGGGTACTAGAGGAGATTTTGGTTGCCATAATGAATTCACACCTATCCACTATGAGACTAATCACAATGGTATTTTTTATATACCAGTTTGGAAGGACTTGGCTTTAGCCTGTTATTGGTTGGGCAATCCACTCTCACTGGCTCTATTAAAGCACTTGAGAGGTAGCTAGACTAGAAGAATTATATGAGTTTCTCTTGCACCCAAGATCCACAAAGGTAAGGGGAGAGGATATGATCATATAATTCTTAGGATTACAATCTAAAAGACACTTCAAATACATTAGAAAATGACAACAATGCTTCTGAATTTTTTATCATCCCAAAAGGGTGAGAGCATAGTTTCCTAACATCATTTCCATTCCTAAAATATCAAAATAGAAGTTCATTTAGAAGTCTTGCATGTGGGTTCCTATTGTAATAAAACAAACTAAAATGCAAGCACAAAGTTTAGCATGCTATCGATCAAGGCAACCTACAAGATGATTCATTAGTATTCTTTATTTGAGTCTTCTTTTCAATGTCCTGCAAACCACATGTTAAGGAGTTTAAGAAATAAAAATCAGAAAAATAAAGAAAACAACAAATAACAAACAAGATATGCAATGTATGCTCAACCTATGAAAACCTTAGGGTTAGATCTAAAAATTAATTGTTAGGAGTAATAATAACCAGCAAATAATCTAAATGATAAATCATATCATGCATTGAACAAAGTGAAAAATAAGTGCAAGCTAATCATTAAATACCTTTTTTAATTTTTATTTTTTGACCTAGTCAACAAATTGGACCTATATGACATGAATTCAGATTTCAAACCCTAAATTTAGAAAAGAGACCCCTATTGAAAAATAGAGAGCTTTGCAAAAATGCTAGAATTTTAAAAAGATCTTTTCATTTGTTCCCTAGGGAGCCATTTTCCCAAAATAGACTAGTTTTCATAAATCAACCAAATGAGTTATGATATTCCATCCAAATTAAAAACAAAAAGAATGGACCATCTATAGAATTTAAATACCTTTCTAAAAATGTAAATTTTTTTGAAAAATATGCTGATTTGCACTGAAAATTAATTTGTTATTAAAAATAAAGAAAAATTTGTAAAAAATTCATGATACCTCAGAAAAGTCTAAATTTTTTACTGAAACTTCTTTGATATGTTGCCAATGTGCAAAAAATAATTCAAACTGATTTACTCTAAGCCATTTGCGAGATATGATCAAATCTTTGAAAATCTAAGGTTTCGTCTCCAAGCAATTCTGCACAAGGGGGTTAGCTACAAAAATAATCAAAATCAACATGTAAAGGTGGGTTGCCTGATGGTGGGTGCCACAAATGTGTGCTAAAAATGTGACACACTTCTATGAGTAATATATTTAAGATTTGTAAAGAATGAAGTATCAAATGGCAACTCACAATTCTCTATTCATGGAGTGCAAGGGTTTGAAATGGAGACCCTCAGTTTAGACCTAGTTATGCCCATGCAAGTACACCATGAAATGAGAGATTCAAAGATGAAGAGAAAGAATGCTAGACTCCATGATGATCAAATATGCATTACAAATGAAAATGGAAGCTATTCTATATGATAACAATGCATGAAAGCAAATTAATATATATGATAACAATGAATGAAAGGAAATGTGCAAGCTAATCTATGAAAGAAATATGCAAGATTAATCTATTGAAAGGAAATATGAATCTAAATTAACATGAATATACTCTAAATGGATTGTCATGGATGAGAGAAGAAGACAAGAAGAAGAAGTTGCATGGTTTAAGCTCAAATGCTCAAACTCTCCTCCAAAATTGCTCTCCAAACCTATAGCAAGGGACGGTAGAGATTAAGAGGTAAAAATAAATGAGCAATGGTGGAGATTAAATCTTGGTTGATCCATGTGCTCATATCTTCAAAAGGCAAAATCAAAGGGTATGATTAAGAGGCAAAAATCCCACCACGTAGGAATATGTGTGAAGAAAAAGGAGCTTTTAATTATTTTTATTTAATTTATTTCCTTTTTCAATACAAAGAGGGATTTAAGTGGGGATTTTATTTATTTAATTAAATAAGATTATTTAATTTAATTAAAAAGAGAGACTTTTATTAAATAAGATAATATTATTTAATTAAGAGAGATTTTAATTAAATAAGATAATATTATTTAATTAAAATAGATTTTAATTAAATAAGATTATTTTTTTAATAAAAGGGGATTGTTTTCTTTTAATTAAATTAGATAATTGATGAAATGATCAAACCTTAGGAAATATTGAAATAATTGAAATAATTACGATTTGATCAAGGAAATTGGTATGAAAATGTGGCAAAACATTGATTCAGGAATTTGACAAATTGGTTATGTCATTTGATAAATTGAAGAATGGGGGCTGATAGTCTAGGCGACCATTTTAGGGTGCATACAAAGGTATTCTTTGAGAAAGTATTTTTTGATTGAGTGGTAGGCGTAATGCCTTTATACAAAATTTCTCAGGATCTACTCATTAAGGTATCACACGTTGATGAAACATGTCTATGGCGGGCCAGGATGAGGTCAGAAGGTAAAGTAAAGACCGATCAAGCCTTATTTGATTGGATGAACAATGTATTGCCTAAAATAAAAAGTGATCGAGATCTAGGCATTAAGGCATTGCATCGTGGTGACATCTGGCATAGATGATGTCATGGGTCTTGATTTTACTAAGTAGTAAAGACACTATAACTTAAAGAAGATCTGACGGTAGGTGTAAAGCCCTGATGACCAAGATGAAGTTGTTTAACCATTGACGAAATGCACCCTATTGACTCATGTCTAAATTAGATCTAAGGTTAGTGCCAAAGGTAAGATAAAGGTAAAGAAAGTTTGTGAAGATCAGACTGTGGGTGCTATCCCTTGATTGTAAATATGAATATGTATAATCTTTGACACATCGCCCCTGTGTGCCACCCGGAAAATCTGATCCTGTGGTCACGAGTTACTTAAAGGAAATCAATGATCACATTTTAACATTGATAAAGGATTCAATATCAGCTATCTAATTTGTTTTCCACACCACCTGTAGCCATTATAATAGAAATTCAAATATTTAAATGTTTTCTTTAAGATAAGCCAATCATAGTTCAACCACAAATATTTATGGAAACTAAGGTAGATCTTTTTGTCTTACCAGGTGGGCACACTATTAACATAACCCATTGCAACTCATTCAATAGAAATCTTTATGACTTGCATGAGCCAATAGATAAAGACTCTTTTGCCTCACTTCATGTTTAGATAGAATAGAATAAATATAATAAAAAATTTCATCCTTTATTATGTTGGCTCATGGGACCAAAAAAATATACAAGAAAAAATATGAGGGCCTATCACAACGTTGGTTGGGAATAGGACTCCACGCACTGGTTGAGAAAAAAACTCCCACTTCATTAGAACATACAAAAATCAAGGAACATGGGATAGTCTATTTTACCACATTATTTACTAGCGTGTTAGATTTATTCTCAACTCTCTATGGTAGTCTTAGACTCACTATTACTCTATCCTCAAGAAAAAGTCTTGGGTAGATTACATATTTCTCAAGAATAGACAGAATTCATCCCATTCTGATACCAAATGAGAACGATAGAATAGAAAATATTTGATATTACTGATCAAGGGAATGTTACAATATATGGATGAGGAATATAGTTATCCCAATGTCCTATTCTCCTAAGGTATCCCGTTAAGAATAGTTATTCTATTGAGGACAGTTGCACAATTACTAAAAACCAAACATACAATGTAATATGGTTTACACCAACCATGAGGAAATCTATGACGATTCATAGACTAACTTAATAATACAAACATAAATGAACATAACTCAATGATAAAAATATAATGTGAAGCTAAATTACAAAAAATGTAAGAATAATATGAAATCATATCAAACCCCTTTAGATCTAGATGTACAAGCCAATTATAAGTGACATACTCCCTATGAAATTTGAAAATTCCTTGGCACTTCCATCATGATGTATAATGATTGATTAAAAGTTGAAGATATTGATTATGACTCAAATTTTTGAACCCTTAAATTGACTATTTATGAAGCTCTTTCATTGTAAGGATTTTTCTTTAATAAGTTTACTAAATAAGGAAATACAAGATTATTATATATTAGTTAAAACCTTATTATTGATAAAATGCTTACTCGCAATGGTCATAGTCCACGATTGAGACCAGATCTAGTGATTTCTGACAAAACCCTTTCAAGAGAAAAACCCCACACTCTAAATCTATTGGAAAAATGGTCAGTGCCCTCCTCGGGATTTGTGACAAGGGCCTAATCGCTTGTTGTGGATTCTATAGGTCTAGTGGTTTTATCTGGCATTAAGAGGTTGATCTTTTGATACAATGATAACCACACTTGTAACAAGTGGTATCAAATGTTGGTCACATATTCAAATCCTCTCAGGTAATGTTGAGGATGAGATTGTTGGAAAAATGGTTAGTGCTCCCCTTGGGATTCATGCAAAGAGACTAACCACCTCTTGTGAATTCTATATGTCTAGTGGTTGTATGAGGCATTGACAAGTGAATCTTTTTATGCAATGAAAACCACACTTGTAACAAAAGCCACCCAATACATTATTCTTAAATCAATAACATATTACAATCTACTTGTAGAAAAATATTCTCTTGTGAGTATCACCAATCAAAGATCTATAGGTATCTAAAAATTTATGAGACTCTTAAAAAAACCCTCCATCTCACACACCTATTATATAAGATATAGAATATAAAAAAATACCAAATGGTATTACAAAACCATGGGCTAAAAAAAACTTTTAAAGTAGTGGCCATCTTATCTCCTATACAATAGAAAATGGGGAGCAATGCTAGGATGTAGATCAATCACCAAATCATATTGTGCATTGGAATACAAAACCAACCTTAAAAAATCTGATTAGCATAACCCAAAAAGGATGAAAAGGGACTAATGCAAGATCTAGGTAAAAGGGGCATCTAGGTATTACTTATTGAAAAGAGAGTAATTATGATATGTAAAAGTATGAAAGGAACTTATGTTGTGACAAAGGAAATGATTGAAAAATAAAATGCAAGATGAAGAGGATAAGAATGAACTTACCTTGAAAGAAAGGAGAGGAGGAACAAACTTCAAATTTAGATTTTGTATAGTCGACAAATGGAAGCACTTCCATTGTAGACATTTTTATCCTTCTAAGTAAGTGGTTTGGGGTCATAAAAAGTTCCTTGAATGGGTTCCTAATCTTGACATGGCTTCTCCCTTGTTCTGCCCCTCTTTCAACTCATGTTTAGCCTGATTTTTGCATTCTGAACTGCAAACTGGTGATTCTGGGCTTCAGGGTTAGAGTCAACCTTTTAGGTCTATGTTGATCTTGACCTTGACCTAGCTCTAGGTCGACCTCAACCCTGACCTAGGTCAAGGTCAACCTCAACCTTGACCCAGGGTTCAGATCCTGGGGTCTTACAGTTTTTGGAGGTCAGTCTTTGCAAAAACAAATTCCCGCTTCTGGGTCGGCTATTTCAGGTTCTGAAGTGTTGATTCCTAAGTTGTATTTAATATAGGTCCTCTCCTAGGCTTAAAGGCTTTAATGTTAATTTAATCCTCCTATTTAGGCCTCCTTGGAAGATTGTGCCCTAATTTCATATAAAAGGGAAGCTTTCTCTCTCATTTTCTCTAACTATCATCAAGCAAAGGAAGTCTTCTAGTCAAGCATCAAGCATTCCTAATTGAGATCAAGCATTATCAACTGAATTTCAAACAAGTAATCAAGAAATATTTCAAGCAAGCATTCATTCATTCAAGTATCCATTTTCATGAATGAGATCCATTGGAGGCCATTGAAGGATTAAAGCTACATAGTGCCCTTTTTGGTGATCTCTCTATCCACCTTCTTCCAAGCCTATTCCAAATTAAAGAACCCATTCAAGACTTGGTGTTGGAGATCTAAAATCAAAAGATTGAAGAAATTCTACCATTCTACATTCCATATTTTGAAGCATACTTGTGGATTCAAGGATTTGAATCCGCCACAAGGACTTTTTCAAGCAAGGTAAATTTATGCGTTTACTTTGTCCATTTCTGCAATTTCAATTACATATATTTGAGTTTATTTCCAAAACTAGGGTTTGACCAAGGAAAATCCCTCCCCCATAATAAACACTCTCCTTTTTCTTGTAGGTATAGGTTCAGAACAATTGATTTGAGACCAGATCTGGATACCCTTTTCAGCTTTCTTTCGGACGACGTGAATAGATTTTTTGTCAGACCTGTGTAGGTCAAGGTTGACATTATTGAGTCAGGGTTGACATTTGTGGATCAAGGTTGACCTTTTTCATAAGATGAAATCAGAATGGAAAAAGATTTATGGGTTTTGTTCGTGTCTGTGTTCCAGTTTGGGCTCAACTGTCAGTTTTTCCAGAAACTCAATACAGACCTAATAAAACAACATTCTTTGATCTGCAATATTTTAAGGTTAGTGCATTTCTCCTATTCCTTCAATTACTGTCATATATCATTTCTATACATATAATCAACAGAATTTAAGGTATCTCCTTTGTTATTCTCCTTTCCAAATAGTTGATTCATTTGTGCATTAGCCCTTCTTTGGGGTTGATCAACTTGGATCTCCCATTTGTGCATTTGAGAATAGAAGAGGAACATATTATTTTCTCCCTAACCACAATATACAATCAATCAATACAATTCAATTAAGGTTAATACAATCTAGGCAACTCAAAGAACAATTTACACATTTCCTATTTCAAACATTACATTTCAAGATAATCAATAATCAATAAAATTCTTCTTCCTTAACACATTATACATTCTTAATAAGAACATCTATATTTCAATCCCCCCTCTACATCCTAGGTAAGAAAGACATTAAGACCCCACTTTCTTACCTTACATTTTGGTGAACCTGCGATAGACAACTCTTTCTTTTTGGTTTTAGATTTACATTGTTTATGCTAGATCTTGCATGTTCTTTCAAATTGCATTTAGATTCAATAGATTAAAATTTTGTAATAGTTCATTTGCATTGTATTGGTGTATGAGCTTTACTACATCTAGTACTACTTATAGTATCCCAGTTAGAAGAAGCCATAGACTTATGGGTTCCTTTGATCTTGAGTCTTCCTCTCCTTTCCTTAGGATCCTGGATGAAAATTTGATAGCTCATGATTCCAATCCTTCCATGGAGCATAACTCTTCTCACTCTTCTCATGATTAAGATGACACTTTAAGAGTTCCTCCTGAACAAGTGCCAAACCTCTCAACTGAACTTGACAAAATGGGAAATTGGCTTATCTAAGAAAACCATAATCAAGATTCTATCCAAGCTATAGAGGCTCTTAAGAAAGTTCTCTGTGATAATGATCAAGGTATTAATTTTTGGCGTAGTATTAATCATCTTGTGAATTTGAATGTTAAGCCTTTAACTCAATAAGCTCAAGAGTTAGGGGTCACACCTATTGTCACTAGTGTAGGACCCTCTTCTATTCCTCTACCTAGAATTCCTACTTATACTCCTCCTTTGATAGCAACTTCTCTCCCAAGTGCACCTATTCCTATGAGTGCTCCACCGGTATCTTTACCTACCTCACAACCTTCATATCATAGTGTGCCTTTTACTTATACTAATCCTCTTCCAACTGTGGTTCATAATGTTCCACCAATTGTGTCTTCTATTCTTGCTACTTCTTACACTTTTCCTAGTGTTCCTAATATTGCTATGCCACCAATTTTCTCTAATGATTCTACAATTATTAGTTTGGATCAAACTATGTCATCTTTACAACAAGAACTCACATCTTTAACTCAATCTAAATTTAGCATTCCTACATGTGATATGGGTAGTCCTTTATCTCTTGATATCATTTGTGCTACTGTCCCTCAGCAAGCCGCTATGCCTCATCTTGAGAACTATAATGGCAAAGGTGATCCTATTACTCATGTTAAAACATTTTAAATCCTTTGTAGTGATTATGCTCATGACCATAGGATTTTACCTAGGTTGTTTGCTAGAACCTTTTGAGATAAGGCTTTACAATGGTGTTGTTCCTTACCTCCCTATTCCATCGATTATTTTCCTAAACTTGCTAATTCCTTTATTCAAAAATTTCAAAATAATATTGGACCACAAGTGTCCTTATCTGATTTAATGCATTGTAAACAAAACACTAAGGAAAAATTGACTGATTTTATTGGTAGATTTAAGCATTTGCATGCTCATATTTCTTATCCTATTCCTGATATTGATATTCAACATATGTTTATTTCAAATTTACTAAAAGATATTAGGGATAAAATTCTGCTTAGTGAATTTACCTCCTTTCAACAATTGTGTGCAACACTTCACCATTATCAATTACAAGTGAGTCAGTTCGAGAATAACACTCCAATGGCTCCTATTCCAGTTAATAAGGGTGACAATGCTCCTAATCATAATAAGTTTCAAAAACCTAAAAAATATGTCAAGATTAATAAACAGATGAATGCAGTTGATGATCAAGTTGCGGCTACATCTAATAGCACTTCTACATCAACTTCTTTCCATATAAATCGTACATTTACTCCTCTCTCTGAAAATTTGCATTCTATAATGAGTAGGTTGTTAAGTGCTAGTATATTACTTTGCCTCCTATTTGACCCCTTCTTCCTACCATTATAGTTTCAAAATCCTTCTATTCTAAATCTTTCTGCCAATACCATCGCTAGAATGGCCACGACACTGAAAAATGTTACTCTCTAAAGTGTAAGATTCAAGACTTAATTGATTCTAAAGCTTTGTCTATTGATAATTTTGAGGGTAATGGGAATAAATCTATTTCTCCTCCTAATCAAAACCTTCAAATCTATACCAATCCTTTACCTACACATGATACTAATACTATAGCTCAACCATCTTTGATGGACATTATTTTTGATTCAAAGATGAATGATCTTAATAACATTGTTAATCACGTGGAGAGTGTTGCGTGATCTCAACTTATTGTTCAAGATCCTTCACCTCCACTCCAACTTCCAATTCCACCTAAAACTCAATAACAAACTAAGGATAAGTGACCTAGGGAACTTTTAATTAACTTTGATGATTGTGAAACAATTAAGGCTCCCGATGGTCCCCTTTATATCTATGCCTGGATTGCTAAAATACCTACTCATGGTTGTCTAGTTGATCCCACATATATATTCAATGTCATTACTGAGGAAAATATTTTCATGAAAGGCTTACAATGTGATTTTTATGACTCATCTGATTCATGGATCCAAACTTGTAATGGCTTTCTTTATCCTGCACTTGGTTCTATTGACTTACAACTTGAACTTGTTGGAAATATTCAGGACTAACCAAGTTACTGAGAGGGGAGGGGTGAATCAGTAACTCTTAAAACTTTAAATCATTTCTGTTCTTGTATGTATTTAACCATTCATTCATCTAATCTACTGCAAGCATGAAAATGTAATCATTCATAACACATAACACAAAGATTTGGTGACCCAAAAACCTTCCAAATAGAAAGTAAAACTGGGGTGGGGATGGTACCCACAAAACTTTGGTACTGCAGTATAAAGTTGGCCAGTTAAGGCTTACAATGATCACTTCTGATGATCTGCCCTGTTAGAAGCAATTAGGACTGCTAGGTCCACCTTGTTAGAGGATTTACAAACATACAATGAAGTATGCACTCGGTTACGAGATTTACGAAAGACTGTTAAGTCTACCCGGTAAAAGGATTTACAAAACTGATTCAACTGTTAGGATGAAATAGTAGATCTTGACTTACAACTTTTATTCCTGATAAGATCCTTTGAGTACTGATCACATTCTGTGATAGATATGTCAATTCTGCTCCTTTGCGAAAATGCTCTGCTCTGCTGCCTTATTGCAGTCTCTGCTCTGCTCTTTCTAATTTCGCACTTCCATACATCTTACATAATTCCATTACATCAGATGGTATAATAAATTACATATATATACCATCCATAATTACAATTTACAATTCACAAGCTCGGCCTCATACAAATGAATAACATAAACTTATTTCTAAGTCGGCCTTGCATAAGTAAACAAAATATTACTGAGTCGATAGAAGCTTGATTCCTCAAGCTGGCTCGGTGATCTTTTGATACTTGGCATCCACTACAGTACTCGGCATCATCATGCTCTCGGTAAGAGTAGAAGCTCGGTCCATACTAGTCCTGAAGTGTAGCTTGGAACTTGGTAGCTGTGGTGACTCATTAGATATATTGTCACTCGGTAACCACTGGTGACTCAGTAGTAAATGACTTCTCGGTTGGCTTCAACTGATGACTCGGTGACTACCGTCTGCTTGGTAACTGCTACTGAACTACTCATTTGCTCGGTGACTATTGTTCTGCTCGGTATGAACTGTTAAGGTGATTACTGAATGCTCGGTGTAAGCTGTGGACTGAGTGATGAGCTCGGTAAGCATTCAGAACCGAATAAGTGTTTTCACTAAGTGCATTCACTGACGACAAATATATCATTATTCCAACAATCTCCCCCTTTGGCATTAGTGACAAAAACACTTATGAGACAAAACTGAATCTGTCATGCCTTCAAAATTTGATCTTTGCTGTATATACCTATATATCTCACTGTACATAACTCCCCCATAGAATATACATATGATTCTGATTGTCCTTATCCTTTTCTTTCTGTACACTTATCTCTATACCAATTGTTATTTACATTCTCCCCTTATCTCTAATTCATCTGTTACACATTCTCCCCCTTTTTGACAGTAATGCCAAAGAATACAAAAATATAACTCAAATAGAAATACCAAAATGTGAGATAAACTCCGAGTGTACCTTGTTAATAAGAGCCAAGGTCTTATCCCAATTTTCCTACAAAATTGTGCAAATAGACAATGCAACTTGAACTTCGGCTGAAAGTTCAATCACATGCTCTGCAACTGAAAAGTTGTTATCATGGATCAATGTTTTGGAATGTGCAATGTGTTTCTGCATTGTGTCCATGTTAGGGAGGATCATTTCTGAATATCTAACAGTGTTGACCGGATCCTTGCATCTTCCCTTAGCAATTCTGATTACTTATCTGATAGGAATCTGATCTTTGAATGGTGAGTTGAGCTTGAGCTAGGGTCAAGCTGCAACTGTTGTGCACTGGCTTTTAGATCATCATCTATTTTCTTCAGTTGTTCTCTGATTTCCTTAGTGAACTCGGTAACATCACATATCTTGGCAAAAAGTGAAGTTACTTTATTAAAAGAATTTTCTAACTTGGCCAAAATGGTGGTCAATTCTACTTGTTTTATTGCTATGTGCTGAGAAATGTTCTCAAGCACCTTATTATCAAATTTCTTTTCAGCTCTTTCTATCAGTTTCTCTTCTCCGGATGTGTCCTCATTGAATCTATTCACAACCTCTTCTAGTTGTAGCAAAATGTGTTGAGAGGGATCAAATTTTATTCCTAATGCCTCTGTTAGAATGTTCCTTGCACCTTCTATGATGCTAAATTCCTTGTCTCTCTCATTCCTTAGTTGCTTCTGTTTTGCTTTCTGCTCTAATAGCTGACTGATCAATCTCATTTCCTCAATTGATGCAGTGTTCAAGTCTATCTTTGGAATGTCAATTTCCTTATCCAAATCTATATCATCCTCAATGGTCTTGCCGGTAAGCAGAAGTTTTAATGGTGTCTTTGTCTTACTTCAGTGCTTACTTCCTTATCTTTTGATGTTGTTATAATTGTTGATAAGGTTGGACTAGCTGTCAAGACTGGAATGGGGCTAACTAGAGGAAGACTCATTGAAGTACCGAATGTTCCCAAAACTGATGTACATGTACTAGGAGTGTTGAATGGTGCAAACATTTGTGCTAAAGAAAATGTCAAAACTGGAGAAGTTGTTGCCAAACTTACTATACATGCTACAGGCGAAGTGAAAATGAAAGGACTTGAAATTACTGCTGTAGTTGTGATCTCAGTGACTGAAGAAGTCACTTGTTGCTCGGTAGAAACAACACTCTGCATCTCGGTGGATAAATGCATGCTCTGCAGCTCGCTGGAGCTGAGAGGTGATTGGAAAGGATTGAGCAGTAGATGTAGGTGTTGTGCTCACAATCCTGCTAGCTGAAGCTGATGATGCAAGACCTTTTTGAGGTGAGTGAGGAAGTGATGCCATGACTTGTGTTGCTATCTTTACCAGATCATCTTCTTCCTCAACTGATATTACCGTGTCATCTTCTTCCTTAGCTGCTTCTTCTTCTTCTTGTTCCTTCTCCTCTTCATCCTTATCATCTTCAATTGTTACTGTAGGATCAGATGGCATTGGCAGATTGTAGACTCTTCTCCACACAATTATGGCATCTTTTACTATTTGTTCTATCTACTTTGTGAGGATTAGGAAGGTATGAAACCTATGTGTCATTAGGTGTTCATTTTTCTTCAATGCCTCTTTTACCTCTGCATATGTCAAGGTCGGTATCAACTGTTTCAGGGATTGCTCATAGATATCCTTGACTGTTTTCATTGCTGAAGTCCATCTTGGTTTGATTCTGAGTAGGAGCTCATTGGGAATCTGTGAGCTGATTGCTTTTGGGGAGTATTTCCATTTTCCCATTTTGCTCAATATTAACTCCTCAACCTGCATCTTTTCTGCTTCTGTTCTTGTTTCAAACTTCAGTGCCTTGAAGTTTTCCATGCCTGATCCATCTTCTAGTTCTTTCAATCTTTCTTGGAAGGTAAGAGGGGGTCTTCTGAATACTACTTCACTCTCTTTTTGTCCTTTCCTTGTTCTCCTTGAGAACACTGCAGTTTTAGGTTTAGGTTTGGGCTTGGTAATGACTACTCTGCCTTTCTTCTTTGGTGGCTCTACTTCCTCTTCTGATTCCTCTTCTTCATCTTTTTCTGATTCATCATTTTCTAACTCTTCTGTTTCTTCTTTTTCTTCTTCTTCCCCTTTGTCCTCGGTAATCATAGGGGAGCCAAGTGTGGGTTTTATCTTGGCTTCTTTCCTCTTGCAACTGCTGATGGCCTGTGGAAGATTGATTTCAAGCTCAATTCTGGCTTTGACCTCATCATAGGTGCCAAATGCAGGGATGTTGGGGATGGCTGGTTCATTTACCAGGGCTTCTATTATATCCCTTTCTTCATCTATATTGATTTCATAAGGCAATGACTTTACCCATGCCACTCGGGGTATGGCTCCCTGTATGTATACTTTATCACAGTCTACCATGAAGCATATATCATCCTTGTAATCTTTAACCAACTTGGGTGGTATCCTGAACCTGTTGTTCATCTTATCCTTGAATTCTTCAAAGTATTTATCCATCACTGTCTCAAAATTCTGACCTATTTCTGCTATGAATTCATTTATCTGATATAGAATTGGAGTGTCCTTTCTCCATACTATCGTTCCTTTAGAAGGGAAAAAGTTTTGAACATAGAAGAATATACAAATCAACAAGGAATCAAACTTGCATGGATTATTATTTGAAGTCCTTATACTGTCCATGTTCTTATTAAACTATTTTAGTAAGACCTCTGCTAGGTCAAACTCCATGTTCTTCTTTACAACCTTGTATGCTAAATCTACAGCCTCACATGCCACACTATTTAGCCTGTTGGAACTATATAGCTTATATGCAATGATAATAATTCCAAACTTAAGTTCAGCATCTGATACACTGTTGATTTTCAAACCTCTGCCGTCCCACTCGGCAAGAGTTAACTTCTATAGTTCATCCTGACCTAGGGTTTTGGTGGATTTTGCTTTGTTTAACATAGGTAAACCCGTGATTTGATGAATCATCTGCCTGGTTATCAGAATAGGTTGATCTAACCATAGTTTCCCATCATGTACTCTTCTCAACACATACCTAATCCATTTAACTTGAAAGCTTCTTGGTAGGTGTGGAATATGGGTCAAACCTTTGGTTTCCAAATGTCTATGCTCGGGTTTTAGGGTTTTATCAATGCATAACTGATTTAGGGCATTGTCCATTTCCAAAGTCCCTAACTCCTAAATAGTGCACTTGAAATGAGTATGAATGTCATTGATAAGAAGTACCTTGGAAGGGATTCTGGACTGTGCTCCACTTGGGTCAAGTGATTCTGCGATGGCCGGAACGAGTTTGAAGTTCAGTGTTGTCCATCCAACTCCTTTCACTAGCATATTGGAAGTCTTCTTTGCCTTGCTCCTGCTACTGGTGCTTGTGGAAGCCATTTCTGCTAGGTGAATGAAATGGGTTCTTAATAGATTCTTCACTGCAAGTTCGTTACTAATCTCCTTAAGCACTTTGAAAACCCTAAGCTCTACGAATGCTGAATAAAGCGGTGAAGAATGAAGTCTGATTCTGCCCTTTTTATTAAAATTTTGTCATTAATGCTCGGTCAAAAGGTAGGTGAGATGACTTTAGCGGTTTCTCGGTAAGACTCTTCAACTCGGTGTTCTTATATCTGACCTAACTCGGTAAGGTCTGTTGTTTTACCATGCTCAGTAACATTCAACTCGGTAAGTGATAACTTTTCTGTATGTATCTGAAATACTAATTTCATCATTTGTACTTTTATGTTTTGGAACTGCTTAAGGTAAGGCTTTGAAGATGCAGTTCCTGGATCTTCTTTGATGGATCTAATTTGTAATGGTGGAGTCACTCAATTCTTGAGTGACAGGACCATTGCTTGAACTATCCTGCTCGGTAGATTTAGGAACCCACTGTTGTCTCATCTATTTCCGAATGTTGTCAACTTTAGCTTTCTTTTCATCTTCAACCCTCTTTGTGTTCATGCAATTCTTGGCAATATGTCCAAGTTCAGTGCATGTATAGCATCTTATGGTTGTATCTTTCTTCCTTAGATGATGTCTTGCACAATTTATCCCAATGTGTCCATATTCTCCACAATAATGACATCTGCACCAGGTATTGTAGTCCCAACCAAGTATTGCTTTGACAATTTGTTCTGCTGGAGTGAATGTCTTTGTTCTACACTCAGATGCCTTGTGACCTTGTTTCTTGCATTTGTGACATTTGCCTTCAAATTTTGGTTTCTTCTTGCATTTATTAGCCTTGTGACCATGCTAATTACAGTTGTTGCATTTGCCATTGAATCTTGCCTTTCCATTGCTCCAACATTTGTTTGATGTGTGGCCTATTTTACCACAGTAATTGCATGTAGGTTTCTGATTCCTTTGGCTACCTTGCTCGGAAGATTCACCTTCTTCATTGTAACCAAGACCAGCTTTACCTTTTTGTTTGTAGAGATTTTTCTCATTCTGTTGATTTAATTGATTTAAGTCTATTTCATATTTCATCATCCTTTCATTGGCTTGCTTTTGAATATCTAGCTCATTTTTCAAACTTTCATTCTATTCTTTGAGAATTCTGATTTCTTCATTTGCGTTGGAGAGTTTCTCTATGAGATCTTCATGCTGAACAATTTCATTATTCCTTCCTTCTATTTCATTTTGTATTTTATTTCTTTGTTCCAAGATTTCACAAAATCTTGGAGACTGAATTTCATGTTCTCTTCTTAGCATCCTTACTTCTTTTTGCAGTAATCCATTCTTTTCTAGGAGTTCTTTGATTGCATTGTTTGCTTCATCTACTTCATTTGAACTACTTGTAGGAAAGAGA
>MU228077.1:121960-143672 GCA_018584345.1 Thuja plicata
TCATTAGTTTACATCATTTTCAAATTCTAAACACAAATATCACTTTTATGTCATTAAAGTTCAACAGTTTTGCATGTCGTGGTCCTCTTCCTTTGTTAAAGTGTGACACAGGTTTGTACTTTTACCCGTAATTTTTTATTTTTTATGTTGGATCTTGTAGAAGTTATTAAAGAAGTGTTTCAGTTTTGTAGGTTCACTGATAACCCCCCTCTCAGTGTCTTTGAAGACTAACAATTGGTATAAGAACCTTGTTCCCTTGAAGAAGACTAATAGCTTGGGTAGGATCCCTAAGGCAAGTATGGAGGGTTTTTTAAAGCACAAGAGACAACTCAAAGAAGCTAAAATGGTCATTGAGGAATTGAAGAATCAACTTAAGTAGCCAAGAGCTAAAAGATTAAAAAAAAACTCAAAAGAGAGATTGAATATCAATCAATCAGTTTCATGTTGGATGTTGTGGAAGCTATTAAAGAAGTGTTTCAGTTTTGTGGGTGCTCTAATTCCCTCCCCCACCATGCCCTCAGTGTCTTTGAAGACTAACAATTGGTATCAGATACTTTTTCCCTTGAAGAAGCATAATAGCTTGGGTAGGATCGTTAAGGCAAGTATGGAGGGATTTTTTAAGCATAAGAGGCTGTTAGAAATAATTGAGAGGGGGGGGGGGTTGAATCAGTGGCCTCAAAAATTAATCCTTAAATCAACCCTTCAAAACTTATAACCATGAATTATATCTCAAGTTATCTTCTATCCTACAAGATGAATGCCTTGAATAACTTATATCAATTTACTACTTGTGACGAGCCTCTCAAAAGGCCATCTTTTCCATGTGTTTACTTTCCTTTTTCAGAAGTTTTCTTTCAAACAAGAGACTTTAAATTTATGGTTTTTATATATTTTATATGTAAGGACATAAGTAGGTAAAATGTATGGTAAAAACATAATTTATTTTTCTTGGAACTAATGGATAGAAGTTGCAGGACATAAGTAGTTGCATGCTAAATAAATAGTCCTTTCCCCTATTCTATGTTTATGGGTAGTCTCCTTCCTATTGCCGAATGTTGTCCAAGAATATCGGATGGAAAATCACACTTCTTTCTTAGTATTAAAATGATTAAATATATTTATGTGTCAGAAGTTATGTATGCTAACCATTTTGTAGGAATCAAGTCATGGCACATTCAAGAATTCCAGCATGGGGTTGAAGGAGTCAGCAACAACTGTTACCTATAGAAGCACCAACATAAAGCAAGGAATTAAGTAAAGTGGTTGAAGAAGGGCATGTAATAGAACTCTTGTAGAGGAATGAGTCAATTTAGTTCTCAAGTATATACCATGCGCAAATCTAGAGCCACTGCATGCTATATTCTAGGAAGAACTTGAAGACCTACTATTGTTGTTCAAGATTTTTTTCATGAGCACTTTGTATCCATTAGTGATCCTCATTATTGTAGTGATCCTAGATTTAGGTAGTAGTGTATTTTCTCCTTAAATAAGTGGAATTTTGTAGTTCCCAGGGGAGTTAGTTGATATAGTTTCTGGAATAGAAGTTGGCATTGTAGCACTGTATTTATTTTCCAAGTATATTTCCTCCATGAATGAATAGATTCCATAATTTGAGTTTCTATCTCTTATTTTGATTTCATTTCTATTCAATCATCCAAGGGGGACCACTTGCTGAGTGAATCATTTTATTAGATTAAAAGATATTTCCTTGTTTGTTAAGAAGTAAATAGAACTTTGTTGTTCCTGCAGCCACCAGTAACAGAACTGGTGAGTTGTTCCTACAGCATAGGTGAGAAAAGTAACCCCTACTTGTGATTACTGTTTTCTTAGCATAACTAGATTCATTTGAGATAGTATAGATTCCTGAAGCATATGTAACTCAATTCCATAGGTTTAGCAATGGGAATCAAGAAGGTTTGAAGCATATACTTTGCAAATACCATTGCAAGTTTACGTCCCTGGTCGATAATTAAATGAGACTAAATAATCTGCTTACCAGCCATTTGGGGTGTCCAATCTTGAAGTAGCAGTCCAATGCTATGTGTTTCTAAGACAATTGTTTAGCCAAGCATTTTTGGCACTGCTGCCAAGGATGGTGTTAGTTCAAACCTACTTTGGTGTTCATGATTTCGGTTTTTATAATCTAGGATTTAATTTCAAGCAAGCATTTTATGCATAGAAGAAGAAATCATCATGGAAGATTCCTTCCTCATAAATACTAGGATGAACCATTTGACCTTTTTAACCATGAGCCTGAGGAACCCCAAGTAGATAGTGAAGAAGAAGACCTATTTAAAAACCCATTTGCTAATGCCCAAGGAGAAATTTCATCACCTTCATCCTCCAAAGAATCTCTACATTTAGAAGTCCTTTTTGAGGAGCCTGAGTATCATGACAACCCATTAGCTCTTATTATATACCATCCACAACAACCGCAGCAACAAGGACCTCATCCAAGGATGGCTCAACCTACCTTTCCCTTCCCAATTCCTCCTCAACAAGGTAACCAAAACCTAAAGAACATTCCATCCGCTGCACTACCAAAATTCTACAGACTTATCATTGAGGATTCATAGACCTTCCTCTTCAAGTTTGACATCCTCTACAGGAGCTACAACTATACAACTAATGCCCATAAGCTGAAGTTGTTTCCGTCAACTCTTAAAGAGGCCGCTCTAAGGTGGTTCATGGGCCTTGGAGCTAATGCTATAAAAATTTGGAATGCCATGAGCAACATGTTTCTTGCCAAATACAAAGAGTACTGTAGAGGACAAGATTTAAAAGGAGAGGACATCTTCAAGATGTCACAGAAAGAGGATGAAACCTTGGAAGACTATGTTTCCAGGTTTATGTTTAACTTGCAGTGTAATACTCAACACCATTTGAATGAGGAATCGTAGAAACATCTGTTCCTCAAGGGTGTCAATGATGGGAGCATAGAAGCCTTGGACCTTATGGCTGGTCGTGACATCATCCAGAAAAATTGGGCAGACATCAAGACCATATGTCTGAATTACTCAAGGGCTACAGTAAAAAAAGGAAGAGGACTAAGGGACCTTCCTTAGAAGACAAATGGCTCCAAAGTGTGTAAGATAGAATTTTCCAACAACTTGTTTGACTTTAAGAAGGACATTATCAATGATGTGGCCACTCAGCTAGACACCATGCAGGCCCAAAGGAAGAAAGAGGATACAAAAGCTATGATGGCTAAATTTTTCTCCCACAGCAGAGAGAAGAAAAGAAACTGTAAATGCAAAACTGTTGAATCTATGGATTCTACCTCAATGCCCACTGAGTTCAAAGAAATAGATGACGAGAATGGAGAGGTCTTTTACATGGCTCAAAGGTGACCATGGGCCCAGAGACAAGGTATGCCTCAAGACCCCTTAAATAATTTTGGTTATAATAATAATAATAGTAATCAGTGGAAGAATCAAAACCCCCACAATTATGTCCCTCAAGGACAAAATTGGAATAATAATTGCCCTAATCAGTAGCCAAAGAATAACCAAAACTTCCAATATCCATAGTATAACCAGAACTTTCAACCTCAGTTTAACCCATATTAGCAGTAGTTTAACCCATACCAATAGCAGTTTAACCCATACCAGCATCTATAGCAGAATAACCAATAGAAACCACATGGTAACTATGAACAACAACCTCAGTGGGGACCCAATCAGCCTAATCAGTAGCAAGCTATTATTCCTCCACCTCAGCAACAAGCTATTATGCCTCTGCCTTCTGTAGCCAATAATAGTCCTCAGAAACCACAACTTCTTGCGCAAACAAATCCAAATCCTAATAACAAGCAGCAATATTATTCACTACAAGTGAATGACATCCACCTAAGATCTAGGACCACATTGCCTACACCAAGAGATTCCATAATAACTAATGTTTCTGATACTGAGGAAGCTTCTAAAAATCAAAATATTGTCATCTAGTTAGCTAATAATTCAACTGTCAAACTAGATGGTATGGTAGAGGATATTGTTATCACACTAGATTCCTTGGACTACCCCTTAGATTTCATCATCATGTCCCCAAAACCCACACTAGGAGGGTATCCATTAATCTTAGGAAGGCCTTGGTTAGCCACAAGAGATGATTGCCTTGCATGCCGCTTAGGAGAAATAACCATATCTGATGGTATTAATACCAAGTAATTAACCCTCTATTCTCCAGCCAAACCCCAAGCTAAACTTGACCAAGTTGTCTGGCCGGATTTAGGTGATGTCGCCCTCAAAGCCAATTCAGTACAACAACTTATGGTTATTGGTAGAAATCCATTCATGGCCTCACATGAGGAGGATGACATACTAGTGGCAATCCTTACAAACAAGTACGGCTCTAAAGAACCCTCATGTCATGTCCCTGACTATTCTCTACAAACCATATTGCCCAAGAAGTCTTCATCCAAGTTTCTTGTAGCACCTAATTATCTCCATACTTTGTTACCCCATGAAATAGAGTCACCTTCATTTGTAGAGGTTCTTATGTTGGATAAAGTTTAAAAAGTACAAATTGCCTCAAGTAAGGAATTGAATGTCAATAAGAATCTCCCTGAATCTCAGATGTCTAACCTTCTCTAGCTTTTACAAAATAGTCAACAAGCTTTTGCGTGAGACTATACTGAAATGAAGGGGATTGACCAAAAATTGTGTACTCATAAGATTTATATCAGTCCTGAGTCCAAACCTATTAGGCAACCTCAAAGAAGAATAAACCCTACATTAAGAGATGTAGTAAAAGATTAATTGCAAAAACTTCTCCAAGCTGGCTTTATATATCCTATTTTTGATAGTCAGTGGGTATCCCCTCTTGTAATTTTCCCCAAGGAAGGTGGCAAGTGGCAATTTTGTGTAGACTATAGGGATCTTAATAAAGCAACCAAGAAGGATCAATTTCCATTGCCCTTTATTGACCAAGTACTTGACAACCTTGCTGGCAAGAAGTATTTTTCATTCCTAGATGGTTTCAGTGGCTACAACCAGATCTAGATATCATCAGAAGACCAGGATAAAATAGCGTTCACCTATCCATGGGGAACATTTGCTTATTCTATCTTACCATTTGGGTTATGTAATGCACCTACTACTTTCTAGAGGGCAGTGATAAGCATTTTTTCTGACATTACTGTTGACTGTGTTGAAATATACATGGATGATTGTACTGCATATGGAACTACATTCAAAGAGGCTTATGCTAATTTGGAAAAATTTCTTCAAAGATGTGAGGACTACAATCTCTCACTTAATAGTGAGAAGTGTTATATGATGATGGAAGAGGGAGCTGTCTTAGGGCATTACCTCTCATCCTTTGGTATCCAAGTTGATCCTACAAAGATTTTAGTCATCATCACACTCCCAACCCCAAAAAAGCATAAGGATGGTTGGAGTTTTCTTGGTCTTGTCAGTTGCTACAAAATATTTATCAAGAACTTCAGCCAACTTGTCGATTCATTATATAATCTATTGAGTAAAGAAGTAGAATTTGAATGGACAACCGACTGTGAGTCATCATTTCAGTAGTTGAAGGATGTGTTGACAAAGACCCCTATTCTTAGAGGACCAGACTAAACGCTACCCTTTCATATCCACATAGATGCATCTGACTATGCAATTGGGGCAGTGCTGGGTCAGAAAGAAGGTATAGTTGAGCACACCATTTATTACATAAGAAAAAGTTTGCAAGGTGCTGAACTAAATTATACTATTACTAAAAAGGAACTGCTTGTTGTAATCTATGCATTGAATAAATTCAGATATTATATAACTAGTTATGAAGTATTTTTTTATATTGATCACTCAGTAATCAAATACTTGATGAATAAACCCAACATTTCTGGTAGGTTAGCCTGTTGGTTACTCCTCCTTTAGGAGTTTGATATAACTATCCTTGATAAACCAGGAAAACCTAATGTCATTGCTGATTTCCTCTCTAGATTACAAGTTCTTGATGATCCTATAGCAATTCATGATAGCTTCCTAGAGGAGAACCTATTCTCTCTTGCAACTTACAATCTGTGGTATGCTTCCATCACCAACTACCTTGCTACATGATGAGCACCACCTCATTTTTTTCCTGATAAACATCGGCTTCTGGTTGAGAAAAGTTTTAACTTTTATGGATCTCTAGATTTATGTTCTACATAGCACCTGATCAAGTCACCTATAGATTTGTTCATGAAGATGGGACCTATGAAATCCTTCAGGCATGTCATGATGATCCGTGTGGTGGCCATTTTGCCAAAAAAAGAACAACATACAAGGTATTGACAACTGGTTATTATTGGCCTACATTACATAAAGATGTAGCTAAGCATACCCAGCACTGTGACCGATGCCAAAGGATGGGATGCCTGACCAAGACTGGTGAAATACCTTTGAAGCCTCAGGTGGTGGTAACACCATTTGACAAGTGGAGCATCAACTTTGTTGGCCCCATTGAGCCATCTTCACATGGTAATTCTTATATCTTAGTATGCACTGATTACACCATAAAATGGGTTGAAGAAAAAGCAATGAGGCATGCAAGGGACCATAAGGTAGAAGAGTTTCTATATAAGTTTATTTTTACTAGGTTTGGAGTGCCTCGAGAAATAGTAGCAGATCAAGGGGCACAGTTCATCTCTAACCTTATTATTGAATTGATGAATGAGTACATGGTGACACATGGTAAATATTCACCATACCATCCTCAGGCCAATGGATAGGCTGAGATCATAAATCAGGAGATAGAGGCCATTCTGACCAAAATAGTTGTAGTTCATAAAAAGGATTGGGCTACTCACCTTCTTGAAGCCATATGGGCCTACCGCACAACTTGGAAAACTACTACTAGATTCACTCCTTTTGAGTTGGTCTATGGTAAATATGCATCCATGCCTATTGAGTTTCACCATAAGACTCTCAGGACGACATTGGAATTGGATATTAACCTGAATAAGGCACAAGAGGATAGGCTCCTGCAGCTCAATATATTGGATGAATATAGGAAATCTGCACTTCATAATATAGAACTGATTCAGAAGGAGTGAAAGAAGTGGCATGAAAGATTCATCAAATATAAAAAGTTGTCCATTGGAGATTGGGCCTTGCTCTATGATTCAAGATATAGCATACTCCTGGAAAATTTCAAACCCGTTGGTTAGGGCCCTATGAAATACTCTTAGTATTTGATAATGGTGTCATTCAAATATCTACAATTGATCCTGTTAGATTCAAACTCCTTGTTAACGACATCATCTAAAGATATATCATTAGCTTGAGAGTCGTCAAGAATTCCTGTAGTAGTTCCAGTAGTGCTCAGACAATGCCACTCCTGTAGCCGAAGCATCTGGGTCTTCCACCTAGATTTTAGCCAAGCTGTGATTTTATTCTAGCTTCCATAATAAACATTTCACTTCTGTGATTTGCTTTCTTCATAATAAAAATCCACATCACCTCCTCTCTCTTCCATGTGTCCACACCGCAACATCACTCTATTAGTGCATGTCGCCTAACATTACACTCTTCATGCAACAACTCAGGTTAGTAACACATACATTTGTACATATCTTATTTATTCATTTATTATTTCAAAATGAGTGTTCTTTTCTTTTTCTATTCTTGCACACAACGGCCTAGTGGGACCCATGACTTATACTTAGTTGGGGGGAGGGGTTATTTAATTAATGCTTGTTTCAATAATTCCAAATTAATTTTAGTATGAAAAAAGGAAAACTTCATTTCTTTCTTGTCTTTTCATGGTGACCGCTGTCATGTGGGAGCTTATCTGTCCTTTGGTGATTAAGTCATCATGATTTAAAATTTGATTTGAAAGCAAATTAAAGTTAAGGTTCACTTAATAATGGCAATTTTGTGACATGTTTGGGTGGCAAACCTTAACATGTGCAAATGTATTTATGAAAACCATTCAAAATAATGCTTGCTTTCTTAGAATTAAAATCTATCTTGTACTTCAGTTTTCTCGTAAAGCAAAACAAAAACATCTTGCATCCGTAAGAAGCCCTACATTTTCTAGTTTTCTGTAGCGACTGAGCACATCCTATAGAGCCATTTTCTTTATAATTTACAATGCGTAGAGACCTTCAAAGGCACTAGCCTACAGATCATGAAGTGTTACTTGGGGACCCAATTTCCTGTGAATTGTTTCAGAAATGGGGATGGTTGGATTACTACTTAAGCCTTAATGGCTTCGATGACGAAATTACTTTTCAATTTTTGAATACTTTGAACAATGGGTTTATAGTAGTGAGGGGTCTGAGGGTTGAATTCTTAGAAGACATCATGGTAGAGGTTACAAAGCTTCCATAGGAAGGAGAAAAGTGGAGTAAGGATATTGACTTGCGCTCAGCTAGGGCACAATTTACCCTACATAGTGACCCATATTTGGAGATTGATAAGAAGTAGGGCACTTTAAGAACATCATTACCCATGGATTTTTTGTAGGTGGCTACATTTATAATATCCTACTTCACCTGTAAGGGCCGTTACAAGTACCTGCATGGACTACATCTCAAGATTTTGAGCGCCCTCCACCATGAAAATAGGCTAGTAAACTTACCTAGTTTTCTTTTTAATATTGTGAAAAAGAAGGCATCTCTTGTTCAGTCAGGAAAAGCACAATCTATTTCCCATCACTGTTTAATTAAGATAGTTGTAGAAAGGGAGTTAATTAAATAGTCAATTGGGACTTGGGAGGAATTCTTGGCTGTGGAAGAATTAGCACCTAGGGTGGTTGTCCTAAGAGACCAGGGTGTAGGTAGTAGGGTTAATATGAAAACAGTGGTTCGTAAAGTATTCCATAAAACATAACCCATTCCTAAAGCATCCTCTTCTAGACCTACCCTATCTAGTAAAATATCCTTCAATGTTAGCATTCCTATTTGTGATAAAAAGAAAGGAAAAACTACAGAAGTTGTTGCCACTCCTGATACTTCACCATCCGAAGAAACTAGGTCTACTGTTAAGAAGAATAAAGATAAAACCATAGATACAGAGGATATGATTCCAGAACAACAACCAGCTGATAATGAAAATATGAATAAGATACTTAAGGAGCCCTTGCCTTCTTCCAAGGAGGCAACGCCAGAAGAGCCTCATGTAGCCATTACAAGGGAGGTGTCCTCCACCAAAAATAAATGCAAGGAACCTGTGAGCTCTTTTCAAACCCCTGTCAGGAAGAGTGCTAGACTTTCTACTAGTGCTAGTAAAGCAAGAAAAACCCCTGATTCAATTATAAATGTTGAATCCTCTGAATCTGTAGAAAAGTCCTCTTCGGAGGCAATGTCTTCAAACATAGCAGATAGTGATACCCTAGCCCACGTTGTGAATGATGAAGCTATAATTGATCCACAAGTTGAATACATCCTTGTGGACAGTGATAAGGATTCTTTAGACAAAGAGGGATTTTGTACTAATTCTATCTGGCAAGATTTTAATGATAGTTTAGAGAATCTTCCTCCTAATGAATTTCCTGCAGTGAATGAGGACATTATTGAAGAATTGTTTGAACAATTGAGTAAGGAAGGATTGGACACATTAGTCAGGGTAGCTAAGTCATCCCAAGTGAATGATTCGATAAAAACACTTGTCATTTGGAAAGAAAAAGCTTCCATGGATGAATCCTACCAAGCAGATGATTCAGTGAAAACTTGTGAGAAGGGGAAATGGGATACTTTCACTAATGAGGAGAAAGAAAATATCCCTCAAACTACATCTAGGTGGATTAATGTTCTTCAGCAAGAACCCATGCCACCATCAGATTTATCCACACCATTAGCAGCAGCATTGAGTTTGTACCAAAATTTCACCTGGGAGAAGTCACAATGGGAACTGGAGACAAAAAAACTAAAAAGGATAATTGAGGAGCAGGATTTTCAACTTGAACCAAAAAAAATCAAATTGAAGTATTAGAAAGGAGAATTGAGCAGGTCACTGAATCGATTCCGGAAACAATGGCATGTAGGTCACCTTCTCCAGTTTATGAATTGTTCCTTAAGGAACAATTCGTTAAATTTAAATTGACAAGGATCGTAGAGGGATTAAATCCTTCTATTACTACACCTCATGAATTTTATGATGCCTTTCGATCAATACCCATGCCCATCAAGAACCTGTTATGTGAATTATATCTAGACAATCTAGCTGTGCCTGACAATAGAGATTGGAATTCACTTATTTACGTGTGAGATGTTCAGTTGAGGGAAGTTATGTCCTAGATTCAGAATGAGATTAGCAGAGAGAATCAGGCTCTCCCATATCAAGGTAGTGAGATAGACACACCCCTCATGATGAGGCCTGAAGTTTAGAGCTCTAGGAAGACTTTCCTTGATTGGATCTCAATTGCAATGAACCCTAGTGGCTCTCACAAGGTTCTAGTCAGAGAATAGGGATATGAAGATTGGGAAAAACATTCATTAAAAGTTGAGGCTATGATTGCAGCTTGCAGGTAAAGGTGGATAAGGATGCCCCATGACTTAAAAATTAGGAAACCCCATTCTCAACAAAATTTAACTCTTGCTACTCATCATGCCCCATGGTTTATAATGCTGGGCCGCACACAACTACATTATTGGATGTCCTTAAGGTTTCAACCTCCTATCTATGTGTAGCCTTTACTGGTAGTGAATGAGAATGCAGAAGATCATGATATGATTAAGGAAAGACAGAGGTGGGATAGGCTTTGGAACAGCCATGGATATTTCAACTATGGTGTTGATGAACTATGTGAGAAGACCACCAGCGACCTGAGGCTTAGGGCAAGGATCCGTAATTTCATAATTGCTGGGGACCAGCAATAGTGTAGTTAGGGGGAATGATGAGCCTCTCAAAAGGCAATCTTTTCCATGTGTTTACTTTCCTTTTTCAGTAGTTTTCTTTCAAAGCAAAGACTTTAAACTTATGGTTTTTATATATTTTATATGTAAGGAAATAATTAGGTAAAATGGATAGTAAAAAGATAATGTATTTTTCTTGGAACTAATGGATAGAAGTTGCATGATATAAGTAGTTGCATGCTAAATAAATAGTCCTTTCCCCTATGCTATGTTTATGGGTAGTCTCCTTCTTGTAGCCGAATGTTGTGCAAGAATATCGAATAGAAACTCACACTTCTTTCTTAGTATTAAAATGATAAAATATATTTATGCGTCGAAAGTTATGTATGCTAACCTTTTTGTAGGAATCAAGTCATTGTACATTCAAGAATTCCATCATGGTGTTGAAGGAGTCAGCAACAACTGTTACCTATAGAAGCGCCAACATAAAGCAAGGAATTAAGTAAAGCGGTTGAAGAAGGGCGTGTCACATAACTCTCATGGAGGAGCGAGTCAATTCAATTCTCAAGGAAACACAATGCACAAATCTAGAACCACTGCATGCTATATTCTGGGAAGAACTTGAAGACCTACTATTGTTGTTCAAGATTTTTGTTATGAGCACTTTGTATCCATTAGTGATCCTCATTAATGGAGTGATCCTAGATTTAGGTAGTAGTGTAGTTTCTCCTTCAATAAGTGGAATTTTGTAGTTCCTAGGGGAGTTAGTTGATATAGTTTCTAGAAAAATAGTTGGCATTGTAGAACTATTTTTTATTTTCCAAGTACATTTCCTCCATGAATGAATAGAGTGCATAATTTGAGTTTCAGTCTCTTATCTTGATTGCATTTATTTTCACTCATCCAAGGGGGCCCACTTGGTGAGTGAATCTTTTTATTAGATTAGAATTTATTTCCTTGTTCATTAAGAAGTAAATAGAACTTTGTTGTTCCTGCAGCCACTAGTAATAGAACTAGTGAGTTCCTACAGCATAGGTGAGCAGAGTAACCCCTACTTGTGATTATTATTTTCTTAGCATAACTGCATTCATTTGAGATAGTATAGATTCTTGAAGCATATGTAATTTGATTCCATAGGTTTAGCCATGAGAATCAAGAAGTTTTGAAGCATGTACTTTGCAAATACCATTCCAAGTTTACATCCCTGGTCGATAATTAAATGAGACTAAATAACCTACTTAGCAGCCATTTGGGGTGTCCAATCTTGAAGTAGCAGTCCAATTCTATGTGTTTTTGAGATAATTGTTTAGCCAAGAAAATTGTCAGATTGCTTTGTTAAACCTTTTTCTTCATGTTTATCGATAAGCAGTCATCTATTTACCGAAATACAGTAAATATGTAGAGTATACCGATAAATCCAGAATTAACTATGTAAGATTCAAAATAGTAAAGAGATGAGTCATACACACATAACACATGGATTTTTTATGTGGAAACCCTATTAAGGGAAAAACCACTCGGACCAGTACCCCAAATTTTCACTCGTCTAAAGTGAGCCCTGTTAAGAGCCAACCCTGTTAGTGCTTACAAACACACTGTTAGGTGTGACCTTGTTAGAGGATTTTATACATAGAGGTTGTCACTTAGTATCGGGCATCTAATGTTTCCATCCTTGAATTAGCCTCTTTCTTAGACTATCAATAGGCATCGGGCATATCCAATGCTACTTTCATGAATAAACCTTTTTGGCACTCCATGAGATGTACCTCAATATATAAAAGACTGTTAAGTCCTGCTCGGTTAAGAGACTTGATGCTTCAATGGTTAAACTGAAACAACATGACCTATTCATATTGCATCTTAAATTGTAGATTTTTAGATCTATTTAAGTACATTACCTCTCTTACCAATGTATCAATTCAAGCCTTGTGCTCCACACTTTCTTCTCTATGATGTTGTGCTCATTGTTCATCGGTGTCTGCAGAATTCTTTAGCTCTTCCTTCAGCTTGTTTGATCAACACTGCATGAAGTTTTTATTCATCAATTTCTCTTCAGCATCCTCTTTCTATTCACTCCCCTTGATCCCATTCAAAAATGAATTAAGCTTGTCTCTTATGTAGACATAATATTCATTGTTTCTTGGATCTTGATTCTTGGCGCGATAAACATTCCAGCCAATTAAATTTAAAGCATAACTCCTGATTTCTCTCATAGATATCTTCTTGCCAACTATACAAATAAGATTTAAATCAATCACTTATCTCTAGTTGAATAAAAAAAAGTAGACAACCAATTAAGTCTATATTTAGCTCTTCCAACTAGATATTTTGTCATTTTCTAAACTCTCTATTCTGTCAGTCACCACTTCAATTAGTCATCAGTGACGACTGACTGTTCCATTGGTGTGACTTCACTTGTCATTGGGATCTCCTTCCTTTTCTTTTTCAATGGGCAGCACTAAAATTTTGTCCATTGGGTTACTCTATGTTTTTCTCATCAGTTAACACTGTAACTCTACTCGTCGATGATTCTATGCATTTCTTCATCAGGAAACACTGTGACTTTATTCTTTTACTCTGATCGTCAGGTACACTTTATCATTGTATTCAGTCACTTAGTGAATACTATACTTGTATACATTATTGGTTAGCATAGCCTTGATTCATGAGTTCTTTGAAGTCTTTTGAAGTATTTCCATGACCATACAGATTTTATTAAGTTGATATCAATGATAATACAATACATTAACTAATTTAATGCCTTGTATGATCATCAACTTAACATCTCCAAACATTCAATCAGTTACATGTCATCAGAGGAAACTCAAAGAAGATGAAATGGTCATTGAGGAATGGAAGAATCAACTTAAGTAGTCAAGAGCTAAAAGATAAGAAAAAAATTACAAAAGAGATTGAATATCAATCAATTAGGATGGGTGAAGAGTTGGAATCAAGAAGATCTACAGAGGATGTAAGGAAATTTGTAGAAAATTCCCTAAATACAAGGGATGAAGCACTAAAAGATGTAACGAATAAAATTTTCAAATCTAAACAAGAGGTTGGCACATTGCATGTACATTTACTTGAGACACATAAACATCTACAAGACATTTTTGGAGAGAATCAAGAAGCCCTAAGGCAGAAAGAAAACCTAAAGAAAGGAAATGAGAAACTAAAAGGAGAGTTGAAAATTGCTAATGATCTGGTGAAGAAGTACAATGAGAGTACTAAAAAATTGGATGAATAACTAAGGAATAAAAGAAGTAGAAAAGAGACCACATGCTTTGGATATACTGGTCATTCTAGTTTTGAATTTGGTGAATCTTCTAGAACAAAGGTGATCAAGGAAGAAAGAAAGACTCCACTGGAGGTAAAAAAAAAAAATCTAGTAAGAAATCCTATAAATCTGTATGTTTCCATTTTCATAAGGCATGTCATACTACAAATGTATGTAGAAGCATGTCTACAAATAGAGCCAACACTTTTGATGGATATTTATACAACTGTAATAAGTATGGGCATACTACTTATGATTTTAGATCTAGATTGATTAGTAGATCTAGTAGATTTGATGGTTACTATTACTACTGCAATAAATATAGCAACAAAGCTGAGGAGTGTAGGTCAAGAGTAAACAATAAAAGTCACCAGTGAACTAGGAAAGACTTTACCAAAGAGAAAGGCAAATAAATGTCACATGCTTAATTTGTGGTAATTATAGACATATGGATGTGAATTGCAGAATGAGTTCTACAATAGGTAATCCTAGAACTTGGAAATCAACTGGTATGGCATGTTTTTCATTGTCACAAGATTGGACATCTAGCAAGGAGTTACAGGTTAAGGAACCAATCGGTAAACTAGTCAATAAATTAGAAAGGAAAGTAGATTGTGAATGTAGATGGGGCTAGGAAAGAGATGAACAAGACTTAGAAAAATAAGGAAGACAATAATACATTAGATGAATCCCCATCTCTGTCAGATGTGGAGAATTCATCGTCAAACTAAGCCCTCATGTGGCTTAGAGGGAGAAAGTATTCTTGAATCTATCTTTCGAACCCCCTGAAGGTGTGATAAGATCTATCATCATTTTAAGATCCAATAAAGACTTTTGGAGTGTATTATGAAGGTTTGATGAATTACATGGTGTTTTGATCATCGGTAATGATTTTTTGGGTGAATCAGTGAAAAGGTAAACTCTATCAGCAAGTGCATTTAATATACATGTACAAAATTAGATAACAATGTTATTTTAGATTTCATTCTCACCTTGCAAATTTTGAAATGAATTGTAGAGAATAAGTGGCACTGTTTGATTAATTTGCAAAGATTCGAGCCATAAGGAGAGATTGTTTGTATTGATCTGAAACAGAAAATCAATAGAGTGTTGTCGTGTTCTTCAAAAAGAACCCTAGTTGCAAACAATTTCAGGTATTTATCTTATATCTTCTCTTGTGGTTGAAAATTTGAGATGTCTACTCCTAAGTTGATTTATATTATTGAGAGGCCACGAAGGAAGTTTAAGAAACATCCATCCAAATTGATGGAAAATGACCCAGCAGTTTCCCTAACTAGAATGTCTTATGGTGTTCTACATGTAGAAAATGCTAGATATTTTATTCACTGAAATTGGAATATCTAGGATTAGAAGCAATAGAAGAGAAATACAAGAAGTTATTTGATGAAAAATTAGTTTTAAAGGATGAAAATAAATAGATCACTGATAAAGGTTTTCATCACACACTCAGTTACCCTAATGAATTTGAAGATAATCAGAGAAAGCATTTTCCTAAGAATAATTCATGGCTAGTTCATGTGGTTAGATCGACCACATAAGGTCACTAAGGAAGAAATCCAAACTGTAACCAGTCTATGTGAAACTGGTGGTGTGCCCATTCTTTTCACCATTCCTAAAGAAGAAGTGATAAAATTGACAAAATCTAAGTGGGATTGTCATGTGACAATAGTGAATAATATTTTAGATGAAGAGTTAAGATAGGCATCTATAATTATCGATTATACCATGTATAATTTGAGTAGGATGAATAGTATACCTGGTGGTTTTATTCATACAACACATATGATGATTAAGGAGAATGAATATTTTGATTTGTTTGAAGCTATGAGAGAGAAGATAATAGTAAATCTAGAAAATACCAAAAAGGACAAGAGAAAAAAGTTTAAATATGGTCATGCAATCATGTGCTTGTTTTTCTATTTTCAAAACATGTTCCCTGGTATCTATAACATGACATGGTCAAAAGATACCCCATATTTCATTCAAATAAATAACTGTATTAGAATATTAGGAAATGATTTCATAGGAAAGGTACGTGGATACCTTAAAGATTTTCAAAAAAAGGATGCATGGGAAGGAAAGGATACCATTAGATATCATTGAAAGGTATAAGGATACCATTGCTTCATGGTAGATACATACACTTTTATTATAGAAGCAGTTGAGACGAGGACCTCATGGGTGATGCCTATGGGTTATGATGTGGAAAGAGACATTATGACTATATATGTAGATAATTTGTTGCCTCAACTGATAGATCCCAAGACTCCAAGGTTTGAGACATATGAAGAGATGTCACTCAAAGTGCACAAGGACTTAATAGAACCTATTATTGAAAGAAAGCTGAAGAAGAAAGTTGAGAAATTCATGACTCATAAAGGTTTCAAAAAGGAACAAATTGAGAAGGAAAGAGCCAAACATGATGAAGAGTAAGCTAGTACATCTGGTGCAGCAGATGTTGATGATGCTGAAGTTTTTGGTGCAATCGATAGTGCCCCAGCTGGTTGGAAAACTAGAAGTTCTACAAAGTTAACGAAGGAGAAAGCTTCTCCTCCTAGAAAAAATCAAGAGAAGAAACCAGTATATAATTATAATCTTAAATCTACATCAATTTAATAGACACAGAGCACAACTAAGGTGATAGGAAAAAGGAAGAAACAAAAGCCAAAGAGAGATAAGAAAGTTGCATCTGAAGAAAGTGAAGAGACAGAATCTGAAGAAGAATAGAAGGAACTAAAGGCTAAAAGAAAGAAACAAAGGTGGTAGGGTCCTCCACTACTAAGACTATTGAGTCTAAATCTAGTAAAGTAGTTTATGTCAATTCAGTTATTCAAAATGTTACTAAATATGGTGTACTTTTTGGATTCAATAAGTACTATCACTTACTTGCTGAAGGAGATTAGAAGAAAATTGAGGAATTCTTCTTTGCAAGCATGAATAGGTTAAGTCAAGTCTTAATCCAACTACAAGGAAAAATTTCCAATGTTTTATATGATAAAATTAATGCAAGATGGAAGGCATCACTTGTCAAAGATAAGGAGTTGGTAAACTATGATCTAATACTCATCTATTTCCTGACTCTTCTAAGGAAGAGATAGATGAAAAGATCAAAGAGGTAAGACCTTTATTCAAAACCAGAGAAATAATTAAAAATATATTGGTTGGGGAGACCTAATTGGTAAAATATGAAACAAAAGAGATTCTAAGAAAGTGCTTAGGGTTCGAGAAGGATAAGAGTGAAGAAAATCACATGCATGTTCAAGATGAATTAGTAAAAGATATAGAGGATGATAACATGGTTACTCTGACTACTGAGGGATTCACTATTGATGGTGTAAAGGTCACACTTGAGGAACTCAAAGATGAAATGGATTATATAGGAAATAAATCTACCATGGAAATACAAGATGAACAAACAGATACACAAGATCAATATGATTCACATGAGAAACAAGATGTGCAAAATAAACAAAAACAAGAAGAGCCAGTAAACATGGGTACTAGTCACGATATGACCGATGATATAGAAGGAAAATCTTCCATTAATAAACAAAATTAAGAGCAAGTGGATGAAAAGGAGGTCATAGATGGTGACACACAAGGGAAAAAAGTACACAAGGAGGAAAATACTTAAAAGGAACAAAATAAACAAAAGGTAACTCATTCCACACAGTCCAAAATGAGCATTGATGATGATATATCGATTAAAGGATAGATTGACTTAAGAAACATGATCCCCAAAGAGATGATAGAATTTTCTATGGTGATTAAGAAAAAGATAAATAGAAAAGGATAAAACAAGAGCCACGTGTATTTATCTCTACCAGAGATTTACTTTCTGAATTATTAAGTGAGGGGAATTATGATAAGACTGCCAAACTGATTGAGGAGTTAGACCATTTGGTCAGTGCACCCGGTGAGAAAGTGAAGAGTTTAGAGGATGTTGCAGTCTTGAGAGAAGAGAAGGTATATGAAAAGAAGAGATCAGAGAAGTTGGCACAGTCATTTTCATAGACAAAAGAACACTTACATTGGCTATCAATCAGTTAAAGAGTGCATTGAATGATGGTGGTAAGCTTCTTAAAACTATTTAAGAATTTTCTTAGTTTTTGAAAGATTTAGAAAGGGAAAAATGTGAATCTCAGCAAGATCTTAGATTAATTATTTCAAATTTATATCGTATACATTATTCTTCTACTACATTTGGTCCTAAGGTCAGCAACATAAACAACAATTTAAAATAAAACATGAATGAGAAAGATAAGCGAATTGCTAACTTGATAGAGTTACAGAGTTTGTTGATTCCCAAGTTAGAAATTTTGCAACATTGTATAAAGGAAGCTGAGACGTCCCTAGCATTTCTTGATGTATACATAGTTGATGGTTTAGAGGAATTAACATTTTTTCTAAGTGGATAGATTGTAATTGTGGAGAGTTTACTGACAAACTGGGACAATGAACTACATATTTGAAGGATAATTTCAATGATATCTTCAGTAGAATGTAATTAGGTGTTTCTACTCTTCCCTAAATAAAATTTTGACACATTTTTTAATAACTTTTTTCATTATTTTCAAAGGGGGAGGAATGTAACTAAGGCTGAAATTTGGCTAACTTCACGAGAAATGTAAATGTAATGGTTAAGGGGCCAAGTAGTATAAATGATTGTAATTCCTAGGGGGAGCTATTGAGATATTGGGACATAGTTTAATGCTTTGAAAATTAATATATTTTTTATTTTCGCAGTAGTTAGGCACTTAGAAAAATTTATTCTTTATTTCTCTAAGTGTTGCCATCAATGTCAAAGGGGGAGATTGTTGGAAAATTTGGCAAAGATGATCTGAGTTTTGATCATGGGATTGTATTGGGGTATTTTCATTGCTACAAATATAAACTATTGGAGGCATGAGGTCAATTTTATTGTTGGTGTTGAAGGATCAAATTGAGGAAATGACTAAGTGTTCAGTCAACTAAGAAGAAAATAGTATGTGAGGTACATGCTACTGGATTTGGAGTAAGAGATTGAGTTAATAAGTGAGATCATGTGATTATCATCTATAGAGGCATATCTAGTTATGTATACAATCACATTAGTTAGAATGAAGGTAAGTTATTGAGGATTCAAGTGACATTGATAGGAAGAACATGAGATAGGCTGAGAAAGTTTGATTAGATCAACTAACCGGTCAATTTAATGTTTGTAAATGTTTATTTTCAACTTGGTTGATTTTATTTTTATTTTTTTCAGTTGACCAATACATTTTGGCATGATTATATTTGATTTTGATGTTGGTAGGTTAAACATTTCAGTAAAAAGGCTGACTTAGACAAGTTGTTATAAAAGAAGGATGAAATTGAGATTTAGGGTGAAGTGTATGATGTTGATGTGTTGTAAAGGTGATTGTGATTCTATGAATCTATTTAATTCTTAAGGGTGGTGTTGTGATCAGAATTGAAGTGGATCTATCAGAATTGAAGTGGATTTATTAGACATGAAGTGTCATAATCAGATCAGTTCGTCTTGGGTCTCTCTCAAGGAAATCCCTAATAAGTTTTCAAGTGAAATCCTTTAATAAGGTCACTCCTAATAGGGTGAGAATGATATTTAATAGGTTAGCTCCTCACAGGACTTTTATTTTCTTTTAATCTGCCTAAAGATACTCTTTACGGGGTATGCCCTTAGCAGGGTGTTTATAATTTCTCCTAAAAGGGAAGATTTATTTGGTAAACTAGTAAAATTTTTGGGTATCATCTCACACGTGGTTTTATCCATCTAATAAGGGTTTCCATGGGTAAACTATTGATTCTTGAGTTTACTTTGTGTGAATTTTTTATTTGATTAAAGCTTCTATGTAATATTTTCTTTTGCATGCTAGATTTTGTGGAAGCTATTAAAGAAATGTTTCAATTTTGTGGGTGCACTAATTCACCCCCTCTCAGTGCCTTTGAAGATAAACAAAATTTTTTAATTTTCCACAATGTTGGATGGAGAAAGAAAGAGAAGAAGAAGATTTGATGGATGATTGTAGATTTCCTCCCTTGATTACAAACACCTTTTATTAACCTCCAATGGGGATATAAGATATATTTTGGAAGGAAATGCATTGAATGCATGATGGAAAGGATGGATTGAAGACTTAAAATGCTTTATGGCTTTCTTGTACTTGAATACTTGATGGGATAGAATGCTTGATAATGGATACCTTCACTAATGGATGGTGGCTTGAACTTGGATCTCTTGAATGCAAAATAGATTCCTTGCATGAAAATATATCTTGAATTGTAGGTATGTAATGGATTTCCAAATGAGGTGAAAAAACCTCCTTTTATACACATTTTAGGGCTCATATTTGCAAGGCTAACATAGGAAAAGAATTAGGATAAATTAACCTTGCACCAGGCCCGAATCCCACTTTAAACTAATCCCCAATGACAAGGCCAACTTGGTTCAGCATAATCAAAGACTATGTTAAATTAGGTTGGCCTAATCCCAATAGGGTTGATTCTAGAGTGATTTTGGGTCTAGAAAAGTTTGAAATTTTTTGGAAAAGAGCATGAAAGGTGCAAAAAATAAAGCATGAATACCTTCAAATCTAGGAATAAAAAAAATGGGGTTTAATAGTTCCTAGATGGAACATTAATTATGTGAATGGATGCATAATTGGGGAAGCATGATTGTTGGAATTATGTTATATTTTTCATCAGTGAAAACACTTATTCGATTCTGAATGCTTAACGAGCTCATCACTCAGTCCACAGCTTATACCGAGCATTCAGTAATCACCTTGTAAAGCTCAACGGTTAAACAGTTCAAACCGAGCAAAACAGTGGTCACCGAGCATATGAACAGTTTAGTAGTGTTTACCGAGAAGAGCAACATATACCGAGTAGACGGTAGTCACCGAGTTTCACCGTAACTACCAAGCCATCAGTTGAAGCCAACCGAGAAGTCAGTTTCCACCGAGTCACCAGAGGTTACCGAGTGACACTATATCTACTGAGTCACCAACGGCTACCGAGTTCCAAGCTACACTTCGGGACTAGTATGGACCGAGCTTCTACTCTTACCGAGAGCATGACGATGCCGAGTATTGAAGTGAATGCCGAGTATCAGAAGATCACCGAGCCAGCTTGAGGAACCCGAGCTTCTACCGACTCAGTAATATTTTGTTTACTTATGAAAGGCGGACTCAGGAATAAGTTTATGTTATTAATTTGTATTTGGCTGACCTTGTAAATTGTAATTATGGGAACGGTATATATATGTAATATAATATACCATCTGAAGTGTGAAAATAAAAGTAATCAGTGAAAATAGCAGCAGAGCAGAGCATTTTCGCAAGGTCAATAAAGGAGCAGAATAGACATATCTATCACAGAAGGTGATCAGTACTCAAAGGATCTTATCAGCAATAATGTTGTAAGTCAAGATCTACTATTTCATCCTAACAGTTGAATCAATTTGTAAATCCTTTAACAGGGTAGACTTAACAGTCTTTCCTAAATCTCCTAACAGAGTGCATACTTCATTGTATGTTTGTAAATCCTCTAACAAGGTGGACCTAGCAGTCCTAATAGCTTCTAACAGGGCAGATCATCAGAAGTGATCAATGTAAGCCTTAACCGGC